>VZZY01006117.1:615142-704150 GCA_013400335.1 Eurystomus gularis | reverse complement strand
CCCCCAATATATTGCTTTTCCATGCTAGTTTTGTAAAGGAGTTTTTCACCATATTGCATTGCATTTACTCTGTTCAAGGACCAGTTTCATGCTAGGTGTAAGATGTCCTGCATCTCACATGGCACATGTTTTGGCAGCTCTTGCCACATTTCTGTATTATTAGCACAACTTCTATTGTCTTCTTGGCATAATGAAGATGCTAGCACACTACCCAACTGTCATTAGATAATTTGGTGTGTATCTTAGCGTAATATCTGTCACGTTTAGTGTGACTGCATGTTCTACACCCTGTTACAAAAGATCTATTGTTCCTAGTCAGATAGTCTTCGTTATATGCTTATTAGCACATTAAATAACCTGCTTAAAATGTCACCTGAAGCAGTGCAGAAAATAATCAACACCAACTGTGAATTTAGCCCAGATGCTTTGAACTTGTATCTGATACGCCTTGTGTGTAATATGTTCCATAGAAAAATTCAGTAAAACATCAAAGTAGCACTTTCGCATGAGCCTTCACATCCTGAAGAGCCAAGGCAATGGAAAGCGGCCAAGTAAGTTCCTACTGCAAAGTCATAACTCACTTTCCATGGAGTGATGAGTCTGTCATCTTTCAGTACTCACAGTTTTTAGAAGCAGGAATCCTTCAACCAGACCCCAGGAGTGCAAGCTAGTGACCCTGTTAATCTCTTCTGTACCTCAGTGTCATCTGTCTTTTTTTTTTTTTCCAAAGCCATCTGTACATCCTGGCCAGCGGGAAATCAAAAAGTAACTTGTCTTCTCAGTAACTAGGGCACCTTTCATCATGTGAAACAAAGTAGCTTGTAGCTTTTTTTAAACTCGAGTCTGCACTGAACTTGAACACATTGTGAAGAACCTTTATCTGCAGAAAGCTCTGGGAACAGCCCTTCTTATCACACCTAGTGTTTACCACAGCTGACCGTGCAAAGGGCTGCTATTTGTGCTGTCCTGTTCTGGTGGAGATGGCTGATGTATTAGACAGGAGAAATGATGATGGACCTTCTGGGTTAGAAAAAACCTATAAATATGTATGGATAAATTAATATATCACTGTAATGTACAATTATACGCACACTGGGAAATGGGGGTCTGGCCCTTCAAATTTCCTCTGCTGTCTATTGCTGAGATCTCTTGGTAGAAGGGGTGGAAAACTGCAAGCCACCGTTAAGATAGCTTAGAGCAGTCCCAGATCTCTGCTGCAGCTGTTTTAGAATGCTGTCTGTTGCATCTAGAAGAAGAGACAAAGCATCTCTGGGTCCATGCCATGTTCAGCTCACCATGGTTTGTTCTTTATAAAGCTGGACCATGGCCTGGGAGAGAACACTGCTCTGGAATGTGTTCCAGTGTGCTGACTACACTGAAGATTGATGCTATGTGAATGCAAGCTCTGTGTGTGTGATGTACATGCGTGTCTGTGTGAGCATGTGTATATAAAGAGTGTAAGCAGTGACTAAATCTCAGCTGCCCTCAGGAACATTGTGATTGTTTTGATTTAGAAAGAATATATAGTCCAATTTGCTACCGTGATTCAATCTCTTCCACTTATATTGCATTTAGGAAGACCATCTTTTGGTCCAGACCAATTCTAGATACTGGATGTGAATAACGGAAATCAAAGACCCTATTAGTTGGTGTCCTGTAGCCCCAGAAGCCTGAAAATCTTTTTATGAAGACCACAATTCTGAATGTTAAAGATTGTATGGAGAAAAATCCCTGGAAAGAGGGAGAATGCTTAGTTGTAGCTTTTAAAATTAGCAGCCTATATTGTGTGTTTATAATAAAGTCTTACTGACAAAGCTAGAAACATTTCTTAAGCTCCAGATGTCTGCTTTTCTTTATGACTTGCTGTAGGGTACAGACTTTGATTTTGTATATTTTGATAATCTATCCTGATTATTCAACTAATACTCATTGTTCTCCCTATGGTGCAACAATATCCTTTGAGGAACTGCAGCATATGGCTTGGTGAGGGAAATTTCAAGGTTAAGAAAATCTTTAGCTATGTCATTTCTTTTGTTTCCTTTTTCTTAAGGCTAGGACCTGTAACTTTGATAATATCTCTTGAAATGTTTCCTAGTGACAAGATTCTCATTCTAGGCAGTGTCTTTCAATGGATGGGGAAAGATCTCAAAATACTCCCTCATCTTCAGAAGTCTGTTCTAAAGGCACTCAAACCGCAAAGACACATGGGAGAATTTGGTGGAAAGGAAGTGCAAAAGGCAAAGCTGCACTTGTTTTGTGTGGGTGACAGGGGAGATGGGAGCAGTGAATCCAAAGCCCGTGTACTGCTGAGCCAGATTGCCACATCAGGAGGTGAACTGGCAGGATGCAGTACGCTGTAATTTCAACACCTTCAGAATCAGAGTATCTTTGCCATTAAATAAGTGTCCATTTAGAAGGAGACAATGAGGAACTTTAAAGAAAGGAGAATATTGACTTGTCTGGGCAGTTGGCACTTGGATTTTATTCCATCTCTCATCCCCCGGCTTAAAATATATCTAACTATCTGGACCTCAGTTTTTGCCTACAGATGTGTTCTTCTCAGATTACCGCATCAGTTTACAGTTACAAAGCAAGCAACACGGGGCCACGCTGTCCATAGGAACATGGTATGCTTTACAGTGTAAAGTCACCTTGAAACAAACTGTCATTTGAAAAGAAGGAATTCCTCTGGCTACTTGTGAACCTCCATGGTCTCTTTCTTTTCTGGACATGCCCTGCTGCAAATAAAACCAGTAAAATTATTTCATATTAACTGTGAGTTGCTTCAGGGAAGTTGAGAATTGCTTCTGCTTGGAAGGAGGGAAATTGTATGAATCATGACACCAGAAAGCATCCACAGCACCCTCTGTCTTGCCAGAAAATAACCAAGATGAAATGGGCCAAAGCTGTGTCTGAGAAAACAAGAATGTATTGCAGTGATAGCTTTTCAATTTTATGCCCTTTCTTAAAACTTCTTGCCTTTGATTGAGCCAACATGAGACCCCAGGGCTGCACACTGGCAGCTCTGGTGATGTGCACCCCTGGCAGTGAGGTTTCTCCAGTGTTCTCTGACAGCTTTGATGGGCTACTTTTTTTGTTCCTTTGAAAGAAAAGATATTTTCTGAAATATTTGAAAACGATCATTGCTGCAAAGATTTCCTTAGCAAAGGAAAAACCAGCACTGTTTTTCTTTGGAAAAACAGAAGAAGGAGTGAATGATAGCAATTAGTTCAAATTCGGAGCCAGGTGTCCTATGTTGCATGAGAATTCCCTGGTTGCTAGACTAGGATTAGTCCAGTGGGCTGGGTCTGTTAACATTATCTGACTTTGTAAAATATTAAAAGGGAGTCTCTCTGTTCTGGAGAGCAGAATGGTGCATACTTAAGCCTCTGATCTAAGTCAGAATAAAGCAAGACAAAGACATGAAACTGGGGTCTTCTTCAGTTCCGGTGAGCATGTCAGTCTATTAGCTGTAAGCAGGGTCCTTCTCTTTATGATGGGTGAAGTTTGGTGTTATTTCTCAATTGTTTTTAAAAAAAGTTCTACAACAAAGCAAGACCACTAAAATTCAAAATTCTAAGTGAAAAGGATTTATTTTGTTGGCCCATGTGACTTCTTAGAATCATTTGAGGTGTCAAAAGAGGGTAGTTAAATTTGTCCTAATTCAGAGGTTCGGCTGTCCTCGGAGTTGCACATAATTCTCTTTAAGTTACATTTAAATAAGTGATGTTATAGCAGCAAACTTAACTGTAGAGGTATTTACACCTCTTCCAAATTATCTGTAGTACTTTGCTGTATTTAATTAGATCTATAGTAGAACTAGAAAATAATTGGTCTACTAATTCTGGTTTACAAAAAAATAATCCATGCTTGAGCTTTGTTTGTGTGTCACAAACTAAGAAGCAGCTTTCCTAAAATACAAGCAGCTTTCCAAAATTCAACTGCTTCTCTTTCTTCAGCATGTTATGATGTTAAAACTGTTCCCTGATTAAAAGCACAAATCACATTCTTAACAAACAGGAAAACTGGAGTTGTGTGAACAGAGATTCGTGAGAGAGCGCGCAGTGTAAATGTCTCATTTGTTTGTTTTTTTTTTAAAATGAAGTTGAGCTAACAAGGAATGTGCAAAATATTTCTTTTTCTTAAGCTCTGCAGTGCTGTTGTCAAATACATTGTCAAAGCAATCAAAAAAACCCCATTATGATTAGCTGATGAAATGGATCTGTGAGTTACAGACCATGTAAGTGTTTTGGCATTAGCTCTGTATTCATACCACGGGCTAAACTTGCTGAATGCTGCACTGAAATGCAAGTAAAAGGCAACATGAGGGATGTTTTACATTAATATTGTTTTTCTTAAGGAAAAGTACTTCATTTGTGTGCTATTTTTCAGTTTTTCTACATGATTGCTAGATAAATACAAATCCCACTCCCTCCCAAGTTAAAATACAGCATAAAGAAAAAGAAACTGTTTAAGAAAAATATTTTAATTAACTAGATTCAAGGGGTTGTCTTGACCATGAGAAATCAATAGAGCTATTTACTAGGGAAGGATATGTTCTTCATTGTGTGGGGCTTCACAAAGTTATTCTGCACTGCTCAGCTACCATTTAATTGCATAAACTTTTGCCAGCAGTCTGCAAACAGCAGAATTAGATTATAGAAGATATGAATGACACTGGTCATGTTATTGGTGTCACTCCAATTTGGCCCAAAGAAACCTGCAAGGTTAAAATTCTGGCTTGCAATTTCCTCCAAGAAAAGAATGATAAAGAAATGACAAGGCAAGTTCAATGGCACCGTGTATTTATTAAAATGATCTATATTGCTCACAAGTGGGCCGGCCTAAAATGTAAGACCTCTTGAATGTTCAGCACCTGGGAAGATGTTAAATCTTAGTTCATCATCTATATTCTCTAGCAACTTTTGCCCTCAAAGGGCTCGACACTGTATTGGTATCTTTAGATGAGATGAACAGCTCTCTGCCATCCATGATTTTTACTGAGGGAACAGAAGAGGGACTGTGGTCCATCTTAGCAAGCCCTGCTTGGTTGCAAAGCTTTTTCTGCTGCACCCTGCAGTACTGCCAACTGTCAGAAAGCTGAACCCAAAATTGCAGACACTGACTAAAATTCTCTTTTCAATTGACCTTGCTGGTGTTACTTTGCATTTACATTCCAGTGGGTGAAAGAAGAAATTGTGTGTGATTCGTAGATAGTGTAGACTGAGTGTGGGCTTATCCCAGACGGCTTATTCAGAGGCATGTGTGGTTCTGACTTCAGGAAAGAACTTCTAAACAAAGTGTAAATGAGCACGCAGTTTACTTGATTGATCCATGTGTACAGTTTAAGCTGAGGTTTTCCACTTAGTATTCACTTCACAAATGAGAGATGTAAAATGTTTAAATTAAATGAAGCGGAAATAAAAAAAAGTATCGATTCTCTCCTTTCCCTCCATCATTCTTACTAAAAGTTTTTGGCTCTTTTACATTAGCAGCTGTGCTATATATTGGCATTTACACTAATGAAGAGCCTACGATGTTTCCTAAATGTTCCACTACAAGGACTTTGTTAATAGCTTCCATTTATCCAGCAAAAGAAAAGCTCCTACAGTCTCCAACCCATTGTACAATAAACCAAGGACTTAGGAGGGGCATAAAACTGGAGTCTCTCCTTAACTGTGCCATCCTTTATTCCCCTACTGCCAAATACTTTGTTCAGGGAGATAAAACCTGGAACTGCAGGTTAAAATAAACCTGCCCAAGGATTTGTATTTGTTGCACTCCAGTGATGGAAAGAGATGGAAACAAAATCTGAGTGTGGCTCTGTGGTTTGTATCACAGTGGTTACTGGTAATCGCACTGATTCATGTGGAGCTGATATTATACTTACTAGAAAGTTTGGGCACTGATGTTGACGTTTGCTTTCTCAACGATCTTAGGCAAGTCCAGTAAGGCTACAGCAGCAATGATAAGGATATAATTAATGTATGGTTCATCTCCCATCCTGTGCTGTAACAGTCGTTAAACTAAAGAGTAAAGACTCTTTTCATACTCTAGATGTGATCCTTAGGCACAAAGAATAAGAGTAATTATTTTATCTCTTTTTAATATTAGTTTTTCTTGACACATTCCAATGGATTCTGCAGTTTTCATCTAATCTGCAATTTTAAAATGGTCATTTAAAGACTGTGAGCCACAAAGATTTAAAAAACCCAAATACTAATAACTTCCTATGATCAAGAAAAATCAATTGGATAGGAAATTAGTTTTATCTCAGTGAAATTGCACAGTATATGAGAAGTCATAAAGCTATACAAATGTAATCAATACCAAAATTTAAAACATCTTTAAGGGACATGGAGATTATTTGCATATATTTTCACAAATTTGTCTGTCTTTATTATACTGCAGAAGGCTATATTCTAAAATTCTCCAAATAGTGCAGGGTTTTCACTGAGACTGATGCTTTATAAATATTTGTATTTTCTCTTTGGAAATAAAAGTACTTAGAATTTTGAGCGCTGCTTGGTTACTGTGTTAACCTCTATTTTCCTAAGAACAGGAAAAAGTTAGTTCAAGGTTTTCTAAATTGATTTTTTTTGTTTTCTCTTCTGAACAAAAAAGGTTCCGTGCAGAATCTTTTTTGGAGAGTGTCTAGTTTTTGTCGGTCTTTATTTCTGCCAGCTTTATTAAAATAGTAGGACTCTGTGTTTTGAAATTACCCCTTCATAGAGAGTGAAAAACTCCGATACGTCACTGTGACTTCCACATTCTCTCCATTTTTGGTGAAAACTGAACATCACTGGAAAGTATGCAAGTACAGTGAGAAGATAGAACTTCATTGTTTTAAACTGACCTGAGACAACCCCCTGGCTCTTCTGTATTAATCCACAGAAAACTCCGATTCCTTGTATTTTGAAATGAAATCCAAGCCATGGATTAGGATTGTAGGCAGGATATGAGTTGGATTTTCCTGTGCTCGCAAAGTAGATACCTTTGGAAAGGGATACTTGTTTCAATGTACTAAAAAGGTTTGCTCATAATGTAGTGATAATTGGCATATAACTCTTTCACAGTATATCACTAGTGCTCATAAGTCCTACAGCGCACTCAATACAGGAGAAAAAGAGAAAACTGCTACATCATATTGGCACTGCATTACAGACAGCAGGAACAATTTCTGAAAGCGCTGCCAGATATCCCCAAAGATTTCAGCTACCTTTACTATATGCTAGACGCACTAATGTGAAAATGGAGCTGATGCTTCATGCATTCTAACTCTCACTTTTGCAAAACTATATAAAACGTTACTGTTCTGTTATTTGTCAAACAATAACACAGTTCTTCTGAGGTTATGACATTGTTTTCTCAAATCCACAGTCAGTACTTCGGATCATTTAAATTAATATAAGCAGACTGTTTGAACAGAGAAGTCTCTGAAAGCCAACAGGACCCAAACCATGTTCTTGGATGTTTTCCAGTGACAACTAATCTGCTTTTCTTGGGTTAAAAGTCTTGAAGAGGAAAAAATGTGATGACTTGTCAGGGTGACCTCTTCATTTTCTACCTGCAGGAGCTCTCTAACATCAGTTTTGCTTAATTAGTGATTCTTGAATGTTGCTGAAAGCCTGCGATTGAAAGAGAGTAACACTAACTCAGTTGCATGCTTTGCCAGGCTCCTTTGGCATCAGTTTGGTCTCTTAGTAAAAGGAAAGCTCCATAGCCACTGTTGTGTATGAACACATTCCAGACTTGAGCTGTGGTAGGAAATTCACTCTAGGAAATTGGTTTTTTTTTTTTTTTTTTTTTCCAAAGACACGAGTTGTCCAACATAGGCCTTGTGATCCAAGAAGCCTTTTCCAATCTTATTTCTGTGCAAGTGTAATGGAATGTTTTTTCTGTGGAGATATTTCCATGCTTGAGCTTTGTTTCAAATGCTGCACAGAAGTCTCAGTTAGATGCAATGTAATATCTATAAAATTCCTTGCCAAGACCCAGTGAGACTGTAAGTGTATTGGAATTGGGGCATTTTCTTGATTTGTTTTTCTAAAGTGTTTTCTTTGTGTTTCTGCTCTTTTTCTTCCACTCTCTCTCTTCAGTTTTATGTTCACTGTTATTGGCAGCAGTTTGGTTACAAAAACAGGTCACAGGGAAGTAGTTTTATAACAGCACTTCCTTAAACTTACCAGTAATACTTGCATAAAGAGTCTGAGTTACTTCCTTGCTTTCTATGTCTCCAAACGTAGCTCCTGTGGACTGTAAGGTATAACTACATTTCCAAAAAAAGGTGTTCTGCAAGAGGAGGTACTGACCAGTCAGATATGAACAATAGACTTGAAATGGTGGAAATCAGCGTTGAACTAGAACGACCTACCAAAGTGCATTTCTTCCTTCTTCCTCGGGATGACCTTGAGATTTTTGCTGTTCCAAGTGTAGGGAAAACAGCAAAAATGCAAGACGTGGTACTAAAGCCAAATGATGTGTGGGGAGATGCAGTGTTGTGCTAGGGCTTTATCTTTTGTACAGGCAATACTCTACTGCTTTAAAGAAAATACTTTCTTTGCGCATCCTGCTAGCAGAATATAAACGTATTAACACAAAATAAGCTGAAAGTAAATTTCAGCTGGAAGTAAATGAGCTGACTGCATCTTTGACCAAGTTAAATCTAAATCAATCCTAGATAAGCACTAATTAGGTCAGGTCCTGTTCATCTCTTGAGAGAGGTTCATCCCACATATCTTTTTTATGTGCTGACTTTAGAGTTGCTGTTCCTGTTAATTTGGTGCACAGGATTTGATGCTCTAGCCATGACATATTTGTCAGCAACTGCAAAACCCAGTGTGAGTGTGGGACCTATTTTGGCTAATGAACACCCTGATTATCTCATAGAATCATAGAATTTCAGAATGTTTTGAGTTGGAAGGGACCTTAAAGATCCTAATCAGCTCCAACCCCCTGCCATGCGCAGGGATACCTTCCACTAGACAAGGTTTCTCAAAGCCCCATCCATCCTGTCCTTGAACACTTCCCAGGAGGAGGAACCTGTTCCAATGTCTCCACAGTCTCACAGTAAAGAATTTCATCCTAATGCCTAATCTAAATCTACCCTAAAGCCATTACCCCTTGTCCTATCACTCCATGCTCTTGAAAAAGTCCCTCTCCAGCTTTCCTGTAGCCCCCCTTTAGGTACTGGAAGACTACTATAAGGTCTCACCAGAGTCTTCTCTTCGTCAGGCTGAAGAACCCCAACTGTCGCAGCCTGATCTTGTAGGAGAGGTGTTTCAGCTCCCTAATAATCTCTGTGGCTCTCCTCTGGACTTCCTCTAGCACGTCCATGTCCTCCTTATGTTGAAGGCCCCAGACCTGGACGCAGTACTCCAGGTGGGGTTTCACGAGACTGAAGTAAAGGGAGAGGATCACCTCACTTGTCCTAGAGGCCACACTTCTTTTGATGCAGCCCAGGATGCAATTGGCTTTCTGGGCTGCACTTGCTCATTGCTGGGACACATTGAGCTTCTCATCAACCAGTATCCCCAAGTCTTTCTCCTCAGGGTTGCTCTCAATCCAGTTGTTGCCCAGCTGTATTTGTACTTGGGATTGCCCTGACCCACGTGCAAGACCTTGTATTTGGTCTTGTTGAACTTCAGAAGTTTTGAATGGGCCCATCTCTCAAGCCTGGCCATGTCCCTCTGGGTGGCATCCCTTCCCTCCAGCATGTTGACCGCACCACACAACTTGGTGTCGTCAGCAAACTTGCTGAGGGTGCCTCAATCCCGCTGTATGTGTCACTGAGAAAGATGTTAAAGAGCACCAGTCTCAGTACCAACGCCTGAGGAACACCACGAGTCACTGGTCTCCACTTGGATGCTGAACCTTTGACTACAACTCTTTGGGTGTTTCTTATTCACTGAGTGGTCCATCCATCAAATCCATGTCTCTCCTATTTGGAGACAAGGATGTTGTGTGAGGCAGTGTCAAATGCTTTGCGCAGGTCTAGGTAGATGGTCTTAAAGTATTCCTTAGTAAGCTGATGGACAAGGTTTTGCTTGCAATTCAGATGGCTTTCCTACAGAATCTTACACTACTTTTCAGATAGCCTTGAACCAGAGCTCTCTGAATGTGACAGGTGATTTATTTTTGCTGCAAGTAGCTGCTGAAGTTGCTTATTAAGTTATTGATACTATAACACTTTCTGCTATAACAGACTTTCTTTTGATTATTAGAGCTTCTTTTAGCTTGGGTTCTCAAGAGCTTACTCCTAGCTGCTTAATCAATATTTTGGTGTGTCTATTTTTTTTTGTTGTTGTTTTTTTACATAATTTGTCTCATTTTTCTTTATTTGCTAAAATGTCTATTGGAATTAGAGGAACTATTTCCTCATTTTATTGTCCTGGAGAAGATTTTCTCAGAAGTTCCAATGACTCTTTGCAATAGCCAGGAATATGAACTTCTATATTTGGTGTGTTTCTTGGAAACCTATCTGAAATTCTCCCAGGGCTCAAAGGTTATTAGATATAGCAGCATCAAGCAAACCTTGTGCAAATAACATATGGGGATGAATCCAACATATTGTGATGGATAGAATTGACTTTGAAAACCAAGGTTTATTCTGAATCCTTAGACCTAAACCAAACTTAACTAAAACATGATGTTATTTTTGTTTGAGTTTGAACTGACTTTTTATTTTAAAAAAAACCTGTTAGCATTTTTCCATTCATTTATTTGGGAATAGGATTGGACTAATAGCGAGAGTTTTTTAGAGTAAGTTTGCACACAAGTAAGCCAGAGGAGCTGTTAGTAATACAAGTTATCCCAATTGTTTGGTTTGCCTTGTTATTGCAATATTTATAATTAAATGTTTTCAACTTGTTTGTGTTAGAGCTTTGTTCTTTATAATTAGTAAAATGCATTTTTATAGCAAAACATTTCTTTGGGGTTTAAGTCATTGTAAAAAGTAATCTCAAGCACGCAATTCTTTCCCCAAGTTTTCTGTGATTTGTACTACTTCTTTCTACTGTTTGCACAGCGTATGAGGTGGATTTTTTTCTGTGAAGGGAGGGGGGGTTTGTTTTTTCTTATTTAAAGAACGGAAAAATAGAGTTTGTCTCTTTTATTTACAGTCATAAAACTGCCCAAAGTTTACTTGGTAAATACAGGAATGAAGAACTGATGTTGCTAGAAAGGAGCATTTCTTCTTAGGTTCACCTAGGTTTAACCTCCCCACTTGTTTCAGGAATCAATCTTTCCCCTTCAAATTTGCTAGTTCAGATGAAAAGCAAGCATCAAATTTTTGTATCAATATAAGTGAAATCTGATTAAATAAAGCAGCTTCAGTGCTTTTATGGTTGGTCAGTTTGGAATAAAACAAAATTCAACAAAATGCTCCAGCTTTGGCTTCAGCAGGCTAAAATTAGTGTTCATGTACTCACCAGCAATTTGAGCAAACAATGCTGCTGCCTTAAAGCTCTTCACTATATTTGCTCCTTTTATATTTAATTCTGGATACGTGTCTGTGAAAGTTATTTCAAATTTCTAGCTTCATAGCACATGAGATGGTAAGCATATATTTTTTGGGAATGGACGTCTATACTAAAGTTTAGGAGACTTCTTGATGCTGAAGTTTCCTAGGCTACAAAACAGAGATTCATGTTCCAGGTTGCCAGATGGTAATGATCGTATGTCTATTTATAGACACACATAATGTATGGTCTCTTTCTTGTTATAAGACTAATGGTCTCACACCCCCTTGGTAAGGGACTGCCAAAGTTCCATAATCTTTAGGATTTTTGTTTGGATGATCTTCTTAACTACATGTAGTGGCTACAAGGAGGAATAGGGAGCAGTATTTTGTTTTCACCACTTTGCAGATATCTGAGTTGGGTTTCTATATAGGCCCTTCAACGGATTGAACCAGAATTGTTTTAAGGCATATTTCCAACTATTCCAACCTTATTCTAGGGGGAGAAGTTTGGTTTTCAGCCAACCTAACAATGAGAAGATAGAAAGATGGCTTAGAAATACCTTTGCTCATTAGACTCACGCTTCTACTGTGTGCTCTGTGACTGAAGCTGAAAACTCAGTGCTTTTGATTCCATTGGATAACAAACTCCCTTTTATTAAACAGACATTGGCATTCTATCAGAGGGTGATGATGGTCTGGGATGACATCCTAATAAGACTGAGTTAATTCCTCACTATTGTTCAATATTTGAACAAGAGACCGTATTTTTTCCACTGAAACATCAAAAGGCTCTGTAAGGGACCCAGCGAAACATTGCCACTCTAAGGTTCTCCTGGACAATATTTCCTATTGATGTCCTGCTTTGTTATGAATTATTTTCTTTTCCCCTGAAAGAAAGATTATGTGTCCTTTGAGGAAAAATTTCTAAATGGAATTAGCCCATTACAAGAGCAGAGGGGAAGTTGTTTTTGTTGGGGTTTTATTGTTGGTGGTGGTTGGGTTTTTTTGTTTTAATGGTCTCAGAGGATTCAGTCTAATCCTTAAATCTGTGAAGCTGATAATAGGATGTTTTTCCCAGCCCACAGTGCTGTCTGCTTAAGGTTTCTAGAGAATTATGCAAATATGGTTGAGGCAGGTGAATACTGTCTTCAAGCTTCACACTATCTAAACATACATCTTCTTTAGGATTTGGCTTTTGGAGCAGCAGTAATGCAGAGAGGAGTTGAAAACCCAGGGCATTTCAAGGACTGAGTATCTGTCTAGACTCTTTGAAAATCACACCTAAAGTAATGGCAGGAGAAGGCCTGTCAGATGCAACTTTTTAGACAAGACTGCTTGCTTATTTAATGAAGAACCCCTTTTTCATATTTCCATGTGCTCCTGCCACCAGGGAAACCTACTGATCCTAAGCTATTCTGCACATGGTTTTACTTACTGGAGACTGAATTTGGTTTGTGAGTCCAGCTTGTGACATATGTCTCTGAAATTTTTAGTGTGAATGGCCTGCTGGCTGATGGCAAGTAGGTCCGTGCAGAGGGAAGATTAGAACAGAATTGTTCTGCCTCATGGCCCAGGCTTTTAACTACCTGAGAAAGCAACAATCTTCCCCATTCTGCAAAGCTGTTATAGGAAGTCTTGGTATCTTTTTATTTTTTTCCACGGCTGTCAAAATGGTACTTAGTAGGTTTATCCAACAGACTGTGAACTGGAGGTGTAGTCACTGAGCTGATCCTGTTTTAATCATTGACCTTAAGTGGAAAGAAAGGAAAGATCAAACAAATATTTTTTTCTGATCTTTGAAAAGCTGCCAAAACTAACAAAGTTGAATTCATTTGGGACAAAGGAGATGCTTTTGTTTTTCTGCCTCTTTCAGCTTAGTTGCATTTTGGATGGCACTCAGCTATTGCAATTGGAATACAAAGCAACTCCGCATCAAATCCCTCTGAAAGCTAAGTCTGTCTCCTACAATTACAACACCACCCAGAAAATACTTGCTTGTGAACCTGACGTGTATCCTCCTTATCTTCTTCGTAAATGGCCCAAATTAACACAGCAGGGTTTTTTTTGGTTAAGAGAAAGAGTTGGGGAGATAATTTGACTTTCCTGCACTTCTTTAGCTTGACCACAAGAGATCAACCTAAATCAAAGGCTGATCCAAATGCACCTGCTGTTTAAAATTACAGAGGTGAATTTTAAAATGTGAATCTCAATTTTTCTGGTATTAGACAGACTGCTGATATGGAAACCCTGGAACTGTTACCTGCATCCTTATGCTCAGTGCTCTGAGGGACATACACCTGTTCACAGCTTAGCTGCCTCGTACACGTAAACATGGCACAGCTTGTCCAATATTCATGTATTCCTCAGGTTCAGCACACTGGGAATAAACCTTAAAGCAATGCCATTTTTCTTAAAAGGTCATTAAAACTTTCCAGAGGCCAGAACTGTTTGGTACGGTTCCTGTAGTGAGTGAAGTGGTGCCGCATTGGTGATTAATGTCAATTAAATAGCGTGGGTTGATCTTGTATGATCTAAAGCAGTCTCATCCCATATTGTCTGCCATGGGACTTTGCTGCAACTTCAGTTCTGGCTGTGGGCTGTTGGCTGCTCTCAAGCTAAGATGATAGATTATGAAGGTCATTTGCAAAGACTGGGAGGTGAATTGTTCATTATTGGAGAGGTTGTTAACATATTCTTTGTGCATTAGTCAGTGTGGCCCAGAGTATTTTACTCACTGAATTACAACTGAAACAAAACCACAAGGACAAAAAATGAGCTCGGCTGGGCCAGGTTTGTTTCCTTAGGAGTGTTAGTCTGTGTACTGGCCCTATGGTAGAACAATTTGCTTTCAGGAGTGTAAGCATTTGCAGGATTAAATAAATAAAACCAATATTAACACTAATAAGTGGAAAGCAAATAACTCCTTGAAAGTTGGATGGATGTTGAAATATAATGGCATGCACCCTACAGATCATCCTCCAGAGAACTTGAACTTTGGCCAGTTATTTGTATTACGGAAAGTTCATCGCAGGAGTGAATAGCCCATTCAGGGATTCTTAGCAGAATGTAAGACAGAGCTTTGCCACTACTGTTATGGATGCTGGGCTGGCACTAGAAATGGGACAGCCCAGCTCAGAAGAGTCAACTTTTTTTTCTGAAGGTGGAGGAAGTGCTCTGGGGACTGTGCTAAGGGAAGAGTGATGACAGCACTTCCCCAGCAGCAGCCAGCCTCAGAATCCTTAAAGGCAGACCTTCTGTCATTCCCTTAGCAGCCTGTTTCCAAAAGCATTTGCCTGCTCTGTCTTCTCCAAACATGATCTGCTGAGGCCTAGACCTGCAGCCACACACATGATGTCATCTTGTCAGGTACAATGTTGTCTAAGAAAGCCTGTTAAAAATGTTGGTTACCTGAATTTAAAAGGGGATCCTGGATCAAGCTAGGACTCAAATATCACGTAAGCAATTTCCTTGGTTATCTGTTCAGAAGTGACTGAGCATGCCTCCCCCCACCTCAGATGTAGGCCATTAGGAAGGAAGGAAAGGATTTGGATCTCTTCCCTGCCTCCATTGGGTGATGGATGACTCTGAATCGTACTGGGAGACTATAGGGACTCATATGTAAGTCAGTCAGGTCTTTTCTTTTATTAAACCACATAGTACAAGAAAGCCTTGTACAAAGGACAAGATTAATACACTTTTTAAATCAGTCACATTCACCCTGAAATGTAAAGCCTTAGCCAGTATTTGATGCAGGAAACAATTTTCACTCATCAAGGACAGAACTCACTTATACACAAAAAAGAATAATTTGAAAAGATGGTACTTCACAAATCTGATAAAATGCATATTTTCAACTGGAATTTGGGATGTTATTAAACAAGTGCTTCTAAATTTATTCTGTTTTTTTTTAAGTTTTGTAAATATACAGGGTAATCTTTTTTCTTTCTTCTGACCCCCTTCATTTTTATTTGTATCTCTTTGTATTGCACATGAAGTCCAGACAAGCTATTGTCTTTAGTTTTTTTGAGAATTCACCAAGAACAAAGATCTTTCAGTTGTATTGATGCCAACGTGCCTGGTTTGTAGATATATCTGTTCCTTTCCCTCATATTTTATCATTTATTCATCAAAAACTGCAGCTAGGGGGAAAACAAAAATTATTCTGAAATGGTTTTGGCTGAGTTGTAGGGGGAAAAAACAGTTTTAAAAGCTTTAAGGCTTTTCATTAAAAGTAGCACTTCAGTTTTGTGAGGTTATGAACATCTTATTGAAACATAGCTAAAAATTTCAGTATTTGGTGAAACAAAGGTCTAAGACATAATTTTTTTCACACAGGCCTGTAGTTGGATTGCTTGCCTCCAGTTGCTGATATTGGTTGTTCTAAATCTTCCTTCTAGACGCTCCTGAGGTCCAGTTTTATAATGAAATAAAATGGTCTATTGCCAAATCAAATTTGAGTCTCTCTTAAATGATTTTTTTTTTTTCATTCTCAAATATTTCCCAGAAGAGAATTCTTTCTTGAGCAATAGTAAATACTGTTGTGCTTCTGCAGTAGTATGTTAAAAGAGAAAGCCTATCTATATTTATCTGGGAGATTGGGTAAGACACTAGCAATGAGCACAGCTATTTGTATGTCTCTTCATGGCTCTGCTGTTCCTAGCTGTCAGCATTTTCTTGAAGGATATCTCCATGGTACTTTGTCACCTTCAGTTTTTTCTTAGCTAACCACACTTTTCATCCAAAAAACAAGAACCAAATATTTAAGAAGAATGAACTTTACTCCTTCAACCCCTGACCTTGATAGTCATACTGGTAGCCATTTTACACTAATCCATCACAAACAGCTTTTTATTGTTGAATTCCTCAGTGAGGGACAATTTGTCAATTATTGTGTTATGGTCTACCAAATGCAGTGGCTCAAAGCTTCCTCTTTAAAGCAGTGACTTATATGCTGTAACCTTAAAATACTGGACTTCATTCTCTGGTAGGTTGATCATAATTTTTCTGCTATTACTGGTTTCAGAACTGGAGTTCCTTCCTAGAAACACCCCTAAACAGTTGCCTGTGATAATTCTCTATTGCTTTCTCTTTTTCTTTTACTACCATTTTCAATGATTCCCTCAAAAACTGGTTTGATAAGGAAAATCACAATGCACGATAGTTCTCTCCTACCAAGTACATTAAAGTTGATACATAGGAAAGTGACACCCAGTTTAATATTAAACGGATTTATTTCCTATAGTCCACTACTGTCAACCTTCCATAAACATTGTTCACGAGCTAAAGTTATTTCACTTACAGGAACAGGCAGTTTTTCATTTTATTGTTTATATTCATGCTTTGTTGAATTATTGTCTACCAGTTAAATGTCAGGTTACCCTCCGCTGCCTCCTTTGAGGAATGATTCTGCATGAGTGGTAAACCATAGCATATGTGACTATAAAATAGAGCATCACTGGAACTGTGATTGGCATTTTTCACTGCCTCACTGGGTTGCCTCTTTCTTGGTTTCTTTTCTCCACTTCCCTTCCTCTCTTTTTCCCTCTCTCAACCGAGCATTGATGTTTTTTTTCAGTCAGAACCCACAAAATCAAATACACAGTGTTCTCTGGAGCACTACTTTATCTCTGTGTTTCACGACTCATTTATGTTCATGAACAAAATTAGTAGAACTGTCTGCTTTTATGAAGGCTTGAAACTTTTTTTATGGCAATAAGAGATAAATTGCCTGGGTATAATTGAGAGAAGGATGTGATAGATTCAGCTTCTCTGTGCAAGCAAAGAACTTCATTCTCTATGGATACAGACAGTGTTTTCATGATTGTGATATCAATTTGAAAAAGGCCTCTGTTTTTTTCAAGAAAGTGCCTGCTCTGCATATTCTAATATTGGGTTACTTTAAAGATACACAGAACGAAGCCTCCCAGATATCTACACGCTTCTGAATCATCTGGGAAGTTGGTTGTTCCAACAGGTTTACCAGGGCCAGAGAGACAAAAGAGAGGACAGAAATGTGAAATAAACTAAAGCTTTTTGAATGCTATAAGTGCTGTACTGGAAGGCTTTGAAGGGGGAAGAAACATAAATCTGTGAGTAGTAAGTCCACACAAATATGAGAAGGCTATGGGCAAAAGGAGAAAGGAGAGCACTTGTTTACCCAGTCCTGAACTCATTCTTCCACTGCACAGGGACCAGATTTTCTTAGTGACTGATTGCAGTTGAAGACGTTCTAGTCTGTGGTGTGAGATCTAATCTGACACATGTCATTGTACAGCTCTGGTGAAGGCATTGCATGTGTTGAAGAAATAATCATAGGACTTGTTGGAAAGCAATGGTATACAGCACGTTACCTGATTAGCTACAGAAGCCAATATTCAGGAGGTTGTATTTAGTGTATCATGTTGTCTAACTATAGCCGCCTAAACTAGTAGTCTAGGATGTGTTTAGGGTCAGTGGAAAGGGAAGCACATCACAGCAGTGTTTCACCTTTGAATGAAGCCCCCTTTTGCCTACCTGTTTCTATTATTTACTAAGTGATCTGTATGTAAAATTTAAGACTAAATCCTTCATTTTTGGGTAGCAGAAGCTGCTTTAAATTCTCTTCAGAAACAGTGTTGAGAAAATGGTTTTGGTGTGTGGATAAATACCCATGGAAGAAAGTAGCTGCAGTTACTTGACACTATTAATTGACATTTGTCATGACTTTCTAGAGGCTATCTTTCTCTTGCTTGTGTAGGGCCTATCAGGGTTATCTCTAATGCTAATAATGGTCACCACTGTGTAACTAATAATAGACTAGGCAGTGAAATAGCATGTGTAAAATAAGTAGCTCATCTAGTAAAAAAAGTAATTAATCTTCAGATATCATATAAAGTTAATTCCTCATGAAATCTCATTATAAAGAGCCATTTACCATTCCAGCTATCTAGAATACTACACCCAGTCTGAGAGAAAACTTCCCCTAGATGGTCCTTTGCAATGGTAGAATACTCACATACCATTTATGTATAGACTTGTGTACTCTTTCTATCTCCAAAGAAAAACCAAGGAAAGTGGTGTGCAGTGTTTCATGAGTATTATTTGAGCTTGACATACAATTTAAATTTAAATTTCGGCTTAAGATTATGTTCAAGATTTTGTTGCTGTCCATTTTGTGTGTCAGCAATTGGACTCCACCTTTAGCTGTTGGGTGGCTGTTTGGTTGCTTTTTTGTTTTGTTTTGTTTTGTTTTCAGACTGGGCTAAAACTGGTTTGGCACTCATTTTCTATTTTTATTAGCAGTACAGTCCATAGATAACTTTTTTTTTCTATACAGCTATAACAAAATAGTATAGGTTTCTCTGTTTTTTACAGATTGCAGTTGACAGTTTTTCCCGAGTTAAAGAGTTTACAGTTAAAGCAATAGATTAGGATGCAACAGACCTGATCATCAAGCTCTTTGTAATAATGTAGGTTTATGTGAGCTTAGGCAAGACATTGCATTTCCCTTGAGTAATGACCTACCTTTGTCTTCTGTAATTCTGAGCATAGGAGCTGCTGTGCATTTGTACAGCATCATTCCAGTCTTGTCTGTCAAAAATAGACAAAGATCTTAAGATCTGGCATAAGACAAATAGATTTCAGTTGGAAGGGTTTTCAGCACTTACTATAACACTGTATTCCTTTGAAAATCCAGCTATAGTTATCATCACAATTTGTGATGAGCATCAAAATGGAGCAATGGGACTAGATCAAGGACCTCACAGCAATCAAGAAAATAATTCAGGAAAAGATTATAGGAAATTTTATTTTCCAATGTAGCCCAAGCTCTTCTGTTTTTTTGACAGCAGTACCAAGCTCATTCGAGTCTGAATTTCAGCCCAATTTTTCCTTTTGCTTGTAAATCTCAGTCTTGTCCCTCTATGGACTTATGGTAGATGTGCAGCCTTTACTATGTTAAGGTTGCAAGATCTTGTGATTTTAATATGAAGTTCATTAGAGTGAAGGGCAAATGAGTCACTCATTGATGAGGATTTATGGTGTGTGAGTCCTCTGTGCAGGATTTTAGGTCAGAATTGCATTTAGGTCAGAAATATATTTTTATTCCATTTGATGGTTAATGACTTTTGTGTGTTCTCCAGGAGGTTTTTTATAAAATATTTTAGTGTATATCATAAAAGAGACGGACAAAACCTTTGCTATATGAAGGTGAAACAAGGTAGACTACTCAAACCAGCTGTCCTTTTGCTATACATATAATCTCAGGCTTGCTGGGCTCTGTAGCAATGAAATGGTTCCATATCTAGCAGCTAAACTTAATGCCAGGCAAGTGTGCACTTTAGTGTTTCAAATTGACAAACAAGGCGTTATTTTTTTCAAATCAAGGTGGAAAATGGATGGTGGGAAGGGGATGCAATGTTCATAAAGTGCCTTGAAAGTGCTGTTTTGCTCTTAATAAGAACTGTGAAATGTTTATCTCGTTCTTATTGATCTATTACTGTTAAGAGTTCATTGAATACTACAGGAAGATAAAGTATCATCTGTTAGAAATCGACTCTATCAATCCAGGTGTCTCTACAGTATGTCCCTTTTCTGTGACACCACACATCGTACTTGTCTACCCCCTAACAAATAATACAGTGTGTGAATTCAGCCTGACCTGCAGAGGTCGTAGTTTGGAGATCTGTTCCCTCCACAGTACGTGCGCCAACTGACTTTAGAGTGTATGTGTGTGCTGAGTCTACTGAGTGTGCTGCAATAGCTGGACCGAAAAGCACGCATGGCAGAGAAAGCGGTGTCTTTTATGGAAGTGTTTGACCTTACCCTCGTTCTCTACCAGTGGAAAGGCCAAATATATCAGGTTTTACGGCTGTGCCAATGTTTTCCTTTGTTCATTCCAGAAAAAGCCATGGTAAACTCTTACATTGTTCACTTAAATGACATAAAACTGTATTAAACATTCAGCAAAAGGTAAAAAAAAAAAAAGCTGCTGGGCTACCTGGAACTTCACAGCTCCTAGTGCTGTGAAACACTATGGAGATACAACTTCTGTATGTGTCCATGGTGCAATGTTGAGAGGCAGGATATATCAGCTGGACAAGGACAAAGTTCTGTGTTATTATCGTAACCTAATGCCTAGCTCTGTATAGCCCTGCCATTTACTGTACAATCTTACCTTCAGATGGTAGGTTTTTGTATGTTCCTGCTGAATTTTCCCCTGAAAGAGCTACATTCATGCTTTAAATGCGGGATGATGTGGTTGGTTATCCTTCTCTTTGGGTTGAGGGTGCGAAGATCTGGAAATGGATTTGTTGTGAAGTGCTGAAATGAAACTAGTTTCTTCAGTCTGTAGGAAGCCCACTGCAGGAATTCATTTCACTTCCTACCCTTGTGTGGGCTGTGTAAACATGGAATGCTCTCTTATTGCATTTCTGCCTCTTTAATTGAAAAGTTTATACTGAAGTTACACATGGGAATCGTTATTGGAAAGTGATTTTTTTTTCTTGTGCTCAGTAACAACAAGTCCCAAGCAATTAAACTTTTTTTCTATTATACAACATAGAATCTCTGCTAAAAAATTTGCAGGAACATGTTGCAATTACAGAAGAAATAAAATCTTTGAAAACCAGGATATTTTCTAGTAAGGCTAAGCAAACATGTAAACATTATATCTGCACAGTGTGTTGTTGGACGTTTTACAGAATGTTGTGTGCATCCTCATCAGGAGCATCAATTTCCTTTACTTCAGTCTTGCTATTAAATGCTGGAGATGGATGGAAAAGTATCTTGAGAGAGGAACTAGAATGCTTCCTATTTCCTACCTGGTACTTGCGTCACCCCTTGGTGTCTGCCTTGTCCACCTGAGTCCCACTGGACACAATGATTCTGAGTTCTCTGACTTCAATGTGTAGTGCACAAAATAAGAAGGTATTAGCTGAGGCTACTGGTTGATTATATACACTGGTGGTTATATGTTCTGTCTCAGAGAGAAACATTTATGGGTCTCTTGAGATGAATAGATGCTTTCAGCTCTTCAGTGTGTAACATCAAACCTCTGCACTGAGGATTCCTGCTTAGTTCTTTGAATACATTTTTCTTTCAAAGTTATCCTTAGAAAATAAATAAAAAAGAACTCGTTAATTTGAAGGCATGATCTGAAAGTCTGTCCCCTACTGCTGTAAAATTTAGCGTCGAAGTCTCTCCATTGAAAGCTTATTTCATATTGGAGATTCCTCTGTACCAGTGGTGGTGTTTACAACACTTTCCTTTCTCATTATGTTTTTCCTGAGATTTTAGGACAAATAACCATGTCTTTTTTGGGTTGGTTGGTTTTTTTTTTTTCTTTTACCCAAGACAGGCTTCTCAACAGTATTTAGTCACAAGGAACATATTCTATGTAAGTGCCAGTGTTTTAGATAAATTTCACTACTATAGGAGTCCAAGGATGGAATTTGCCTTTAGCTATATGTATGTGTGCACCAAAGGAAGAAAGGTGTCTTTAAAAGAGAACTTAAATTAAGGATTGATATAAAGACTCTTAGGGTAGTAGGAAACATTCTGTTGATTACAGAGGATTGGTAGAACACGAACCGAATAGGTAATTTTTATGGTATTTGCATAATGATCATATGTGTTGATTACTTGCTGTCGTTTCAGAAACCAACTGTGTGTTGGTTATCTTCATTGAGTTTCCTTTGCTCAGGTCTATCTGATTCTTTGCTTTTCAAACTTTTCAAAGTTGGGAGAACAGGAAGTTCAAGAATTTCATCACAAAAGCTGTACAAGGTGAAGGAACTGACACCTAGAAAAACAGATTTAAACAGGATTTGACAGGTTGCAGAAAAGAGACCGTGAACAAGATGGGAACAATGAGCAGCAACTAATTATTATTTCACTGGTCACCACAACATTAAAAACTTCCAAAGGCTGTGAAATTAATTGCATGCAGAACAGCACTCAAGGTGCTTAATATTTTGTCTCTCTGGGACAATTTGCTAGAGACATCTTTTGAACTACAAATACAAAGCAGGAAAGATGGGGCTCTCTCTGGCTGTGTCATTCTTCATTTTAATGAGGAAAAAATGTCACACAGAGCAGTGTGAATTTGAAATATTATAATATGCTTCAGTTTTATGTCAGAGTAAGTATGTTTCTTAAAAGAGCCCTAATGATTCTAAATTCTAGACCTTGTTGACAAGACATCTGCTTACTTGGCCTGTGGTTTGTGTCTCATCTATAAGCTCATTATCATATATATTAAAAGAAACCCATTAAAATATTTGCATTTTAAAATTAATGATAAAACCCCCCTACCCATCTTTCAGAAACTTGTTCTCTTTGTCGTGCAAACCATTCCACTAGGGAGAGAAATATTTCAGTTATTTTCAAGCCATTTAACATTTGGGTAATTCTTATAATTACTTTTCTCTTTAGTCATTAAAGCTGGAAGGCTTATATAATATTACTTTAAAAATTCATAGTTCAATGTAAATAATCTTTCCTGTATCCACAGACCTCTCAGCTGGATGCTGACTATAACCCTAAGGGTGCTCTTTCTTTTTTTTGGTCTTATTTATTATTTTCCTCTCTCCTCATCAGTTTTGTATTATTCGCTTTCCTGCCTCTTCAGCTGTCTAGCTGCACATGTAATGGGTGAAATGACACTTGAAGCCATGCTGGTTGTTTATTTAAACAAATCATACTGAGATGAAAAGAGCAGATGATTGCAAAGATATAATAAATCTGATCTAGAAACTCATGAGGCTTTTGAGAGGTCTTACCATTTAGGAACATCTCCCACCTGGACTAGTGGCTCTGAGATCTTCCATGTCAGCTCTCCCAGTCTAGCACAGAGTGCAGGAAGTTCCTTTTGAAACCATTCCACTAGGCTGGTCCTTAGTTGTCACTATGTGAGTACAAGCTCGGATGAGTTTGGCTGCTTAGCCCTATCTCAGCTCTGTTAAGTTCCTCTGAGAATAAGCTTGAGACTTGCAAATTGCAAGCAGTTCTTTCAGGTCCTCTTCTGTGGTAGGACTGGCAAACTTATGGAAAAATTAGAATATACCCAACAGCTAAGGGGTGCTTGCTGTCCAGGCTATTTGTTAGACAACTTCTGTACAAAGGATGAGAGGGGTGCTACAGCAAGTAACACGAAAACAGCCAGCTGAGAAGATTCAGCTGCTTTCTAAAACCTACTCTGCTCAAAAAGGCATCCTCAGAGCAGGATGTTTTCCCCAGCAAGCTCAGCTAGTGGAAACTAAGAGGAGATAAGACTGGCTTCGTCAGCAAAACCAGAAAGGTGGTCTTCTCTGAAGGTATACAGGAGTTCCTGTCACCTCTGCTGGAAGAGGTGTGTGGCTTGGGTGGCATGGGGCTGTTAATTCAGTCACTATGACTAACATCCATGATCACCATACTGTGGTTTTTCAGGAAACAGATTCTCCAGAAGGAAAAGCTGTAGCAAAGATGAGATAAATTTACTCTAGAGTGCCACAGGTTATCCTGAGAACAGTATTTCTTGGTGATAAGACTAGCAAAGAACGATTTTGGCAGCTAAGGTTCTCATACCTAACAAGGAGACATCTTTATTGCCTGATACTCCTCTTCCAGTCTCCTCTCTTAAACAAAAATCTTTGCTGTGACAGTTTCTTAAAACATCCTTAGTGCCTTCTCAGGCATTTAAAGCATTTTGTTGCGTATTGAAAGCAGCTGTATGGGGAAAGGAAAGCTCCTGCTGCTCCTCAAAAGCAGTATGTATAACATCACAGCTGGAAATAACATGTTTTATGAACTTGATTTATCCCCTCTGCTGTGTGGTATAAATCCTGCTTCCTCACTGCACGGCCTGCAGATGGGTTTTTGAGAGCCTCATCCTGCCAGGTCCTGAACAAGGTGCAGAGGAAGAATTTAATTAAAAGCTACCATTGGTTTGGGGTTTGCTAACTCCTACACATCCTTTACTGCCTAGCAGGGGGAAACACTAAGTAGAATGATAGGAATCAGTAAAAATATTTCCTACCCACTGGAATTATTAGATACTTGCAGTGCCTTCAAAATCACAATTATGACCTATGCAAAGCAAGTGGTCCATGATGATTCTTCATGTAAGACAGCATGGTCCGTTCTGTTTTGTAACAGCTAATGGAGGACAAACTTCCACGACTTCCATTTTACTTTGGTTTTTCCGCTCAGACAATACATTTTGCTGCCAGTTTTAAGGGACTGCCAACTTCCTTTTTTTGAATGGGCAGCTGCACAGTCTCTATTCTTAGAATATCTGAGTCCCTCACAGTCCTTAGCTTGTATTTTTTTCCCTAGTCCATGTGTTGAGAAGGTTCATAGGTAACAGGCAGAGAAAAAATGAGGTATGTGAGCACCTTAAATGATTGAAATCTGTAGGAGTTAATTGTTTGTAGCTGACTTGGTTGCTGTCATGAGGACTAGAAGTAAGTAAACCTCAGAGGGAGCCGTGTTCCTAGCTCCTGGCCCAGGCTGCCATTTCAGTCTTAATTGTACTGCTGGTTGTCTTTGGATGCGATATACTCTAGTGAGTGTTCAAAGCCGGGGAAGTTGTGTCCTGTTTGTCATCTTAGAAAATCTGGTTATTGATTTAGATGCCCTAACATCTAGCCCTATTATGAACATTAAATATTGAACTACAAAACCTTGGGTAGCTCTCTGACCTAATTGTGTGCAGTATGTGCAACGTGATTATTTTTATGAAGGTAACACTTCCACAATGATCAGAAGCCTGTTATGCTTGTTACTGTACAAACCCATAGCAAGATGTCCCTGTCCTGCAAGTTGAAATATCAAAGATGTTTAAGAGGTGGGAAGCTTTGTTTGAACAATGGAGAAACTCATTAGATATTTCACCCAGCGTCACAGAGGCAGTCTGTAGTGGGTCTGGAAAACACTTCTGCCTTCAGTCTCCAGCAAGAGAGAGCTCCTACTGCAAGACTCCTGCCAGTCCTGTACACAAACCTAACAGATATATAGCCCAGTGACAGTTACTGATTAACAAAAAAAGCTGTTAGGCTTTATGAAGTGTTGGAGTATTTTATCTTTTTGTGTCTGTTGTGGTGTCCTTCCCTCTTAGCATGAAAGGGAGCAAGATCATCCAGATAGCAGTGTCCTTATTAATGAGAAGTTCATCCAAGCATGTGCTGGTTTTTTTGTCACTTTGTGCTGTGGTTATCTGCAGAACAGGAATAGAAAATGAATATCTAATCTTTAAAAAGGGCTTTTCAAGATTACTTGAACCTTTACCCTGCCCCAGCTGAGTTCTGCTTACATAAAATGATCTAAATAACTTTATTTTCAAAGATGGACGTTAGTGTACCATGCTGGAACTATGCAAAAACAGCCAGTAGGAACTACCTGGTGTGAGAGATTTTAACATAAAAAAAAACCTGGAGAGTGTTTCTTTTTCAACTTTTTTTTTTTTTTTGTCTTAAAAACCAAATAAAAGTATAACTGTGCATGTTGGAACAAACCAGCAGGAGCGAGTGAAGGTCAGACGAGGAGTACTATTCCTTGAATGCTAACAAGAAATGCCAACTCCTAACTCAGCGTAGGCTGAATTCTTTCCCTATGTCATTGTGACTTCATGGATCTTGATTTTCACTGAAACTTTTAGGAGGGAGTAAATAGATTTTCAGTGGTGTATGGGGATTCCACCTAGATCAGCAACAGCCTTAATCAGTCCTGCTGCTGGAACATGTTCAATCACGATCTCATATGACACTCTTGTTCCTTCAGGACTGTCCTGAAAATATGACCTGAGTTTAGGGTGGAAGAGGATGCGAATGTATAACCTTGTGATACTGGCTTGTGCATGTTGCCTGACACTGCATTTAAAACACAGAAGTTGACTGATGGGAAAGAGAAGATGTAAAAGACCATTTTCCAGAAAAGAGTGCTTTCCTTTAGCGTTGTGGGAAGAGGGGGCAAAGCTTATGCAATTGGAGGTCTTTTCTTTAACCTCAGTTTCTACTAGAAAAAAATGGTTGATTTATGACCATATTTATTAGGTTCAAACTCATTATTAATTTATCTGTATGTTTCCCTTCAGTCTGGACTGTGCTGTCATACAGAGCAGCTGCCCCATCCAGATCGCACTCTGTGCTCTCACAGAGCTGGAAGCGCTTCCCCAGCAGGTGAAGGGGAGATTGCAGGGCCTTGCACACACTGCTTGCCAAGTAGTCAGGGTGGCAACAAGGAGAAGCTGGCTTGTTATGAACCAAAATAAGATTTAAGGAGTGGGCTGTGCAGCACTGGCAAATTGTAGTATTTCAGGATGTTTCAGTGAGATTTGTCTCAACTGAACACAAAGTGCCTCTGGCTGCTCCACTTCATTAGGTATCTACACACAGTCTGGATGATATTCCTAATGGATCAAGGTTGATCTAACTGTAATGGAAACTCGATTTGCTTTCATGTATATACTTTTGGATTCAAAGAGCTGTCTTTCCTCTTCCCCAAATGAAGGCAGAGTAATGGATATAACCGCTAGTTACCAGGTATACAGAGGAGATTTGGAATAGTGTTAGCAGTTCTCCAGTCACACCGCTGCCCCTAGGAGATAGATACTGGGGAGTGCCTGCCACCACTCGCAGAGTTTGAATGCTCCATATCACCACAGGAGTCAAAGGCACTTAATACTTTACAGGAGATGTTTGTGGCATCAATCTCTAGGGCAGCATGTGAATTAGAAAAATGATCCTGCATGTACCCGTCCTTGCTGTTAATTACCTTGCCATTGAGTAAAAGAAAGCAACATAAAATGGCCTTAGGAAATATTTAGACTAACTGGAACATAAGGTTAAAGGTTTCTAATCTGCTTTATGATGGATTGTCCCAAAAGTGCTTTGGGGGAGGGGGGAGCAGTTATTTCGCTTTTTAGTTATAATATGGCTAGAAAATGTTCAGAGTGCAAACTAACTGCAAAGTTCCAGCACCTTGCCATCTGCAGTGCAGCTGCAGTCCCTCTCCTGATGTCTGCACAACGTTGCAGCAGTCTCTTCTTCCTGGAAGAACAGAAGTAAGCTTTCTTAGTGAGGAAGGACCATATATTGTCCCTCTGTATGTTTTCCTGATAATAAGTGTATGTTGCAGCTGTTTTTTTCTTTATTGTCCGTGAAGTTAAATTATGCACAACCAAAGAGCTCTTGTGTATGTTTCAAAAATAGAACATATTTAAATGAAAGTGAAATCTTGGTTTTAATTTATAGAAGATGTCTTGTATTGCTGTGAGAAGGTTACCTTGTACCTTCTAACATATGCCTTTATCTGATAGCCCGTCCCCCTCAAAGCCACTCTTTCCAGTTCAGTAATTCCAGTGTACAAATAACATGCTATGAAATTATTGTGGGTTTTAAGAGTTTTTTTAAAATCTTGGGTCTTCACTTTGTGTGAAGATATTTCTGTACCTATAGGCAAGAACTTCAGTGTAATATGGAAGATTACCTTGATACTGAACTTCTCCAGAGTCCTTGTACATCTTGAAATAATAATTCTAAATTCTAAAATACATTAGAAATAACTATGCAAAAAACCGGCACTCTGATTTTGAAAATATGTAAGGTCAAGGGTGGAAGGGTCTACTGAGTTACAAGAGGCAGCCATTTGCTACTCAGAACTGCTTGAACTTTCACAATGCAGAATGTCAGTCAGTCCCTTTCCTCCCCTACTCTCTTCTCTTTTTCCATCAGCAGTTTTAAACTAATAATCTTCAGAGCCCAGTGATTAAAAAGTCTTTCTCGTGAGCAGTATGAGGACACTACCATCCTTCACATTACCCCATGAACATCAGCAGTGATCATCTCTATAAAAATGTGCACATTTTGTTAAATGTTGTCATTTATTCCAGTGCATTTATTGCCATAAAACATCAATGACAGTTTAATTAAGAGCTTAAATTTTTTATACGGCAAAGTAGAAATATTTATGAAGGAGCCCGTCAGAGGCAGAATATTAAAACAAAACAGGAGTTTTTGCAGAAACAAATAAAATGTCTAACAGTAAACATTAAAAAATCAATTATTAATCATGGTTCTTTTCATTCCTGTTGAATTGCCTTCCAAAGATTTTGTGTCTAACAACGTCTGTGGATCTGCAATATTGTCTTATCCCACCACTTGTTCTTCCTATTTATACCCTGTGGTACAGCTGCATAGATTATTTACTTCAGAAAAAATCTTGGGACCAAACTAAGGGGAAGGTTGTAAACTAATAGGATTAAGTGTCTGAATTCTGTCTTTGCCATTTCCTTGACATGAACAAGTTTTCACTCACTGAAAATCACTGTTGATGACACCAAATGCAGGAACTTCATTATAAACCATTTGGTGGCCTGTGAAATAGCAGGGTGTTTTCTAGCTTTGGCTCATGTTTCTGTTGTTACAATGAAATCAGATATAGTTCTCTATCATCTGAGATACCTTAGTTTTCTTGCCCAGCCCAGTTGAGAGGTGTCTGGGAGACTGGAGTGGGAGGTGGGGCTACAATGTCATCCCTTGGTGAGGCAGAGTCCACCTGGTGTTTCATCACTGCTGAAGTTGCATTTTTCTTTTATTTTTCTTTTTTTTCCCTTCTGTTCTCTCTACTGTTCTGCTGGTCATAGATCCTGCAATGATCAGCACTGTCTTTTTATGTCAACATCTAAAAGTTTCTAAGCCTTTGACTTACTGCAGTCTGCAGGTTTCCTTCAACTCAGTTCCTTTCTGGTAATATTGTCTTGAAGCTTGCCCCCTGCGGCCTCTTTGAAACACTGGGGTTGTATTACAGCAAGCTGAGGATTACATATTATTTATGGTTTGCTCACATATATGTTGCTATTGTCTCCATTGAAAGAATGTCTGGGTTGTAACAGGATTAATGTTACAAAATGTCTGCTATATTTTTTTTGAGAGAAATTGTGTTTAATTGGCTTCCAGGTTTCTAATTATCCCCAGACTTTTGGGAACACAGCCTACCTCTGCACTTAGTGTTTAGCAGCACAGTGTCATCAGCTGTGCTGAAGTTCTCTGATCGCAGCAGGTGGCAATAAAGAAAGCAAGCAAGCATGGAAATTAGCAGGAGGGAGAAGATATTTTACTTTCTATAGCTCCGATAACATACTCCGGGGAAGTCCAGATTTTCCTTGGTGAAGAGAAGTATGATGTAGTGAGAAGATCCAAGTTGCTAAACCTTGCAAGAGAGGTCGGGCAGCGGTTGTTCCTCTTGTGCAGGGAGGGGCTGAGAACAAGGCAGAGCTGCACAGGGGTTTGCAATCACCTTTAAAAAGCTCTGATGAGCTGGAGAAGGCACCTGAGTTGAAGGGAGGGAGTTTTTGTTGCTGTAGGTAAAGCTGAATGTTTGGCAAGAGATTTTGGACTGAGATAAGATATCAGTACCTGGTCCAACAGAAAAAGCCTTTCTTATTGTGGAAATATACTTCATCCTAGTAGAGATCAACTACCCGTCACTGTTGGCAGTGAGGCAGTAAAGAGAAATGGAGTAACCTGAAGATTGTGCACATCCATGATGTAGTCAAGCCAGCAGAGTGATTAGAAGGCGATTAGAAGCACCTGCTTTACAAGAGGTGAGGGTAAAAAGCGAGAAAGCTTGGTTGGGAATGAAGTAAGAGGTATATTTTCCTGTAAGGCTCTTCCACATTGCTTTGGATTAAAGGAAGATTCAAGCTGAAGCTGGGAGTAGTTGGTCTTCTAAAGGTAAGTGAGTTGCTATTGCTGTTGTGATAACTCTCCCACCCTGCAAGGATGAAGATGATATTGGCTGATAGTTTGGCGCTGTTAGGGTCGGAGGCTGAGCTTTTGAGAAAGAGCAGTTTGCTCACACCTTGGTATGTGCTTGTGGTATGGAGACTTCCTTGAGGATGACCCCTGACTTGATCTATAACTGTTCTCTGCCTTCTGCCCTTTATATTAAGCTAAAAATACAAGAGGAAATGCTTTTGTAAAGGCTTTACTGTCATAGTTAAACTCTGTGATCTCCTGCTAAATCTTTCCTGAAAGAGTAAGACCATGCAAGTAAATTGATCTTTCCTGTGCCTTCACACTGATGGCAGTGTTACTGTAGCAGAACTTAGTATGCCAGGTAAATATCCTTTATTTTGTTGATCTATCATCCTGTTCCACTGTAATCAACTGCCAAGTGACTTTGTTTTCTCCCTTCAAACTCCTAATGGAGCTATTCACATTTTTTCCGACAATTATTGTTAAACTCAGTGGGTGAACTTGGCTGGCAAAAATCCTGCTGGTTGCAGTGGAGGCCAGATTCCACATATTGCTGTTTCTCTGTTAATTAGTGGATTTATGGTTTTTCCCTTTCCAGCCTTCACAAACAATTGAAGGAACTGAAGTGGGTGCTTCTCATGCTGTCTGCTGCTTAAGAGAGTGAGGGAAGGAATTAAGCTGTTTAAAACACATTTATTCTTTGTGATGTAAATTTGATGACTTAATTCTAGGTACAAAACAGCTAGTGAGTTGGTCTGCCAGCTTTGCCAGTATTGCAGTACATGAAAATAATGAGTGCCGCAAATATAGAGGGTTTTAGTAACTCAAAGTGTATAAACAAGTTTGTTGTAGCTCTTTGATTAGAGGCTCTGTATCCAGTGCTGGCTGTAATACTGATCCTGTCTTCATCTGAAGTTAGCAAAGAAATTGGGCTATTGATTAAGAATCTTGCTGTCTTTGGAGAAGCAGAGCATATTCCCTCTTAATTCTTCCCTCCAGGGAAGTTTTTACACTAATGTTGTATTTTTTTTTTTTTCTTTCTATTGCTAGGCTGTCCTTAACTTCCAAATTATAGAAATACTAATCTTTCTCCTGTTTTAGTGCTCCAAATCTTTACTCACTGGAAGCTGCAGAGAATAAGTTGCATGACTGAAAACACAGGGCGAAGCTCTGGTTTTGCTGGTGAGTGAGGGAGGGAGGAGAAAAATAGCCTTGGTCAGAGCAGCCACGGCTCGGTTAGAAATAAAACACTGCATAGTTTCACCTGGAGTGCTCCCTCTAGCTTCTTTTTAACTATTCATTTTATTCATCTGCTTTTCAGTCAGCCAGTAAACTAATGTAGGAATGTCATGTGCCAGTTCAAAATCATTTATCCTTTAGATAACATGGTCAAAACTCCCTCAGGATGGCATTAACCTTTGTATTGATTCAATCAAAGAGCCTCCTGTGATTTCTCAAGCTGCTGTATGCTAGGTGTGAAGGCAGTGCAGCTGAACGTTATTAATCTTCTAGCACTGCTATTAGTTGGGCAATGTTTTGGTAAAACAACAAAGATGCTCACTCTGGTGTAATAGGTTATAGTTTTATAATTACAGAACATTCTGGTTGTTTTGTTTTTTTTTTAATGTTACCTCTCTTTTAAAGTTCAGAAGTTATTGTACTTATACTGAGAAGTATATTCCCCTCTTCCTTCCTTCCCCAATCTGCTGCTGTTTTAAATGCAGCTGCACTTTTAATTGCCCATCAGCACTCGCTTGACCAGCCTGAAAAATATTCTTTATTGTCTTGTGACATTTTGGATCATGTTTCACTAAATAAATAAAGGAAAATCTGTTGCGCAATACAAAGTGTTGAAGTCATCTCTCTGAACACCAGCAGCAGAGTAGTAACGTTAGAGTAATGCTACAGGGCAAGATGTTCACCAGTATAATGAGAATCGTGGGCTGAAATCAACAGATCATCAGTATCTCCCTTTACTGATGCTCTTACTGCTCCTTCACCCTGTTGTTTTTAAAGCAAAGGGCTTTACTGATTTCTTGAACCTATTGAATGCTATATTTAGGTTGTACTTTCTCCATTAAAGAAAACTTGCTTTAGAAATAGAATCATGGAATCATTTAGGTTGGAGAAGGCCTCTAGGATCATGTAGTCCAGACCACGTGTCAAAGTGCCACATCTACCTGTTTTTTGAACACTGCCAGGGATGGCGACTCCACCACTTCCCTGGGCAGCCTGTTCCAATGGCTAATCACTCTTTCAGTAAAGAACCTTCTTCCTGATATCCAATCTAAACCTCCTCTGGTGCAACTTGAAGCCATTACCTCTCATCCTATCGTTAGTTACCTGGGAGAAGAGACCAGCACCAGCCTCACTACAACCTCCTTTTAGGTAACTGTAGAGAGCAATGAGGTCTCCTCTCGGCCTCCTCTTCTCCAAACTAAACAATCCCAGTTCCCTCAGGTGCTCCTCATACAACATTCTCCAGACCCTCACCACCTTTGTTGCCCTTCTGTGCACCTGCTCCAGCACCTTGATGTCCTTCTTATACTATGGCACCCAAAACTGGACACGGTACTCAAGGTGCAGTCCCACGAGTGCTGAGTAGAGGGGCATAATCACCTCCCTACTCCTGCTGGTCACGCAATTTCTCATACAGGCCAGGATGCATGCAGTAGAAGTAAACTCTTTATGTGGAGCATGCACCCCCATCACCCCCCTGTTTGCACAGTGTGTTCTGAGAGCAGTGCTGTGCTCTAGTAACAGAAACACCTATTTCTAACACTTTAAGAGTGTAGCACATCAGATGTGTGTGTTATAGGATGTACTTCTAGCAGAAGATACGGCAGAATCTGATTAACTGGGAATTAGCCAAGATATAAATTGGCTACAGCAGTAGATTTGTAACTGCTAATTCTAAATACAACGTCATAGAGATCACTGCAAAGGGCTATCTTGAAGTGCCTACCTTCCTTTCAGAAAGATGTTATTAAGGGGAGTTTCCATTCAAGTCTCTTGTTTGCAAGGTTGGAATATGGCCCTGTAGTGTGTAACAGGTGAGCAGCTGCAAGTTCCTAGAAATCTGTTGCCTTGCTTTTGTAAGTTGTGTTTTATTTTCATTCTTTTTTTCTTCCGTGCCCATTGGTCTGCTTGTGTTCTTCTAAACTGAAGAATGTACTTAGCACTGGGAATATTTAGATGTTGTCAGTAGAGTGTGTTCATCACACTTGGTGGTTTTTTTTTTAATGAGGACTTTTTGGAAAATAAGAAACCCCAACCACCCTCACTACTGTGTGTGATTTATGGTGTTAGAGGAGCTAATTTAAAAATAATAGGGAGGAAACTGTCCAGAAGAGTATAACTGGAATTGAATCCAAATGGAAGTCTCAGTTTTGGCCTTTCTTCTACTTTCTCCGGAATTTTGGAGCATTGTGGGATGAAATTCATTTTATAGTTTACCTAAACTAGAACATGTAATCCAAAGTCGTTGAAGTATAGGTTAAGTATAGAACTCTCATGGCTTGGGTATCTGCATAATTGCCACCCTTGTGGGTTTTTTAAAGCTATTTGAATACTTTTTTTTTTTTAATTGCATACTTAAAGCCAAAATTTTATAGTAGATTTTATATTTTATAAAAACAATCTAAATGATATCTAAGGAAAACTTTCCTGTGTCGTTAGCAGTAGCTGTTCTGGATGTTCCTTGTTCCAATTCCTGTATAATTTCACTGTTTGTCGTCACTGTAAACCTGTTCCGTTCCTCTGCGTAAAACGCAAACAAGTGGTTTGTGGGCTGAAAAGAAGACAAGGTTCTACCCTCTTTACTTAGAGTTCTGAGAGGCTATTTTAGATGTTTTAACAATGGTAGTAAAACAAACTGAGAAACTCCCAGGCACGTTGACAGTATACCACAGGTTATAAATATCTGCCTAAGACTTATTTCAGAAGAGAGAACAGTGTGGACTCCTTTACAGTTAAACAAGAAAATTCTTGTGGCCAGTGGTAAATGATCCAGCTGGCATTTTGATCAGCTCCAGATGAGAAACTTGCATTCAAAGTTTTTATTGTCATTTATACAAGCTGTCCAAGTGTTTATGCCACATCCCCATGGAAAACAAAAGATGATGTACATGCAGTTTGGTTCTGATAGGTTTGCTGGCACAACAAATTCATGTGCTGGCTTAAAAAGGAGAAGAAATATTTAATGGTCGGGGTTTAAAAACTTAACAAGAGTAACCAGAGTGACTTTTTTTATCAGTATGACACAAGGCAATAGAGGGTTTTGCAGTCTGTGGTCTGGCCAATGCTTTCTCCTTTGTTTAAGATTTTGAGTTCTTTCATGTTCAAAGATTCAGCAAAGGTGTCCATGAACCTCAAAGCCCTTTCCCTCTAGTGTGAAGTCCCCATACATCCTTAGTGCTTTGCTGATTTTTTGCCCCAGTAAGGGCACTGCTTTCGGTACAACTGCAATCCTTCCCTCACACTCCTTGCTTTCTGTTGCCTTTGTAATCCCCTGAAGGGGCCAGCCCCAACCAAAGCTTGAACTTGTGTTGCATGGTGAGAGGAAGGGATGAGAAAGGAGGAGGTAATAGCAAGGTAGCAGCCTACCCCACCAGCCACCCCTTGTCCCACAGGGTGTACCGCAGTCTGCAGCAAGCCCTCCTCCCATCATCATCTCACTTAGTGTTGTTATCACCCAGGAGTGCACTGAAGAGGACAGTGGGGAGAAGTGAAAGTCAGATGGGATTCTCTGAGTTGTGCTTGTGCTTCTGCCCTTCTCATGACAGAAAAGTGAGCAGCGTTACCTGTCCCCCCTGCCTTGCTGGAGAGCCAATGTTGTAGCACAGCACTTTTTATAAAGCTGAACTTAGAAAAGAACTTTTTTTCCATGCATTCAGTTGATGTCAGAATGAGTGTGACTTGCAGGCTCCGGAGGACTGTATATAATACAGCGTGTTGTCACTTGTCTGTGGGTAACACAATGCTAAAATGCCTGCTGTGCTCTGAGAGAAAATGTGGCACTTTGCCCCCTTAAGCAGGGTGGGGAAGTAATAAAGAGTTTCACCTACCATTTTGTGCATTCTCCATATACGCCCAATCTTTTACCCTCTTATGTAAGAGATGAGTAATAAACCCCAAACATTGTTACCTATAGGTATCCATTAAAAGCCTGTGTTGAAACATCAACTTTCTTGGCTACGGCGTAAGTTGGATTCTATAGCTTCTTCCTCCATCCACTCTGTCTGAACACAGCCAAACCAGAATCGTCTTGTACTGCCTGTATTAAGAAATGCACCACAATAACTGCCAAGGAGCACCTGAAGCATTTGTGCTTGTTGGCTTTGAGGTAGTGCAGATTTCACTCTTAAATTGTCACTTTCTTGGTGGTGTGGTCAAAAGCCAGCTGGCCTAGTGTGAAGTTTGGAGTATGTATTCCTAGTCCATTGTAGGTGGCTAGCTCTGACCATTCTCTGAGTTGATGAGCGGTCACAGGAATGGCTTTAGTGTGGAGACTGGCTAGAGCTAACGCTCCTAAGGGGAGTGATGTGCAGTTGAGTACAGCTTAGGGCATGGCTGAACACACTTAGAGGGAGCTCACTTGTGTCTGCAGTAGATGACATAGACGCATTGTTAGAAACCCCAGTGTACTGTTTGCACACCAGAGGTGTTAGTCATCTTGCTTAAAGAGTTTTTTGGCACAATGTCATAGACTGACCCACTTCCGTACGTTTTTGAGGTAGTCTGTGAAACCTCCAGGTTCTGGTTCCTGAGCAGCAGTCTTTGGGGAACTTGTAGGTTTTCTGCTAAGAGCTGTCTAATGTAGGTGTATGTGAGGATGAGATGCTTATTCTCTGCTACGGAGTTGAAGCAATTCTAGTGATAGGGTTAGGAAATGGTGTTTTCTAACTTGATGTGTGGATGGCTCCTTTCTTATGCTGTGGGATGAAGAAGAGGGTTCAATTCCTAAGTTGTCATATGCTGGTTCTTCATCAAGTGGTGCTGTATAGGCTGTAAACATGTAGCAAAACAGTATGAATTATCTGTTCTAACCACTCTTTCACATTGGTGGGTGACTACTGTCAGTGACAACCGTTACACTTCTTTCCCCAGATCTGTAGAAACGTGAGGTTAAATATGATCTTCAAATATTTATTTTTTTAAGAATTGTGGATGAGCTGGTGTTTAAAAAATAAGACTTTTTAAAAATAGCCCTGAAGTCTCCAGCAGTGTGTTCAGAATGCAAATTAATCAAGGGTCCTGTGGATAAAATATTGTGTGATCATGTAATTATAACCATGCATATACAGGAGGGCCAAATTGAAGTTGCATGGACAGTTCTAATTCTGGCAATTCTTAATTTTGGAGTGCTTAGCAATAAAATGCTGTTTTATTGTAGTTCTTGGATGTAATTGAAAATATACTGGGAGATGAACAAGTGAAGTAGGAAACAACACTGAAGATAATTACAAGCAGATCTTCATTTCAAGCAGAGAAGTTAATCTTCCTTTGGGCTCTTGTGCCTGTTTTAACAGGGTAATTTAGCCATAGACCCTGTGGCTTTTGACTCCCAATCCCAGCTCAAGCCTCTGTGCTCTAATAAATGAGGACACACAGTTCTGTGACTGGGAGAAGCTGTTAGAAACACATGTATTATGCATGTTTGAACCATGGAGAAAGCAGTCTGAGTTCAGCTGGACTCTGCTTACTTCAGGAAGGACATGCGTCCAGCTGGTTTCAGTGAAGCGAAGAATCACTAGGGCAATTTAATTCATGTGAATGGATGGATTATATTAGCCCTCTTTCTGTCCTTTTCCTTTATAATGTCTTTTATATGCAAAAGTATACAGTCATAGCTGAACTCAGCTGGCAGAGCAGTAAAACAAATTAATTTGATTTCCCATCTAACTTTTTCCACACTTTGTTTTTGGATCACTATCTTCAGCCCTTCTGTTTCCTTCACTCTAGCTAGATAGGTGTTGGCAAAGGTGAGTCGCACTTGGATGCACTTTCCTTATGAATCAAATGATTATTTCTGTCTCCTCCTCATTTAAAAGCAGGTCCTGTCTTCTAGGAGCAGGCCCTCGATGGTTTTTCACTTGTTCATTTCCTTTGCCTTTTAAGGCTAAATACCCTTCCAGTAAAGTCTCCTAAATGTCTTCTGAAGGAGATGGCTTTCTGGCCACCATTGCTGCTGCAGAAAGGCAGTTTATGTATTTACAGTAGCAGGAAAGGGTTCTCATCTCTGACAATGCTTGCTGGCCCATTTCAGATGATCAAATCCAGCCCTTTTAAAAATGGAACAGGCCCAAAAATGGGAGAAGTGTTGAGTACAGTGGTCCTGGGCCGAACTGTACAATTAGTGGGCCCAATAGCTACAGCCTGTGCTGCCAAGCCCTGAAGGATTACTCTGAAAAATCTATCAACCTCAGAATGATGGTTTGTTGTTTTTGTTTTTCCCCTTTTCAAGAATACTTACAATAAGAATGGATAAACATTAAAGAAGAAAAAAAGCTAAGGGTAATTTGTGACATGTATTCCTCTCAGACAACTGGGAAGGAAGGCTTTGGCCAAGCTGGGAAGATAAACAGTGAATCCAAATTCTGAAAGTTGAAAGGGCAATCTAATAGGGTAGAAAAAATATACATTGCTTACTGCTTCTTATGGAAGTTAACACTTTTTCCAAGTTTACACAGTGATCGGTATTTAACGCTGGCTGATCCTTTTTGTAAAACCATTGACGTGAGCGTGCAATGGTTGGCTTACCATTAACACCAGTAGGAACAGGCTCACCCAGCTGTCATTGCTCCATTTTTGTGCTGTTGCTTGGAGGGGGGAGGAAGTCAGTGTTAAAAGGCTCCCAATGAGACTATTGAAGTGAAAACCAAAAGAGCTGCTAGTTCTATGGGAGGATTATTCCCTTTGGCAAAATGTGTGTGCATTGAATAATCTACATTTCAGCCTTATTCCGTTTCCAGTTTTCTAACGTACTTGCAGAGATCTCACTGGGCTGTTCATTAACACTTTCCCTTTTTCACTTCATTGTGGGCAATGCTGTTCTCGGTCCTTCAGCTAAAACAGTGTGATATCTAAAGGTGATCAGCAGAAATACAGAAGCCCACGCATCATCTTCCCCACTCTCTGGGGAAATTCTTACCCTTCTACTTCTAGATATGTCAAATGCTTTGTTCTGTAGGTAGCACACTTCAGCACGTTCTTTTCCTAAAGAAGCTGTGTTCTACAGCTCTATCCTCTCACTATACAACTGCAGCAATGCCAACTAATAGACACAGTTTGAAGCTAAGGAAATACGAAGCTGCTCAGTTTTTCTTGTATGTGTCTGTGTGCTATAAATGGAGGAGGAAGGATTAAAACTTCACAGAGTCTGGAGGTAGCTAAATCTACTAAATATTGTATGACTGTCTTTGCCATCAATAATTCAAAAAACCTGGAGTCCAAAGTGACAAAAATCTCACTTGGACAGCTGTAGCTGTAGGCAGAACAGAAAGGTTTTGAGCCAATTGTGGACTTGGTGCTTTGTTGACTATAAAGGTTGAAGAACACCTGAGGTCCCTGCAGTCATTAAAAGGAAAAAGAGCAGAGCAAATCAGAATATTGCTGCAGAAAAGGCAAAGTACGCTTTAACATTTGCCACAATGGTATTGATAGATGCGAGTGTGCCAGTTATCTGCTGCAGCACAAGAAATGCTACCCTGAAATGCCGGATACGTTTAAGAACGTACTGAACATAATTTTATCCTATTTGTAAGTGAGATCACTTAGCCCCTGCTCTCTTTTAATCACTGGATCAGATGCAGAGATAGGAAGGCAGAACATGGATTTCTGTCGCCTGAGGATGCAATTATTGATCCATGTGCACACTGCCAGCAGGAGGATGGAAGGAGGGAGAGTTGTCATGTTACTCCAGCACTGCAGGACTGGCCTCAGTGTGGTGCACAGCGATGCTGGGCTGTGCCTCTCATTCCTGGGTTTCTGCAACCTTTGCTGGAGGATGCAGTGTTACAGCTGTGACTGTCCAAAAACTTGCAGACCTCCTTGAGGACCTCCTCTCTCCAAACCTTTCAAACCGCTGTCATGGAGGCTTCAGATCTAGCGCAGTGGTAGGACACTGAAAGTTGAGTGTCTTATTTTCCACAGAGAGTCTGAGAAACCCCCGTGAGAAAAGGAAATGACAAACAGAATTAACTGGAGTGCAGGGAAAAGCTTTATGTTTGTGCTAGATGGAGGGCTTTTAAAAAGTATTTAAAGTTTGTGGGATTTTTTTCTGTCTTTGCTTTTTAAAATGATTTTTAGTTTTACAGTAACACATCAGAATGAAAAGATGTTTTGAGCAAGAAAACCAACTCCAATATTTCAGCGATTTTAAGTTAATTTGGTCTCTTTTTCTTCTGGATGGGAAATGTGTCAAAAGTGACTTTTTCTTTTAAAGGAAAATGCTTTACTCATTATCTGATAACTTTTCTTTTGAGGTGCAGTTGTCCTGTACCTCTTCAAATTCAGTAGAGATTTTTCTTCAATCCTCATGTTAATCTCAGGAGGATGTATTCTTGCATTCTCACTTCAGGAAAAGAATAGAAGATAGTTCAAATGAAGGAGCAAAGGGGTAGTTTTATTAGTCAGTGAAATGCCTGTAGATGTATGGAAGGACATGTTAATCATCTCTTTGCTTTTCACCTGCTACTCTTTGGGCCCTCATATTATGAGTGTAGTCCAGTACTCATACAAACGGATAGATATCTTTCTAAAAGATTTCAGTGACCTTCATGTGTTGTCCTTTCTCACGTTGTAGGGGTCAGAAATACTTAGCTTATTTCTGCTGAAGCTAGTACACTCTGTTCCCCTAACAAGGGAAGGTAATAAAGCCACCTTGACAGTAAGAGCCTGTTGCCTGTATTCTCAGAGATGTCCCACTTGTTCATGTGCCCCATCTTATTCAGTAATATTACAGCTGAGAGCTTGAAAAAAACACCATGAGAAACCAAATGTATCCTAGGAAGAGGAAGAAATTACTAAAGCAACATTACTAGCTAAGGAGACATGTGTTTTTATGTTAAGAAGCTGACCAGGTTTTAGTCCTTATTGTCTCAAAGATGAAAGTATTTAACTTAGAAAGCCAGGTCTACCTTCTGAAACTTGCATATTGACAGATGTAGATTTAATTTCCAACTGGAATAAGTTTATGAGTTGGCCTGAAAAATCCTCAGGCTATAAATTCAAGAATCTCTTGTTTTAAATTTCTTCCACTTCTAGAATTTCAAATGAACCTAGTGCCCAAAAGAGCAGAATATTCAGTTCACAGCTCTGGTCATAATCACAAATTGTTCTTGCAATACTTCTGGCTGAAGTGAGCAGATCATAAGAGCCTCATGAAATTTTCAGCCCAATTTTATGCTGCTACACTCTGGAGCAAAAATTTTTTATTTTCTTGAATTCTTATCTGAACTTCATTGATGCAAGGATTTTTACTGACTACTAACCTGCAAACCTCCAATGTATGTATGTGAACAATTCTATTGAAATTAAACATTGATGAAATTACTCAGGTGAATAACTCGAAAAGATCATTCCCTTTTGAAGTGGATAGAATTCTGATAATTTCTCAGAGTCCTCTTTGAACTCAATGATGCCTCTGAGAGCAGAGGATGAAATCTTGGTTGGACATGACTGGCATTTTGATGCTGTGTATTGTCTAACTTTTTTCAGTGGCTTCATACAAAGCCCATAGAAAAAATTGGATGAATTCTTAGTTGAGTAGGACATAGACCTAAGACCCAAGTACTCACTTCAGGCTAGGAGTGTGTTCTTCTTCTTCTAGGACCTGGTCCAAGTCCTGTGAAGCCCTTCGGACTTTAAGAAAGATATGGTGTCTGTGAAAAGATCAGGATTTTGCCAGGGTATCACTCAATGTACCCTGAAGCCAGCTACTGCCTTTGCAACTGGCCCTTGAGAGTTTTTATGTTAGATTAAAAAGTAGTATGTTTAAAACTCAAATTGTCAAAACTTCCTCTTTAATATACTTTAGATTAAGACCTTTACTGCTGCTGACATACTGCTAGCTTTTAAATAAGTCTATTACACGAGTGGTTAATGCATATAGCTAGTTTAATATGAAACATTTTCCTTCAAGCAACATGGCTAGGATATAAGTACTATGTTTCCTTTAATGTGTTGTAGCTACATTATATATTTCACTTACATTTTAATGTAATTATAGGTACAAATTGTTCACATTTGGTCTTATGAAGCCCTTGAAAAGTTATGTCTCATGAGTCAGCATGTAATTTCCTTCTACACAAATTGCAGAATTATGCATTGAAGCTAAGTACATTGAATAATGGTAATTTACAATTGAATTCCTATGGATTTACATATTACAATCACATTAATGCCAAAGGAATCCACAATATTGTCAAATAGGTTAATAATGGTTACTGTTAGCACAGAGAATAGCAGTGGAATTAATAATGAATAACCACTTACTTTAAATGAATGCAAAATTATGCAGCTACCTTGAAATTATGAAAATTACAATAATGTCATGGAAAGTAAAGGCTGGAAAGTGAATTAAATGTCTCTGTTATGAAGGGTTACCCATACACAACTCTAGGTTTTCCAGGGAAGCTCTGTTAGCATCTGAAAGCTACTGGACTTTGACGCTCCTGAAGCTGTAGAATTTTTCCTGGTTTCCAATGTGCTTCTTGTCACTTAGGCTGCAGTTCTGCTCTCTCCTCTGTTCATCTTTCTCATGCCTTTCTTGCAACACATAGGGCCAAGCTGACAGAATTATGTACTTGTTCATATGTACCATCTTAAAAATCCCTTTTCACCAGGTCTTCACTAATAAGACCACTGTTCATGAAGTAAGTCCTGTAAGAGTCACTCAGTGACTTCGAACTGGCTCATAAATAACCTGACCTCATTCTAATCTTTCCCAAAATGCGGTTTGTCCATGGGAAGCTTCGGAGATAAGCAATCAAAAAGAGACGTTGAAAAATTAGTACTACTTAGAGATTAAACCTGAAATCTAGACATGCTTTTTGCACTGTGGTGTCAACTCAAGAACTTTCAGTGCAGGCTACTTCTGGGGGCTGTTTCCCCTTGTTTGCCAGGTGCAGTCAGCCTAGGCAGAAAGAGTCTTTTCCGCTGTGAACTGGGGTGAGGCCACAAGTCTCTGAGCAGAGGTAATCGGAGCCTCAGTTTCACAATTAAACAGTTAACCTGGCCAGCACATGGACATATTCAACCTTGCACCCACCTCAGAGGACAATAAAGACTTCTCCTTTGGGGGCTGTATCCAGGAGAGAACTGGAGTCTGAGCAAGGGTCCCACATCGGGAAAACCAGCACTGATGAGCTCATGTGCAGATTGGTTCAGACTCCTCTGACTGACACGATGTCATCAGTGAGCTCCTCTGCTCTGAGTGTTCACGTGCACCATTGGAGCAACATTAAACACTTGCTTGTATTCTAACTGTTTTATGAATCGGTGTTCAAGCCTTATTTTAGGTCTCCTCTAAGAAGAGAATGCAAATACATTCTGGAGTACATGGAGGAGGGAAATAAATGGCACTGCAAATGGATGAGGCTTGCTATTTGTACAGTCATTAATATTTAACTGTCCTTTTTCACAAGCTATTACCACTTGAATTTGTAGGATGTCAAAGCTTTCCTGATTTGGATGAAACATAGATTTGATCCTGGCAGACCTGAAAGAAGCTCAGATTTTATTTTGTGGATCACAGTACATAGAGTGTATTTGAGACATGTTTACAACTGCAAAGCATTCAGCCCTGGGCCTTGGCAGCCTGGGCTCTGCAGCAGACTTTGCAATTCACCCTGCTTGATTAGCTGGGGAAGACTTAGCCTCATACAAAAGTTTGGACATCTTTTTTGGTCTGTTTTTGTTTTACTCTCCTCTTCATTGTGAGTTAATCGTATTTCAGCTGTAGGAGTATGTATTAATGCTTCAGTCAAACCAGGAACTGATTTTGCTAATTGTTTCAGCCTGTTCGGAGTGGATGGCCACATCCACAAAACTGTGAGGCTGAACAAAGCATTGAGGCTTTGCACCTGCTTTTTAAAGAGACACAAGGATGGAATAAAAGATGTTTGTTTCTTCTTGCTTTATTCAGAGCAAAGGATTGCTGTCTGTTAAAAAGAGTGATCTGTAAGAATGCCTTACCGCCAAAGGTTTGTCTTAATTCAGAGTTTTATTTTACTTTTTAATAATTTTATAAAACAGGAAAAAGAATGAATCCGTGACACCACCTGATCTCTGTATAAGCAAATGGTTAATAAGCCAGTTCCAGAAAGCAGCTGGTTTGCTTTCTTCACCAGAAAAACAAAAGCATGCCTAAGCTTTGATTTAGGACAACCTTTTGATGAACAGGAACAGTATAAGGAAAAATACTCTTCTAGTCAGTTTGCACATTTTATGGGGATCTGTCTAGAAGGTGGCTGTTACAGGAAGATAAGGATTCTAATTTTGTAATTGAGTGCACTCTGAAAAGACAATTAGAAGCTAATGTGATAAGTAATTGTAAATTATAACAGCAGAAGAAACCTGATTCACAGTCCTCTGTGGAAACTGCATTTGTGTATTCAAATGATGCATCTGTACTTTTATTTCCACTGCATGTACATTTTATTTAATAAAGCTAGAAGAAGATTTCTGTACAGTTTTGATTTTTAAAAACAGGAATCCAAATAATGCTGGAATGCAGATGCATCTCAGCCTCATGCTAATCTCAGTGCAGTTACTGGAACAATGCTATGTAGGATAATAACTTGGCAACTCTGCCACTTATAAAGAATGATATGAGTATGGTGCCTGGTATCTCTAGTCTTATGGGTTTTACAGGATTTGATCTATATCTCTTTGTCAGGGATAAACGCCCAAGTGAGCAGAGAGAAGAAGGAAGTTTTAGTGCCTTTGTTATGGCAAGAGAACGGCACTGGGGTCTGTCTGTAAATCCTTGTGGTGCAGGTTACAGCAACAGTTCCAACACAGTGGAGCTGAAGCCTCAGGCTAAGGAAAGATGCTTCTTTGATTATGGTGCTGCTTTATTGCTTGGCAGAGATGTGCACAGTTCCTTGATAGGCTGTGTGGTTTTTGCCTTGCTGTAGACTTCCCACGTGGTATTGCTTCTATTTCTGATCATTAAAGTAGGGATAATATTTTTACACTGCCAGGGAAACACTGTGATTCTTAGGGATCTAAGCACTCTGTGCCCATGGGCAAGGTGTCCCATCTGCTCTAACAGTGTCCTCCTCTAATTGGGTCTGTACTGGTCCTGCATATGGTTATGCTGTAAAAAGGTGTCAGTAACACCTACCTCATTACACTTACTGCTCCAGGCACATTCAAAAACTTCCAGGAGCCCTCTGTCAAATGTGGCTAGAGCAGGCTCTATTTGGGATTTGGAGAAATGTTTGTGAGCTCTTTCTGCACTCTGCTCTATTTATTTTTTTTGTTTGTTTATTTTTAATTCTGCTTAGTTCTATGAACAAAGTACTTGAGTATCTTCTCCTAAGGTTTTAACACAAGTAACAAAATGGTTTCAAGGAGCTGGAAGCTTATTATATATATAAAAAAGCAACAGTCCTGCTTTCCTATCCTCCTAAGCCTCCTCATGAGTTTCTTCTCCAAATGTCCTGTGCTAAATAATTTACTGAAGAATTATCTAGGCATATTTGGGTGGGAGTGGAGGGACAGAGCAGAAATCTAAAAATTTCCTATAATACCTAGCTGAGCCAACTTTCTCCTGCTTCACAGACTGAACTGTACTCCAGGAAAAGTGCTACTTGAAGCTATCTATGGCTGTAGACCAGCTGCACTCATCAAGGGATGGTGTGCTGGTCTTGTACAGAAAATATTTTTGTGTTCATGTACCAAGTTGTTAACCATGCTGGATAGACTTTGAGTGCTTTTCCTCTAAAATAGTTGTGTACCTGTGGATGCAAGTTCTTAAAGCATTTTTTTAGTTTCTTAGGGCCCGTTATCCAGGATTTCTCTCTGTGGAAAAAGACTTGGAGGTACTAGTAGATGAAAAGCTGGACATGAGCCACCAATGCGCAATGGCAGCCCAGAAGGCCAATAGCATCCTGGGCTGCATCCAAAGAAGTGTGGCCAGCAGATCAAGAGAGGTGATTCTGCCCCTCTACTCTGCCCTGGTGAGACCTCACCTGGAGTACTGTGTCCAGCTCTGGAGACCCCAGCATATGAAGGACAGGGACCTGATGGAGCATGTCCAGAGGAGAGCCATGAAAATTATTAGAGGGCTTGAGCACCTCTCCTATGAAGAGAGGCTGAGAGAGTTGGGACAGTTCAGCCTGGAGAAGAGAAGGCTCCAGGGGGACCTTATAGCAACCTTCCAATACCTGAAAGGGGCCTATAAGAAGGCAGGGGGAGATCTGTTCTTGAGGGTCTGTAGCAACAGGACAAGGTGTAATGGTTTTAAGCTGGAAAAGGGTAGATTTAGGTTAGGCATTAGGAAGAAGTTCTTTAATATGAGGGTGGTGGATCACTGGAATAGGTTTCCCAGGGAGGTGGTGGAGGCCTCATCCCTGGAGTCATTCAAGGTCAGACTTGATGGGGCTCTGAGCAACCTGATCTAGTTAGAGATGTCCCTGCTTTTATTGTAGGGGAGTTGAACTACTTGGCCTTTAGAGGTCCCTTCCAACACAACACGTTCTAAGATTCTTCCTGAATCTTTGTGTATGGTGCTGCTAACCTCATTTTTATTTCTTTGGGTTTTTTTATTCTTACTTGAGTATCAATCTGTACTTTATGAAATAAAGCTATTGGAATTTCAGTGTAGAAATAACAAATATTTTGAATTCTCGGACAACAAAGATACTTTTGAAAACATACATTGTTTTCCACTTGTTCCTGTAACTGCAGTTAACAGTTTTTGTAAGTAATCCTTCAGTCTCTAGAAGCAATTGGTTATATAAAATTTGTTGAAATATCTCTTATTTGATCCTTGTGATTACATCAGTTCCCTAAGATTCTGGTGGCAGCAATAATTATTGAATTAACAAAAGTGTAGTTTTCTCACTTTCCCTTGTTAATGCCACAGCTGTTCTTGGGACGTATTAATAAAATTAGTTTTTGAAGTGTCTGATTATGAAACTGTCACAACAATTGATATTTTTTTTTTTTAGATATAGAAGTGAAAGACCGTGTAAGCAAAATTCAATACTTACATAAATGACTTCTTAATGTTAGATTTAGGAAAGCACCCTTAAGAAATGATCCTTGTCCATTAAAAAGAAACAGAGAAAATTGCTCTGCAGTTGTCCCAACTAGCAGCCAAGTCATAGAACTGAAGTCTGAAATTCATTTTTAGAAAACAAACCCATTCTTGGGTAAGGAAGAGGGAAACTATGATTAGTTTATCACTGCTGAAATCAGCCTAGTGCTTCCATCAATCAAACCTGTCATATTACTTCTCTCAATTTCCCCAGTCTATAGACTCCGAACTGCTTCAGATACAGCAGTGCCAATTTAGCAGGTGCTAAACCTACAGTAATTTTGTGTATCAGCATTTTTTCACTTGATAATAAACTTCAACACTAGTGGAAGCTGCTAGTACATGGAGACTTTAGTGCCACCATAAAAAAAATGTTGTAGGAAAATAGCCTCAAGCTGAGAATGGCTGAGTAGTTTCAAAGTTGTTACACTGCACTCCAAACAGAGCTGGGATGGGTGATCTGAACAGAATCCCAAATGCTATCCTTCTCTCGAGTTTTGTTTGATATATGATGAAGGACCATGTTGTGATTTAGTTGAAAATATGCTGCTATGCTGCAATTTGTCACATAAAGCCAAACTTCCTGGGTATTGGGTGTAGTTCTCTATTCAAAGCTCACTAAACTGGTATTTACTGGCAGTGACTGTCCTCATACCAGGCAGTTTTCTCTAAGCTTGCTCAATTTGTCCTTGTGCCTACAGGTTTTCTTCTGGTAAATATGCACTACAAGGAAAATAAGGCAAAACAAAACCAGAACAAGAAAGCATCTTTTGCTTAAAAAGATTTAAAGTTACAAACAGGTTTGATTAAAAGAAATCAGTAGTTATGAAGGCTTCTGAAGCCTGTAAGTGATTTACCAAGCTGGGGACTCTTAACCATGATTCTGGTTATTCTTGACCTAAACTCCAGATATTTCAAAGGTTGCTAGCTTATATTGTGTAGTGTGGCAGGCTTGTTCCTGTAACTATTGTGATAGACTCTATCAATACAGGTGAGAATTCAGTAGGAACACTAATACAGGCTTTGCAGCCTGCCCTGGGTGTCTAGAAAGGAATAAATGCATATATTCCAAATGTGCAGTTAGCAGGTTAGATGTATGCAAAGCAGATAAGGAGTCATCGTCACCTTCCGAAGAGCAGTGGCATTGAACAGCACAAATGCTGTGTTGCTCTGGAAACCAGGTTTAAGTTTAGATTATTGCTATTGGAATCTGTCATCTTTAATAGAAAAGTCTGAGTGTTTCTAGAGAAGTAAATGTCACTGATTCTGTCACGCATAAATACTGACCTCGTACAGCATCAAATGAAATTGGGCACTAAGTGGAGATGCCAGATATTTGTACTTATACTTTATTCAATATCGCTCATTTCTTTTATAGTGCAGTGTCTTAACATTGTGAGCTGCATTAAAAATAGAATTTAAAATATATTTGGAGTTTGTCTTATTGCTTTACTCTGACCAATGAACTGAATGCTTTCTGGCTCGTATCTGTACTGTAGATTCACTGAAGCAAGAGTTGGATTTTCTGTTGTTGGCATCAGGTTTTAGACTTCTCTGAAGAGACTAAGAGACTATTTGAGTGTATAACACTCTCCTGAGTGAGAGGTCAGCTTCTCCAGTCAGTGGCACTGCGCAAACAGCAACAAATTACATTCTAGGTCAGATCACCATCTTATTTTAAGATATGATACAGTTCTTGGCTTAAAACAAACAATAATAATAATAATAATAAAACAACCAAAACCCCCCAAAACTGGACCTGCAGAAGTCAGCAACCATCCTAACATGATGCAAAACAGGTAGTGAGCCCTCAATCTAACACTTGGATCAAAAAGGCGACGATAGCAGCAGTTATATCGTGTAACCAGAATAGCATTACAATGTAACCTGGTATTTTCTAGGAAGAGGGAGAAGGGAATTTATTTATTTTTTTTTAATCAGCCATAGGGTTAGAAAGTAAGGGATGATTCTGAAATGGACCAATGTAGCAGCCATTCAGAGCGTGATCTATAGAAATAATTGTGAAATGGAATCTTTGTGCAAAAATCCGTGTTTGTAGAAGCAAGCAATTTCAACAAAGCAGCAATTTCTACCTACATCAGGGAGCGTATTAGCAAAATAAGTACAGCGAGAAGAGTCTTAAGCCAACATCTGCGATATAACCCCACATTGTTGGATTAGTTGTTTCAGGAAGCTTTTAAAAAATGATGGGCAGGTTTTGAAACTCTCTGCAGATAATGGAAGTACAAAAGTCACTGCAGATGAGCTGAAGGCAGATCTGATTATCACCATATTTAGACACTTGAATTTCAGTGTGGGCCAGTAGTGGGATATCAAAGTACCTGAATCAATATAATTTTCTATAAGTAAAAATATAATATAGGGTCCATACTTATAATAACAAAGATCTGCAGCTGTTTTGAAGACTTCTCCTGCAGATATTAACATGTATGTGCCCATAGCAGCGCTAAGGTTTTAGAACTCTTTAAGAACTGCAAATGGATTTGTGTGTGTTAAATGATTGCTATCAAGTAAGTGTAATGAAAATTATATGAGTCTTTTGGTGACAATTACTAAGTAGCGAAGTACAAGTTAGCAAGACCCTGCTGTAGCTGAAGTCAGAATGAAAGTGGTAGCAATGGTGCTGTTCTTAGGGGGTTCATAATTATATGCAATAATGTTAATCAGACAAATTAATAGCTATCAGTCTCATCTGAACTAGTCAGACAATTAAAAAAAAACCATTTTCTGGCTGTTATCCAAATTTCTGCTGATATGGAAATTGCCATGTGTACCTAAAAGTGGGGGCCATTGCCCACTGCTTTTCTCAGATGCTTTTGGCCAACGCTACATTATGAACCTCATCAAGGCACACTTTGCTATTAAAACCTCTCTTGACTGTAGAGTGATTTAATTACACTCAATTAAACATCTCTTGCTTAAAAAGAAAAAAAAGGATTTATTTCTTTGATGAGAAGAATTGCAAATATCATCTAAAAATGATGCTGAATCGGATTCCTCTGGGACCTTCATTTCATTCAGAGGAGCTATCTGGGTTACAAGCATATTGTTTATTAGACAATAATAGCTCTGTTATTTCTTTCTCAAGCAGGTAAAAGCCTTTTGGCAGTTTTACACTGCTGAAATTCTTGTCACGTTCAGAACCTCTTACAGGAAGCTAAATTGTCAGTACAAGATTAAGCATTAAAATCTAAAAGCTTTTGGGTTTGTCAAGATACTGCAAACCACAATTCTTGTGAAAATACATACGGACATTATAATGTGTGTGCTCACATGCATATACGTATGCACGAGGAATACCTAAATTCTCTTGTGAAAATATATATAAAAATAAACACAAATATGATTTTAAAATAATGGTTGGGAATTGCTTGATTCCCATATTGTTTTTGACACTCAAATTCCTAAACCTAACTACCTAATTACTATGAATTTTTTATTCTTTTCTACAAAAGTAATTGCTGGAGACTTATCACTAAGAATATGAAGCAGCACAAATTACCTTCAGCCTCCCTAAAGTCTTTGATGTACTGTTTGTTTGGAGCTTGTGCTCACTAGAGGGATGTGATGCTGTGGATAACACACAGATGAATTCCCTGCTGTGGAGTGGCTACCAGCTGCTTCTCTTACAACTTTAAAACACAGTGATTTGCTGTCAAGCCAACAAAACCCATCAATATGCTCATTACCCAAAGCAGAAGCTAACTAATATAGAGGGTGGTGGACTTCTGGCTGTATTAAGCACTGAGGAGAATTTTGACTTCCTACCTCACCCCCTAAAAAAATCACAAAACCAAAACCATCAAAACAAAGAAAATGCCCCCAAACCAGCAAAAAACCCTCCAAACCCAACACAAAACCCAAACAAGTATTTTTCCCTTAGGATTCACAGAAGGGGTTTGTTTCTAATAGCTTTAATTAAAACAATAATTTCTTGGGATGTGTAACAGGTACTATCAATCTCCCATCCAATAATTAGCTGTCTACTATGCCTCAGACAGGACACTTCTTCTTACTATCCACTTTTTTTTTTTTTGATGGTACTGTGTAATTGAAACAAAGCCTGTCTCACAAAGCCAGGAGTCATCTCTGATTTTTAACAACATAGGGCTCTTCTATTGCCTCTCAGTTGTCATCAGATAAGAACACCAGGCTGTCGCTGATGAGATGGCATCAGGACTGTTGAGTTGGGTGTGAGTGTATAGTATTTTCTCCTGGGCGAAAATACTCATTTGTGTACCTGTTGTGATCCTGTTGTGAGAATAGAAAGTATATATAGGACGAGAAGAAACAGCCTCAAGTTGCACCAGGGAAGGTGTAGATGGATATTAGGAAAAATTTTTTACTGAAAGAGGGGTCAAGCACTGGAACAAGCTGTCCAGGGAACTGGTGGAGTCGCCATCCCTGGAGGTGTTAAAAAAAACATGTAGACATGGAACTTCAGGACATGGTTTAGTGGTCATGGTAGTGTTGGGTTGACAGTTGGACTTGAAGATCTCAGAGGTCTTTTCCAACCTTAATGATTCTGTATATGATCAAAAAACCTGACTGTTAGTAAGCTGCATAAGAAAATCAATGCAAGACATTATGGGTTTGAAAATGAATATCTTGTTTCTGTATTTTCTTGTTTTGTTTTATGCTTTAAATTGCTCTTGGAGAAAGCTTCTCTAGTTTTTAATAGGTGTCTTTAAAAAGAAGTTTGCTTTTTTGTACGAGTTCCATTTCCTTTCAACTAACATGCTGTTTTGTTTATGTCTTTAGAAGGTGAGTATTCCATGTTATGATACTGTAGTGGCTCATTCTGTAGCCGAATGTTGTTCTTCTTTGTCATCTCCCGATGCCTCTCTCTTATATCTGAAAACATAAGAATCCCATGAACAGAATCCACTTGCATTGTTGTGGGGCTGGTATTTAGCAACCATGACTGTAATCTTTTTCTCTAATGTACCTTCCCATAGAAAATGTTAAATATAGTGGCTATAAAGGAATTGGAAATGATAAACACTACTTAAAACATGCTTAATATAAACATTTTCATAATGCTTCATAACTTTTGTCTTTCCTCAGTCAGGATTTTGTGGGCAAATATTCATAATTGCTGGTTTGCCCGTAAAAGAGTTACAGGGTCAATGGTGTGTTCATGCAAACAGTTTAGAGAGTAAGTAGAACTTCAGGAGATCTAGGATGTGACCTAAGAGAGGACTTTAGAAACAGGCCTACTTAGAGATGAGCTGCACAGATTTATGTATGTTTTACTATTCTTTCTGGTAATAATGCCAATTCTTGTGAAGTGGTGAATTTAGACTATGCATGATGTGCAGACTTTGACAGTTGAAGAGGTCTGGGAAGCCTCCTGATCACAGACCTGTTCTTGAAGTGTTACTTTTGATATATTGAACCAAAGTCAGAAAGTATGATCACTCCTGCCTCTCCCAAGGATTCAATTATTTGAGATTTGATTCAAGATGCACTTGTGAAATAACTTTCTGGTGCTTAATGACAAATGCTTCCAGTTACACTGATCACAGCTCAATTAATGGAAGGGTTTTGATGAAAGGGGTTGAATTGATTTTATTTAACATCATGCAGAATTTTGCAGAAAGTTTTCTTTTACGAAAATTATGCCCTCAGACTGTCTTTCTTGTCTATAAGATATTTTCAAAACATGTAATTACAATTTACCATGATGAGTTGAATTCATTTTTGTCTGTAAGTTAAAAAAAATAAAAGGTACTACTCTGGGGAAAAAAATCCAAGTTTTTCTTCATTGAGGAGATGCATCCCTAGTATTTAAGGCTACCTGGAGAATAAGAAGCCTTTCAATTTTCTGCTCAGCACTTTTTAATAAGATGAAGATAATATTGATTTGTTTACAAATTTTCAAACTGTAACTAAAACAATGACAATTGGCACGTTCCAAAGTTGTAAATGTTTCTTACTGAATCTCCTTTTTCGAAGCATCCCTTCTCTATGTAGTATATAATTAAGAATGAGGTCTAACTATTTTCATAATTTGATGGAATGAAGGCAGTCATTTGGAGGAAAGAGGTGGAAGGGAAGCAAAAGAATGTGTAAATTTTCACCTTTAAAAGACAAATATTCTGTTCCCAGATATGACATTCTGGCCATGTCACTGACTGATTTCTTAAAGGATTGATTTCTTAAAGGAGTAATTTTATTAAAGTATCATTAAGGTACTCCTATTACAGGGATTAGTTTTACTTCTGTTGACTTAATTCTGTCTTTCAGCACTCAATCATGCTTTTGTTTATGACTCCAGTCGTGGCTGGCTTTTGATTTATCTAAACACGGTGCTCATCTTGACGACCCTTCTCCCTTGCTTTGTAATAGTGTGGCATTCAAACAAGTTGAAATAGCTTTAAAGGAGTGAAAAATGAGTTTCCCTTAAGCTATGAGTCAAAGCTTTAAGATATGTTATCTGTTTACTTCTTTTAATTGTTAGTGCTTTTTAAAAATTTCTCTAGAAGGTATCACAAAAATACTGTTGGGTGCGGTGGCTGATCTCAGTAAGAGTTAAATAATGAGATTAGAGCTGGTAGCACTGCAGAGGCCCATGTATGAGTTGGCAGGCAGGGCGCTACAGGAAAGCCCTCTAGCCTTTTACTTTTAAGACCACACAGCTAAAGTTCCATGGAAAAATATTTTCAGAGCTGTGTGAATGTCAGTGCTCTGTGATTCCTGTGACCACTCTTGAGAGTTTCTGTGTAATTTGGCTCAAGCTGTTGTTTGACATGTTTTTCTATTCACACGGAGCAAGAAGGAGAGTCACCAGGGGTCAGAATGAGATTGGGATGTAGCACTAATGTGTTTCGGTGCCTTCTTGTTACTCATGCAATGACTACATGGATATTCTGAGGCAAAGGCTTTTCCAAGCCATCGGTTAGGCTAGAAAGGTCAATCTGTGGTACTCGAAGTATGTCTGGGAAACAAATGTGCTAATCTGATCGTGCTGGCAAAAAAATTCATTTCCAGAGATGCCAACAACCTGACAGGATTTTCCCAAGCAGGGAAACTATTTGTTGCATGAAGTTTCAGACCAGAAAAAAGAAGAGGGAAGCAGAACAATGAATAAAATATTCTAGGTGATAACTGGCTATTCCCTGCTAACACAGGTTTATGGTAACATATCTTAGTTTATTAGGGTTTTTAAATGTCAGCCAATTACTTCTTGGTACTGTTAGTGTTTTAGCACTCCAAACATAAATTAGGGTGTATTAAATTTTGAAGCTCTTTGAAGGGCTATACAGGTTATTTGTTCAGGGTTTCATGAGCATCAGTTTGGTGCACACATCTAATTATAATCATCATAAGCAAGAGTATGGAATGTTCCAGCACATGAATCTCTAATATTGCGTAATTCCTTATAAAAATGAGGCAGCCCATATGGGTGAACAGATGAAACACTGATAAACACTGTGCAATAGAGCAGATGTATGAGTTATGCCAAAGGTTCTTCACTCCTAACATTTACTGTCCATGAGAATTAATTTGTTACCTCTGAAATTCTAGGTACTAAATCCAACAGCAGCACTGCAAACCTGAATCACCAGAGGTATTGCTGTAGGAGGAGATACTGTTTTAAGGCTGTATTTGTGTATGGTGGTGGAACGTTGGTTAGAACAATCATGAAGGGGGTGTTGGATTGCCATCCTGGTGAATGTCATCTAAATAATGGAGCAGAATATTACTTTGACAGTGCTCTCTGTAATAACTTTGTTTCTATTATTCAAAATAATTGATGTATATTTAATAATTTCATCTAATGCCTATAGCAGGTGGAGGAAGACAAGGAGTTGCTTATTATAGCCTGATGGACTTGAAGTATTCATTCTAGCTGGGATATGCTATAGCTGAAAAGTAAGAAAGCATAGGTACTTAAGTGTTTATGAATGACTTTATTTGTGATGAGTTAATTAAGGCAAATATAGTAGATGGCTACACAGATTCTTGGCTGGTATGTAAATGATGAGAGATTCATGGTAGGGGGGTTGGAACTAGATGACCTTTAAGGTCCATTCCAGCCCAAATGTTTCTATGATTTGTGTTTCAAGTGTTCGTAAAACTTAGGGTTTGTATGATTAGCTTTTGTAATAAGGACCAATACCTTACAAGTTGATAGGTAAATTTAAGGGATTTTTGGTGGCACAAGCATCATGATGTACAAGGTGTTGCTCTCTTTTCCCCTGCCCCTGATTTCACTGGGTTTGGGCTCTGCTATGCTGAGTGAATGTTTCTGTTCGCTTATGGAATGGTGCCCATGCAGCCGGGCGCGCTTTTGGGCAAAGCTGAGCTTTGTCTTTTGCTCTTTGCTACAGTGAGGAAAGGCTTATTCTGTGAAGCCCAATACCTTTGTTTGGACCTTAATTATCGCACACTTGTGCCCATAGAGAAATGAGTATTGTTTTAGGCTTGATTAAACTTGCCATATATTTACAGTTTTGTTGTCACAAGGAATGCTTCATGTTTTGGCATACATAGGTGTTAGGAGTACAGGTAACAGAGATGGAGCCTGTGGCTAATTCTGCTGGTTCAGAGTCAGAGGAAACCCAGGCTGCCTTTCTGCAGCTAGACACAGACTTCTTAAAGCAATAATCTGACTGGCTATATTCAATATTGTTCAGGAAAGCTTCTTGCCACAAAATTGGAAAGGGTATTTTGGGATGGAGATATAAGAAGCGTCTCACAGCATCCCCAGCTAGTGTTTCTATAAGCATTAGAGTCAGCAAGATTTATTTCAAAGATACAACTTATCAGAGAAACCCAGCCTATTAAACATCTATTACCAGTGATGGCATTCTGGAGATGGAATTGGTTGTGCTCAGCAAAGAAATGAAACCTAGATTGTTATATACGGGCTATGATAGGTACTGATTTCTTAGCATAAGTACTGCTTGGTTACTCAGGATTTGTTATTGGTTAGTTAAAATATATTGAATCAAATTCCGTCCAAAGGATTTGCAAGTGAAATAGATGAAAGTGTATGTTTTATTGAAACTAATGAAAAGCAATGGGCAGATAACTTGTAGTGAATAATTTATTCATGAAACTTCCTTTTTGTTAATAAATTTGTTGGAAATGGATGGCAATACTCTAAAATGCATTTGAACTTGTTCTTGTAACTTCCCTGAATAATTCTTCATCAGGGCCTCACTGGTATGTTGGACGCATTTTGTATAATTGGAGCAATTTTGACTGGCTGTCACCAGAGTGTCTGGTGTCACCAGAGATCCTGCTCCCCGAGCAGAGAAATAAAACTCTTGGTGCAGTGCTTTTGATGCAAACCCAGGCTAATTCCCTGTGGTATTTTGCCAACTTAGTGTGTATAGATGTTACTTTTATCTGAGGGCCAGGAAGGGACCAGCAGAGCAAAAGTAATTAAACTGGATGTGCAGAAGGGGGAACTTCTTTATTTCCATTCTTTACAGATTTGTCTCAGAGTGAAAGTAGGTGAGCAGCACCCCGTGTGACTGCTCAGCCTGCCTGCCTTTCTGTTGCCTGCTGGTGAGGTGCAGAAGCACCGAGGTGCAAGTTCTCAGCATGTGTGAGAAGGGAAGAGGGCCACTGAAAGGGTGATACTCAACTGGTCAAACAGCAGGATCTCTTACTGCCTTGCAAACAGCAATAATCTGCAAATGCAGCTCATAGTACATAGATACTGGCTTCTCATGCTGTAAACTGTGGGCAGTGGGTCAGCAAGCTGCTGGTTTTTCACAATGATCTGAACAGCAACGTGGCTCCCAGTTCTGTGTTGGGAGAGGCAGCTCCTATGGGATTCTGAAGGCACTGAAGCCTGGAAAGGGCTGCCTCATACAGAATAAAACACTGTAGACAAAACCACTGGCAACAGTTGGCCTTTTCTGAAGAGCATTTCCTGATGCCCATTGGGTTTCTGCTTAATCTGTACCTTGCAAAATAGAAATGTCATCTGACACATCTTCCTGGGAGCATTGCCGCTCCTTGTGCCAGTCAGCGCAAGGGGACAAGATAGTAAACTGCCTTTTAGGTAGCACCTAGCTCCATCACTATATGTCTGAAAGCCAGTGAATCCTAGGAGTACATTAGCCATTCACTTCAGTGTATGCTTAAGTACTTTGTAAGATCAATGAGGCCAAATTTTTCATTAAAGAAAAAAAAAAAGGAGCAAACAATGTCACAATACTCCCTCAATTGGCTTTGTTGGGTTTTATTTTTCCTGCAGTAATGTCTGCACAATCTTTTATATACAGAACACTCTGTCATACAAGATTGTTTACAGCTACTTCCATATAATATTTAATAATAATCCTGTCAATATTGCTGGAGAGGCATACATTTTGTTTTCCTGGAGACATTTAGGGAGTACTCAGGAGTAAGTAATATTTCTATAATCTAAATTCATGCTCTATCCAAGAGGGCTGTGTCTAAGGTACATAGAATTATGTTTCACAAAATGTTTTTATTGCTATAACTATCTTTTTTTATAGTTCATTTGTTAAGCTAAGTAATGATGTATAACTCTTTACACTAAGGTAATAACAATTCTTTCACATTCTTTATTCTTACAATCTCTTCTTCTCCCCCTTCAATATCAACACTCGTTGAGGGCTTTGTTAAAAGAGGTCTCTGTGACATATTGGTAACGGTTTCTTTTTAAAAAAAAACAACAAACCATCAATCAAACATAGAAAACCAACTCTCTAGTTATTAGCTATTACCAAAAGAGTTGAGACAGCATTAAAAACAGCCTCCCCTGAAAGACTGCTGGGATTCCTTTTTCCTTTGATATCTAGACCTTTAGAAAACACTAATGTCATAGGAAGAAATTGTCTGTAGTCCAAAATACAATTTAATTTCTAAGAGAAACATCACATTTGAAACAGGACTACAGTAGAAATTGCTCAGTAATATTTGACCTTTTTATTTTAGTGACAAATGTAAAACCTGGAGACCAGATCTTCAGCTATCACAATGGAAAACAGCCAGTACTTGACATGGTATATATCAGTTCTAGATCGTACTGAGGGTGATAACTCCAAAAGTTCAGAAATGACATGGTGGAATCCTTCCTTCTGATCAGTGAAAGACAACTGAGTAGTAAAAAGGAGGAATCGTTTCTGTATTAAACAAAAAAACCCCACCTTGTCTGACAGTATCCTAAAGCAATTTCCCCACACCTTGCTGAAGTCTGTGGAGATGGCACCTAGTGGTCTATGGGGTTGGTTACTTTTTGATACAACTGGGAGTTTGAGGTGGTGGTTGGATTTCTCTGTGTGTCTGAGCAAGAGGGTGCGACTGGTTGGGGAGAGCTGAAGTTATGTGCAAGTTTCTTCCTTTTGGTACTATTTGCTACTGAAGATACATTTAGGCTAATATCTATACTACATAAAAGCTTTGATACATCTGGAGTCCTGCAGCTTTCAGACCTGTTACAGCCAAGGTTATGCGGCTATGTGCTGTGTGGCGAGATGGCAAGTAAGTGTTGTGGCACAGTGCCATAAGCACCCCAAATAAGTAATTAATGTTCTTAAAGCTTATTTTCATAGAAGAGTTGAATCTGGATTTTAAAGTCCTTGTGCTCCTCCCTGCCATGGAGCTCTGTGCGCTTTGCTATAGCCCAGACTACAACGAGCCTTCCCTCTCAGCTGCAGCAGTAATGCAGTTGCTGAGGCCTTTTGCGTTTTTGCAGAATGCAAAATTGCTCAGACTGGTTCTTACATGGTCCTTATAAGGAAATCCTTAAAAGAGAATCTTTGTACATATTTTTTCTTCTTTGTTCCAATGCCATTGGTTGCTCCTTTAGTTGCTGTTGTGATGGATTACCTCATGGTCCTTCAGGTATCCCAAACTGAATGGCACTGAGGAGACGAGTTCTCAGCAATTGATACTTTCAGAATAGGGTATATGACAAGAGCAATAAATATGCAGCTGCTTCTGAGGCAGCTCATGGATGTGGAAGTGCTTTAACTGACAGTGTTTTCAGTAGCACAGGCATTGGGGAGTCTCAGACAAAGGAAATATTCCACAAGACTTTAGGAAACAGAGTCCTATTAAATTATTCATATTTTCACTGAGTTTCCATTTCTTGAGAATGGCATAAATTGCTTGTCACAGACTTGGTTTAGTTTTGAGGATTTTTGTCTGATAACTCTTGTTTAAAGATTATTAGAAACACAGTTTGAAATGGTAACTATGCTGTGAATTTCAAAGGGGTTAGGGACTGCCTGGAAGTCAAATGGAGTTGGAATCTCATACCCTCTGGCAAAATCTTAGTTCTCATGTCCATCATTAAAATTGACCTGTAAATAGCTTAAGGGCAAACAGAAGGCAAATTAAGGGTGTTGTTTTTTTTTTTTCCCCTTATGTGCTAGAGTATGCACACATGAGTCAGGAAGGTGATACACAGGCTGAAAGGAGAAGTCAGATATCACAGGATACTGTAATTTTGAGGAGGAAGAGAAGTGAAATGAGGATGATGCCATTATCAAACCACAGTGCTCTAGTATAGTTGCAAAGCACCCATAGTATTGCATCATCTGTTTTGTAGCTTCCTTGGTGGTTTTGAATAAAATGCCAGCAGGAGCAGAGTTTTATTCTGTTAAAATGACTGACTTTTTCTTGGCTTTCCTGTGCTTGATGTTGCTACTCAAAATGCATCATGTGGAACATATACCTGTCATGCTTTTCTGTTTTGTAATCTCATTTTATGAAATAAGAAAGTTTGGGGATCAACCCTTTTCAACAGTCATAAGGAACAGGAACGATTCTGGGACATTTGTTGATGTTAGTAGGTAATAATTGGGAAATACTTCATGTTGGCCTTGGTAATGGGCATTTACTCTATGAATATGTGAGTTTACTTAAAGGTGGTTTCTTGAGAGACCGGATGGGAGGAGAAAGGTGTGCTTGAGATGGCAAATGCTTGTTGTGGAGCAAAGAGGCCTTGACTTTATAGACTGACCTCCTGTTGAATTTATCCCACTTTAGGAGAAAAAACCTGAGCAGTCACAGCTGTGAAAGGAGTCAGTCCTTCTGTTAAGGAAGGTAGTTAAGAGAACTTTCTTGTCCAACAGGAGGGAGTCCTAGTGGGAGCTGTCCTAGATGTGCAGATGCTTCCTCTGGTCTCTTAGAAAATTAAGGCTGCCTTGGTTATCCCCAGGAGACAGTAATCTCCAAGTAAAAGAGACATATGTTAACACTGTTTTAATATTATCTTTCTGTTACATCTTGCTCCTACTAGGAAAATAAAGTAATTTGAGTATGAGCAGATTTTTTTTATGGTGCGCAGCAGGAAGAGCAGCATGTATCGAGCACAGACATAGAGTACACAGGGAGCTTGCAGGACACGGTTCAGGAGTGGTAGTAGGATCAGATATTGGCACAGCATCTTGGGAAGAGAGACAAGCATGGAGAGGAGCAAGCATGGAGACTTGTTTGCAAGTCTCAGTTACTAGACCTCACGGAGGACTCCCCAGGTGAGGTGCACTGGCTGTCCACGGATGCAGGATGGAAATACAGGTCCCCTCTGATCCCAACAGTGATGTAATTTTCCACTTGGTTTTAAAACTGGGTTTTTCTACTTTATGAAGGGTAACTTTTCAAAGATAACAGAACTATTTAAGTGGTGATATTTTAATAAGTTAGCTCAGAACATGATTAACACCAAGCATCTTCATATTTTTGGAAAATGAACCCAACATGAAGGCAAAGGAAAGTTTTTCTTTGCAATTTTTTTTGTGCTGACTTAATACAGCTATTGAACTGTATGTTCTGACTTTTTTAATATTCAAATTTACAGTGTTTTTACTTCCCAGATCACCTGTATTAAACCAATTACAGGGCAGTAGTTTTCTGGCATTTGATTTCAGGGGCAAATGAATTTATTATGGTAGAACAAACACAAATACAATTTCTTGAAGTGCTGCTACTTGTTTATGTGTTATGAGCTAGTTATTTAAGAAACTGAGTCTAACTATTATTACAATTAAAGTGTGTTGAGACTTATTAGTGCAAGCCAGAAACATTCTTATTCCCCTCAACATTTTCCTAATTCAGCAACCTCTACCCCTGAAGTAATTTGCAAGATATTAATTGTTCCCGGGGTTTAATACTTTGCTTTCAGATGGATGGTAGAGCTGTGTAAGAATCCCAAGAGCTTGCCTAGCCTTTTTTCTTCCAGTAGATTAGAATCTACATATTCCAGCCATGGATGTGACAGAAGACTTTAGATGACTTTAGAGATACGATCGTGAAAAGATTTGTGTAAACCAGTTATCTGGCAAAAGGAATCTTTCTTCCCATCCAGTTCAGGCAAGAACTACGTAGGTTAGGATTTACTTCGTTCCTGTGGTAAGATACAAGTGCAGGGTAAACCAGAAGTCTCTTGGGAGTTGCAAACTGCGCAGCAGGACTTGCACAATGTAAATTTTACTGGATGATTTTGAAATGTTTCACAGTCCAGCGTAAGAGACATCTATTACTAACCCCCATTTTAAAGGGAATGTGAATGCATAACAATGAAGTAACAGTTTCAATGAGTCACTGTGAAGGCATTTGAGAAGCAAAACATCTTGAGTTTTGGCTAAAATGTTTGTGATTCCTCACAATTTAAACAATAGTCTTTCTTGACGTGAGACTCAAAACATTGAAAGAAATAAGAAAATGCCAGGAAATACACATTTGTATTCAAATAGAATTTGACTGTTGTGGAAATCAAGGAAATAGGATATATGATTGCTCCCATGTTATGACAGTTTAACCAGTGCTTCTTGGTAATGTTAAGGCCTGAGAGAGATTAGCAGATACAAATGGGAAAGGCACTGTGCAGAGCAAAGTGTACATTGGTTTGATTTCCAAGTTAGGGTGGTCTAAGGATATACAAGAGGTGAGAAATTGGCTTATAGCAGTGCAGTGTGCACTTGAGGTAGACTCTTGCCATTTCATCCTTAACACACAGATTTCTAATGTCTGAAGTGTTGTCAAAAGATTAGAATGTTGAAGGAAGAGGGGAAGATAAGGTAGAGATGGAAGGATGGAAAAGAATGGGGGGTGGGGGAGAGAAGGAAAGGGCAAAGCAAAAAAAATCAGAAGCAGTTTTGAAAATTCCCTATGTGAACATCATCATATGCTGCTGAACAAATAGTTAATCATTTCTAGTGAAGGCTGCAGCCTCTTCTCGAGGAGAATGGGAGCTGAAGGGAGTATGGTGCCTGAATTAATGCTTGAGCCCACAGGCCATAATTAAATATGGAATCTGGCCCTCATCCAAATGAGTTTGATACCTGGCCCTAAGCACCAACATCTATGAAGTCAATCAAATGCGATGCCATCGTCATACTGCTCATGCCAAGCAGTGATGAGAAATTATGCATTGTTTTTGCTTGAGGTATCCGTTACTTGTGTGACTGGTACGTACTTTTTATATGCAGGCAGCATCATAATCAACTTCCATTAAGACTAATACCAAATGTTGATTTACTACAAAGAGTATTTCAATTAAATTTAGCATTTTGGATAGGATACGATAATTATCTGGTGTTGACATTCAATTTTGTAGGCCTGAAGTTTACAAACAAATCCCACATCTTTGTTAGGCACATTAGCAATTGAAATACTCTCCTAAATCACTGTCTGTGTAAATGGTAAATCTCTGCAATCAATCTTCCTTTTCTTTAAAAATAAATTTTGGAGGAATTTGCATAATTGGCCATGCTTGATAAAAGTCTGATTTATAATGTTGTCTTTTAAATGCACTGCTACCTGGAAACGTGATGAAGTGTCAACATACAGGAGGCAAATATAAAACAAGCATTTAGTAAAGGACGCCACTGATCTCATGAGGTGAGAAATGGCACCTAGTGGTGTTATAATTTGAAGTGGCTTTCTAATTTGATGTAAGGCTTTTGCTATGAAAGATGCAAGAGAAAGGGACAGAACTCAAATGCATCAAAAAGCTTTAATTTGCACTGAACTTTGAAGTGAAATTTACACTGAAAAGTGCTTTTAAAACACAGTGAGGGTGACATGAATGTCCTCACTTCTGTTTGGAAATATGTGGAGCTCACCGTATGGAGCTGGCATGGGCTAATGCCTGTGTAAAGGCACATGTTTCTCAGTAGCTTGATGGTGTTCCAGCTGGTGCCCTGCAAGCTGCCGTCATTGAATTAGGCAGCAGGATTTTACCTGCATGTCCTCTAGTACGTTATGTTAGAGTCATGTCATTTTACTCTTTAAATTCTGGGTGGCCTGGCCAGCGTTGTCCCACTCTTCAGCACGTGCTCCTAAAGCTGTCGCTGTCAGCAGCACGTACTCACTAGCACCACAGCGGTCAGTCCCGTGGTCCTCATCATGACATGCTTGAGACCGTAGGCTTTGTAACATACCGAGTGTTATGTATCATGCTACTGCTCTTATTCTCTGATGTGTATTTCATTTAAGATGAACATCCACTATGACCCAAGCCCCATTAGTGTGGTACAAGGCATTACAGGATACTGAAAGGCTTTGCAAAGGAAATTGGTCTAGAACTATAGCAGGAGATGTGGATGTGACTGTTGCTGGCTAACCAGTATGTAATGTGGTCCAGTCTAGGGTCAAGGAAGCTCCTTGTGTAGGGAAAACCTGAGGTCTTGTAATGACAAAATAAACCAAGGAAACTCTGCACTGGCATATTACACAGTAGCTGGGTTGGTGGGGTACCTGTCACTGTAAGTCTATACTGTGCTGTTAGTTCAGATGCAGTAGTAGATGATTGTCTGGGCTTATATTTTGTGGCTGTCTGCAGATTAATGGTCTCTCATCCTGTAAAAGTAAGAGGGAAAAGTGCAGTCATTCCTCTGATAAAACAAGTAGGTGTTATTTCAATGATGTGTATGTGCTCACCCTGTGTCCCTATGACCTGGGACATGTTCGTGCAGCTAAATAACTGTAGTGCCCTATTCTAACGTCACAGGGATAGCAACAATAGTGTAACGGTTTGGAGCTTAGCATGCAAGAGCAGCTGATTATGTACTTGGGGTCTGTGGAGGGTTCATATTCTGGCATATGTGCCTGTGTGTTTGCTCCCATTTGCTGAGCTAACCTGACAAAACTGGTGCCTCGAGTGCAATAAATGCTGCAGTGATCCTTCAGGTACATGGTCCATATGTATGGAGCTGGGTGGGAGTATGTCTCCAGGGGTGCTGGCTGCATGAAGGTCCTGTGAATCCCAGAGGCAGGGACAGCTGGGGCTCAGAGCANGGGTGGGAGTATGTCTCCAGGGGTCCTGTGAATCCCAGAGGCGGGGACAGCTGGGGCTCAGAGCGGGCTGACACAGGCTGAATGGGTAGCTCAGAGAGCTGGCTCTGCTGAACCAGAGGTGGCAATTGAACTGAAGGGGAGCAGGGGTGGGGGAAGGATCAGACCCCTACAAGAGTGTAGATCATTGCATGGACATCCTTAGAATGAGTGATATTGCTTGCATATCTTTGTGATCATATACAGAAACCCTGCAGCAAGTGACTTGAACGCTTTGTTGGTGACTGCCATTTTAACTAGAGCTGGTGAAGATGAACTGCCAAAATTGTACCATTTAGACAGTCTCAGGTCAGGACACCCAGGGTAGATGACAATCCATTCAGTGCTTGAGAAAATAGACTGAAATAGACTGAAATACACTGATTTGCAACAGCAGATGTTTGATCATCAGTCCAGAATAGACAGAGCCTGCTAGAGATGGCTCTCTTCATCTTGTTTCCTCTTTATTGTTTCTTTGCCCAAGATTTTAATAAGTTAAGTCAGAGAGAGTCTGATTTTTTCAGAGCGGTCAAATGTGTGCAGCTTCAGGTAATTTAATCTCTGAAATACAGATTAGTTTTGTCTTTCATAGATGGATGGAGACAAACCAACAAATGCAGCAGCACTTTTATAAGTCATGAAGATTGCAGTTCTGATTTTAGGCACTGGTCTGTGAGACACCAGTGCCTCACACTGGGAGAACTCTTCTGTAAAAATAAAGGTTCATAAGAAAAAATGCTCTATTGTCCTAGAAATAACATGCTTGCTGCAAGCTACTTCAAAAACTGTCGTATTTAAATAAGAAAGGGTGATAGAGCTTGCTAATCTGCTAATTTTTATTTCTATAATGTAAACTTTAAACATTTTTTTTCCACTGGATTGAAAAGAGGAAAAATTCCTCTGTTACCATTAGAGTTGTGTAGTCTGATCTGCAGTAAGCAAATTGAAGAAATAGGTCAGTTTTACTTTTCTGCTTCTGGTACAAAGAGTTTGGATTTCATAAGTGCTGTCAGCTCTGCCATACCATAAAGCCACACGCTCCCCCAGGGCTGCAGAGGATGCTGTGTGCTCCTGCAAACTACCAGTGGGGCACTTGCGACATGAAGTGCCCTGTCCAGACACTGGTGGTTTTTCTTGCACCTCTTTCAGACGCGCAACTTTTGTGCTTGCCTCTCCTTTCCCTCTCAGTCCAGAAATAGATGTAACGAGTGATACTGGCCTTTCCAGTATCTTCTATGCTCTGGACATCCATCATCTGATGGATGTCTTCTGACCTCATCTCTGCAGGTGCTATGATGAGGTTACTGTAATATGCCTTGGGCTTGTACGGTAAAATCTCCCATTGGTATGTTTCAGAACCTGTATTTACCCTCTCTAAATAGCGATGTCTGCTCTACTGAATGCCCCTTTTTTTCCAATAGTTCCTTTTGAGAAGATAACAAAAATACCATGGCCATTTCGTAAACCACGTCTCATGGGCCAGATCAGTCTAATGTAATCTGAGCAACGATAGGTAATATTCTCAGCTGTCAGTTGTTAAGGAAAGAAGCTCAAATAAGGCTGCAAGTGTGATGAGGGATTTGATAATGCTACCAGTTAAATGTGTGCTGCGTCTGGTATCAGTGGAAGGATCTTATATTCCAGAAGAAGCATGAAGTACCTAATTTCCATTCTGCTGTAAATATGTTAGGGAATCTCTGAATTCTTGTGAATGGTGTTCACACCGTGGACAGTGAGTTCACTGCTACTTTGAAAAAAACATTGAAAAATCGCCTAGCGGAACCACAGGATTGTCATACAACACTATGCACTGGCAGAGTTGGGATTCCTTTTGTTTTGTTTGAAACATAAAGACAAACTTAATTCGTAATCTTTTTGTAGTTGAAAGAATTAGCCATGCCTGTTTTGTATTCTAATTCCAGTTCTTTATTTTCAGTCTGCTAGGCTTTGGATGTACACAACACATCAAAGAATCGAGTTGATGGGATTTCTGTCACTTTCCTAACATAATGCATGGTAGGAAATAACTCTGTTTCTGCATTTTATATAATATGTTGTAAAACACTATTGTCGTCCTGCCATAGTAAATGCCGACAGATATGATTTTTGTGACAGCGTTGCACACGAGTTTATGAACTTAATAGTTTGCATAAGGGTGGAGGGGAGGAAGGACAGAAAAGGTTGTGTGTAGTCAGGTGGTGGACAAAGCCCACCGGAGTGAGAGCTGATATTTTTGGCGTGCCTTTTGGTTTTCAGTAGCCTGCTTGTATGTGTGTGCTGATGAATCAGAAAGGCTTGTGAGTCTTTGTAGATGCTCTAGAGCCTTGGCTAAGGATTTTTTCAAGCCCTTTCATTCTGTTGCCATGAGAAAGAGAATCCACAGGAAACATATTGATTTTTAAACCCTAATAGGTGAAATTTGTTTCTGCTGAAACTGCAGACAAAACCTTATTGACTTGGATGCAGGTAAGCTTATTTTCCTTTTCGTTTTGTCTTAAAATCAGCAGCTGAGTAGAGCGGTGATGTCAACAGACTTGGATGTGAGAGCAGTGGAGCTCAGCAGCGCTGTTCTGCACAGTCACGTGCACTCAGGCTCATTTTGCAACCCTGTCACTTTGCCCTCTGGGTGACTAGGACCAGAGTATATAGAAGGGATGGGAGTTGGGTGGGCAGAAGTTGTGCAGTCTTATTGATCAGTAGCTTCATGAGTTCTATAGTTAGAAACACTGATGGCTTTGTGGAGAATCTATTTCACTCTCTGTGGCTGATAACATAATGATTTGGGGGAAAGAGTTATGGAAATGAGAAGTAATTAGTAGTATTGGCAGAAATGCCAACTTTCACTATTTTTATTTTTTTTCAAACTCCCCTATTGACTCTGACTTACTGTCCAGGCTAAGCTCCTGATTAGTGTTCAGCATTTTCCGACCATTTTATTATTTCTGGAGGCAGGCTGTGGTGATATACCTTCTCCTCTGCTGAAGACAGGGTTTATTAAGGAAGCCATATGAATATCTTTTGAAACACTAACTGTGCTCTCCATGTTTAAAATGAGTGCATCGGGTTATTTGATTTAATCCCAGAAACACATTTTCCTGTCATCCTGTGTGAAGTCAAAGCTGCAGAGGGAATCCACAAGTGGTGTTGGAAGTCCTGTAGGCTCTTACCCTTCTGCTCTAGCCTTTGTTTACTGGGAGGCTTGAAATGTGTACTACCAAAGACAAACTGGCTGCAAATAAGGAAGTGATCTTTCCATTTTATTTTGATAATGCAAGTGTTTCATTACAGGAGATCTGTGTTGGGTTTAAACTGAACAGATAGAATCATTTAAGTTGGGAAAGAACTTTTAAGATCACTGAGTCCAAATGCTGACCCAGCACTGCCAAGTCCACCACTAAACCATGTCCCTCAGCACTATATCTACATGTCTCTTAAATCCTTCCAGGGATGTGGACTCCACCACTTCCCTGAGCAGCCTGTTCCAGGGCTTGACAACCCTTTCAGTGAAGAAATTTTTTCCTAATATCCAAGTATCTCTCTGGGCTAAACTAACATTACTTTGACTGTACTGGAACTGCTCTGATTTAAATCTTCTGAGAATCTACTCTTCTCTCTCTTTGCCATCACTCTCGCTTAGTTTAGGAGATTTAGCTCTAATACCAGTTGCTTTGGTACAAGCAAGTAGTTACAAGAAATATTTTATTCTCAAACTGAATTCAAATCTCAAAAGGTGATTTCCTGGACTAAAGTTGAAGGCCAAAGTTTCTCTCCCTTGCCTCAGGGCCAGCTTAAAGTTTGCTGCATGATGCTTCCTGAAGCTTGTTTAGGCAACTCCAAAGGATTTTTTTCTGTTTGTACTCTTTCCTGATTTAAGCCACACATTATTCTGCTTCCCATGATATCTTGGCATATTTAAAAAGGAAGGATTTTCTATTATTTTTTTTTTCTTTTACATGCAGTATTTCTCATTGTGGAAGTAGCTTCCCACTTGAAATATTTTTATGATTCTCATAAGGTAATGAGTTGATCAGCCATGTCTTTCACAACCCATCCTAGGAAAAGTAAAAGGGAATTTCTCAAGTATATCGTTGAATGAATCAGTTCCTTGTTGGTTTTTGTATAACTTGCAACTAACCTGAACCCTAACCTGATTTGGCAGTCAGGTCAATACAGACACTGACTGAATCTTTGAAAGCAGTTGATGGTTTTTACTTGATTCTCTTTTCTTTTAAGCTGGAAAGTGATGAAGGAAATCACTCATGTACATGAGGCTCTAGCATATGTCTGTAGCCTCAGACCCATCTGTAGGTGCCCCTTGTTTTACACAGGGTTGTTATAACTTTCACTGAATTGTTTAAGCAGAGCTCTACAGTGTGTGATGATGCTTGATGCCATGGTTAGGGTGGTCATGTAAACTGGAGATGTTTGTGTGGTTTCAGGCAGCCACACAGCGTAGGTGCCAGAGCACTCATGCATACAAAGTCAGTAAGTCAAAATCTTGAGATGCTGAAAGCATGAGAAAATGCATTCCCTCCCCATAAAAGGGTCTTGGAAAAGGCTGTAACTTGTCTGTGCTTAGGTTTCTTACCAATAAGATAGTGAGGTGGGGAATTACTGTCTGTAAAATATGAAGGAAATAATCATATTGCAACATGTCTGAAAACATGTCTAATCCCTCTGTACTGCCAGGGAAGATGACTTTTATGGATCCTGAGTGGGGAAAGAAACTATTTGGAAACTATTTGTGTGTGTTAATTTGCTGGGCTGAGACTCTTCAGGAAAATTTTTTTTTTTTGGAAGACTAGAATTTTATTTCTTACATTTATTTCTAAGATGATGAATAAAACAAGGAAATATGATCTGTGATGACCTGTGCTCCCAAGCCAGAGCTATAGCAGTTGATGTTCGTAGAGGTGATGACTCTGAATTTTTCAGAGGAGAAAGAACACTGCATAAACAGCTGCTGCTGAGAAGGTAACCAGCACTGTACCTCTGCTATGACATGGTACAGCTAAGAAATCAAAATAGATTTTTAGGTATAGTAATCTTGAACCTTGTTTGGAAATAAATATTCCATAGGTGTTGGGAGTATATTGATGTTACAGACAAATTACTGCTTCAATTTCAGAAAAAATAACTTTAAAAAACTCTTGGTGTTAAAGCCAGCTGCCTCTAAATTTGTGTATCTGCTATAATAGATCACTACTGCAAAAAATCTGCCATCTTATCTTCCATAAGGTTATGCCCCAAACAAGTAGCTTACCAGCCAGGATAGAAAGCCACTGGGAGCTTCCAGAGTTTTCTCTAACTCTAGGCTTTAAAGGGTGTAAGCAAGGGACATATTCTCCATTGCTGTGCTTTGCTTGATGAACTCAGAGTGTATAGTGTACCTTGCTCTTGCTTTACTGATTATAGTCAAACTGAAATACTTCAATGGGCCTGTAAATAAGAGACAGATAAGAGGCAAGCTACCTTCTTAATGACCTTTATCCAGTGGTGAATACACTAAGATCAATGTACATCTCAGCTTAGTATAAGAATGCAGCTGCATCGATTCTGGATTACAGCTGAGCTGTAAAGACTCTAATTTGGTTGCTTGCTGTTCTTTGGTATTGTGAGCAAACAGCTTTTTAAGGAGATGTTTTCTGAACCTTTGGACCTTCAACAGAACACTTTTTTTTTTTTTGGCTTTACACATATGAATAGATGGGCACGTACGTATATGAAAGGTACAAAGAATTCCTTACTCTAGTTATCTGCAATACATATACACTATAAGCATGTACGATTGACTACTTATTATTATTGTTTTTATGAATGTACCTGCCATGTACATGTGCTAATTCCCACTGACTTCAAAGGAATTTAAACAGAGTGGAGGAAACTTTCTGGACCAATCCCTTGTTAAATTCAGTGATCCTTGCGACAGGTCAAAATGAGATGAAGCACGTACTTTTGGATGAATGGCTGCATTTTGTGTCTCTTTAGAACCTGTACTAAATTCTCTGACTTTAAGCTGCTGAAACCAATGTCCAAAAGTCATTTTCCTGCATAAAAGACAAATGAATGTGGCTGGGATTTAAAAGTGAGAATGATTACTTAAATTGCTATTAATTATTGATATTCATGGTAAATCACAAAATCTCTGACTTGTTCTCCTGGCAGATTGCTTATGCTTTAGACTGATTCCTGCTTCTCTCACACGTGCCAACTTGGATAGGGGGAAAAAAATCATTTCTGATCCTATTCAGAGTGCCATACCAGGAATTTTCAGAAGGGTCCTTTCTCCTGACTAGTTGACTCCAGAGAAAGGAACAGGACACACAGAATGTGGAATAAATATCAACAAAAAAATATGGAAACAGAGGGTTATGACTTTGGGTGCTCACAACTACTGTTATTTCCCTAAAAGTATCAGGTTACCATCATGAATGAGAAAGACAAAGTTACAGAGTGTGCCTTTTATGTCCTGGTTGGAATACATGCCTTCAAAAGGAACTGCTCCTTCTAAGCAGAACTCCCAGCTGCCTTGAGAAGGGCCAGCCTGGCTCTGGTCTCCTCTGTCAGAGCAGGCAGGGAGAGTGGATGATGTAAGTTTGAACTTCTACTGATTTAAGACTCTTCCAGAATCTTATCATGGATCAAACTAGAGCAGCCCTTAGGCTGCTCAGATCCTGCCAGGGCTAGATGGCTTCTTCCTGCACGACATCGTGCTTCAAGGACTTAATCATCTATGAAGATGATTAGTGAGAACTTTAAAGCCATATTAAGCCTTCCATGGCCAGAGGCAGAACAATTATTCATTTAATACTTTTAAAAGTTGGCTGAAGAAAGTTATATCCCTTTTTGGATTTTGTTTTGTTGATTTTTTGAGTGTTTTTGTGTTGTGGGGTTTTTTGTTTGTTTTTCTTCCCTATTGCTGCTTTTTTTTTTGTGCAGCAAAGCCTTTCCTCTGTGCTTAACCTTGATCAGCAGCAGGATGGAAGACCCTTAGCAAGCAGATGGATGGTGTGAAGGCCAATCACTGGAAAGTGTGGTCTGCCTGTGAGTGAGCAGTGATGGGCAGCAATTTTGGTGATGAAAAGCCTGCTTAAGCTGTATTGATCTCTATACTATGTGTCCTACCAAACTCTCTTCAAAAAACATATAATCGGCATGGGAGGGATTTTTTTTTTTTTAAACGACGTCTTTCTACCAGATTGCTTCTTGTTTGTTGGTTGATTGTTCTCAAAAAAGGTCTTACTGACTGCCATGTGATGACCATTGACCATCGCCTTGCTCAAGTTGTTTTCCTGTATTATACCATGTAGCATATATAGGAGATATGGATGCCTGCATCACTGAACAGACCCCTCCTTCTGCTTAAACTCTTGTGGTTACTTTGAAATAACTTAGGTTGGAATGGCTAAATTAATCCCTGAATGCCACCCTAGCAGGTGGCATGCTGGGAAAATAGGCAGTTCTGGCTCTGTGTGGAGGTTGATTGCTATTGGAGGTCTTCAAGTGAATATCAGCACGATGAATAAAAGCTGAATTAGCTACACAACACAACCGCATCAGACTCCTGCTTGCTTTTCCATCTGGAGGAACCCTCTCTGCTCCTCCTATTCATTTACTGTAGTGCGAACCAGGGGAAATTAAAGCTGTGGCTCAGTCATGTGATGACTCCCCAGAACTATCCATGAAAAGCAATGCAGATACCTAATTTGAATTGCAGGCATTAGTTGATCTTAATGAACATCGTTACTGAAGTTAAGCAGATGCCATGATGCTCAGTTTCAACCTATTGTAGGGTAGCTCCAGGAAGAAGAATCAACCTTGCTTTATTTGGTTATTAACCCATGTGGATTAATAACATGTGGTCTGGTTTCTTTGAAAGGCTCTGGTGCTCAGGATTGTGAAGCAGAGAGGAGTCAAGTGTCTGCTGCTGCCAGGCTTGTCCAGATTTTAAATGAAGAGTCACTGAAGTGCTGTATAGTGCTGGAGCTAGTGTAACAGCATTGCAGAGTGAGCTCTGGGTGGCTTTCTGGAAGGGATGTCTTGGAGGCTTCATGGTCCCATGTGATACTCAGCAGTGCTGTCAAGCTTTACTAGTAGCCGAGATAGAAGTAGTATGCTGCTCGTTAAACTGGTACTACTGATTATCTGACAGAGCTGTAAAAGGGTAATAATTCATATGGGTGAAGTTTGGTTATGAGGACATCCCAAGATTGGAACACTGCCTCAAATGGAGTAATGAGTTCTGTTGTAACTAAAATGGTCTTAATTGCAAGCAGTGACATTTAATGCCAACCAGCCCATCCTTCTTCAGAAGCAGGGATGAAAATGTCTCTAAGTCCTTTTTTTTTTTTTTTCTAGGAACAAAGGGCAGAACTTCAGTTCTGCTCTCAGTGGCCACACCGAATGATTACCCTGAGGAACCTTGTCTGTCAAAAACATGCCACTCATCACTGATCTCATTTAGGCTTTAATAAAGCATATGACCCAAAGTCTTTCAATTCAGTTATGCAGATGCAGTGCCCTATGCATTTAATTAGGGAGCTTAAAAGCCACTAGTGTTTAATTCCCTAACCTACCTTGTCACCTCTCCCAGCCTTCCTTTGATGCTGAAACTGTAGTTGTATTTTGAGGAAAGAAGCCAGCTGAGATAATTGAAGGGCTAAGATGGATGGTCTAGTGTGTGTGTCTCTGTGTGTGTATGTGTGTATATATATATATACACACATATATTCATATATATATACACACATATATTCATATATATATACACACATATATTCATATATATATACACACATATATATTCATATATATATATGAAATACAGCAGAGGAAACTGAGCTAATAAGGCTCAGCCTACTCTGTGGGTGAGACATGGCAGGTATCTGACAGTGGCACAGGAGAGCTGAAGAGTACTTGAAGAGTAAAATCACAGAGGAGGATTTTAGTGAAGAATTTTATGTTGGTTTCTTCCCAGGTCCAGAATCCTATCTTTTTCATGGTGTAAAAAAAGAATATTTTAAATTAAAGCACGATTTTTAAACTTGAGTCTTGAGTGTGTTAGACCCTTGGAGAGAATCAGTACCCAACATGTTAGTCAGTGATTGAGACTAGAAATAACTGTCGTGTCTTGAGAAACGGAAAATATATGATTCTTTTTCAAAAGATTATCAGGAGTAAAAATGGCAGGAGTCACTGCCTTGGGATTACTAGCCAAGTATATTTTTGAACTGTATTTTTTTCATATTTCTTGTCTTCAGATGGAAAGATAAAATTACACTCTTCAAGACTGCTATAATTTAAATTTTTTTGACCATCGGAAAATTGTTCCCTGTAGTTTTTCTCTAATGCTTTTTTCTAGTCCAGTTTCAAATGACCTAACTGATAGATTTCCAAGACTAATTTAGTGCCTAAACTGTGCTTAGTAAATCTTTCCTTGACCTTCTGGCTGTGCAACTAATTTGAGTCACAATTCTCATATATTACAAATTGAAGACTAGAATTCCTTTGCAATTTGCACCTCCAAAATGCCTATTAAAGTTCTTCCTTTTCTTTTTGTGTAGTGTGAACCTGAGACTATTAATGGATTTTGTATCAAGTGAATGATATTTTCCTCAAAAAACTTGCCTAAAACTTTAAACCCAACGTTCTAACTCCAATGGAATTTGTAGTTTCAGATGGGCAAGGGGAGTGTGGAGCAGCTGGTGACAGCAGCAACAAGCTGGTTAAACATGAAGCAACTCTGTTATCACTTGTCAGACCTCAGAGCTAATGAACTTCTTACACTTGGTTTTTGTCTTGAACAGCAATGCTGCTGAAACATTTTGTTGTGTTTTGGGGAGAGGGTTGGGTTTTGTTTTGTTTTGTTTCTCCAGAACTTCTCCTTTTAGTGGAGCTACAGATTTCTGAGGAGTTTCATGCAAGTGAAACTAGGTGGTTTAAAAATCAGTCTTTAAGCTATTGCTGAGGTGCTGGAAAAAGTGTTTAACTCTTATTGGTTCTTCCTATAAAGCAGATTATGAAGCTGTGCTACGTGAGGGAAAATTGTCTGTGTGACGCATGGAATGCTGAAAAGGGCAAACACAAGATAAGCAAATGAGTGAACTCCAGCCATGCCAAATATAAAAACCTCTCTGTTTTCAATTCAAAGCCTTAAACAGGAGAGGCTACATTCAGCAGAAAAGTAATAATACTGTCTCCTAGGAGATAGAGTTGTGACACCTAAAATGAGCACAACTTCATTCCTGTGATGTGACTGGTACTTCTGAGATATAGCTCCTCTCTGCCATAGGATGATCAAAATATGATAAAATACATGGTCAAAGCTGGTGAATCTTACTGCCTTTCATCCATATGATGATCCTTGATAGTAGAAATGAAAAAGAGAAGGCAGGAGATGTTTACATTATGCCTGAAAGTGCTCTAAGACTTCTTTCTTCCTAAGAGAGTCTCATCTCCTGCGGCTGCTGTGTTATTGTGCTGACTTTCATAGTGGGGTTTGGAACTGATGCCAAATTTATTCCCATTATGGGAGGCTTTCTGTCAACTCAAGCTCACTGCTTGTTGCTAGCCACTACAATAAAATGAATGGTAGTCCATAGGTGTGGAAAACCTACTGTATTCTTGGATCTTTTGACTTATTTAATTGTATGTTTTTACGTACACAAAAAAGAACTGATACTTGCAACCTTAGATTTTAGAAAATCGCATAGGAGCTGAACATTAAAGACTTTCATATTCTCTATTTTTCGTGACAGGATCTTTTTCCTGCTGTTGAAATGTATTTTTGATTCAGTATCATATGCATGTGTAATGTAGGAATTACTATTTCCACAAGTTTTCCTTTGAGGTAGATCCATTTTAATATAAAATGTAAAGTCCAAAGTGGTGAAATTTTTATTTTAAACTTTGGTATTACTTGTTTGAAAGAACATAATTCTCAGAGATGGTATTTTCACTTTCAGTAAAAAGATCATGCCAGTTTGGACCACAAAAATATGGGAAGTAAGTTGCTTTTGTTCGAGACAGCTACAGAGCCCAGCATGGTCATAAAACTCAAAAGACTAAGCACAAAACTATCTCCACAGCCATTCCCAGTGTTGAAAGGATAAAGAACTGGCATAAATCCACCTCTTTTAAAGAGTGATGCACCTCGAGAGTTGGTTGTTTGGGAATTCCTTTAAGATTCTCTGTTCACAAAGCAGAAATATATTAGTCTCTGCTTGTGAGAGAGCTATAGAAGGCTCCCTGGGATTAACAGATCTTAATTCCAGGGAACTGCAGAAGTAGCCATTTGGTAACCAAAGAGGGTGGGGGTAGAAAAGGTAGAATGAATGTTTTAATCAAATAACACTTCTTCATCCAAGAAGGTCAAAGGGACTTGTAAAACACAGGGCATGTGGAAGATGAGAACTCTAGTCTGGAGGTTATTGTATGTCCCAGGACAAAGCATAAGGAGGGACAGAGGACATATGCATACTTAATTAGACTGAAGATGCCAAAAACTGTACAGAGAAGACAATGGAAAACCAAGGGCATAATCACAACTTCCCATAGAGTATTAGAAGCTTAGTAAGGAGGCAAATACCAAGATTCAAGGTCAGGCTTGATGGGGCTCTGAGCAACGTGACCTAGGTAGAGGTGTCCCTGCTCATGTAGGGAGGTTGGACTAGATGGCCTCTAGAGGTCCCTTCCAGCCTAGAACATTCTATGATTCTGTGGAAAATCATCTCAGGCAGCAATCTTTAGTTTTAAGCTCTCTCAATTTGTGGACCTCCCAGTATTTTCAGGGAGGGTGCAAACTGACTGGAGAATTACTTTTATTAACTGTCTTTTCTGGAGCACATTAGAAGTACTTTGTAGATACCCAGTGACCCGCAGACTGACAGTACTGACAGTATCCAGACATACTCCAGATACTGCTGTGAATTCTGGGTAGATGAGCTATCAGAATTGCAGAAAACATCAACTGAAGTGCAAGAAGCTAGGGGTACTTGTCCTCTTCAAAGTACAGCAGAACGGTGTGGTTGTCCTTTCCTCTCAAGGACAGAAAACATGATCATATGGAAAATGGATGCTCTTTTACAGCTGCTGCACCTGGTTAGCCTCTGCTGTACAAAGGCCAGAGCAATAACTGTGAGCGAAAGGCCAGGGATCAAATAGCTTGTTATATTTTTCTCTCCCATGTCTCATCAATCATTGTACTAGGGGTCTAGATTTATGACATTGCTCTATACTCAAACCTTCCCGAAGTTCAGGGTTGGTTGGACGGAGCAGAGAGGATGAGATACAGATCTGTGACACTTCTGAAGTAATTCCATTGAAGGGAATGTATCTGCCTCCAGGACCAGACTGCAGCTGAATCAGGTGTTCTGGAAATAAGCATCCCATGCTGGCAAGTTACTAGTGAGCGGAATTACTGTATTCTAAATTAGCCAGGAAAATCTACTCTGGCAAAGACAGATTCATGAGCGAGATCAGAATTGGGGCCACATGTTTGGAAATGCATTGGTATTTCATGCTTTATGGATAATCTGTACCCATTAGCCTATCAAAGTAAATAAGGTGTGTGCTGTATTTTTGCCTTGAAAACAGTCTAAATAGAGAAAAATATTCAGAAGCAAACAGAAAAGCTCATGCTGCATTATGCTGAATTTCCCTCTGACTTTATTGCCATTCTTCTGCTGCAGCTACAGAAAACTCATTTAAACTATGAAACTTCTTTGGCGTGGACTCTTTATATTGATGAAACAGAGCTGACTTTCTCTGGAGAGCCAGAATGTTATTAAAGCACTTAACCTAGCACTGCTGTGGCTATCAATTATACCCTTCATTTACACTATACAAGGCTGACAGCTTATTTGAAGTTCAAGAGGTTTTTTTAATGAGATGTTAATTGAGTACACCTGCAGTTGGCTAAAATTTTCATGGACAATTAAGTGTGATCTTTTCCCTTCCTAAATTCTTTGGTTTTCCTAGGTTCCTATACTGTATTTCAGTAAATGTGTTCATTGTAGAAGTGTGGACTTTTAATATACACCAACTAGAACAACAATCGATACTTATGACTAGCCCTTTAAGCTTATTGTCTAAGTCACCATGTGTGGTGGGTTGACCCTGGGTGGATGCCAGGTGCCCATCAAAGCTTGTCTATTATTCTCCTCCTCAGCTGGACAGTTGAGAGAAAATATAATGAAAGACTTGTGGGTCAAGATAAGGACAGGGAGAGATCACTCACCAATTACTATCACGGACAATACAGACTCAACTTGAAGAAATTGGTTTGATTTATTGCCAAGCAAATCACAGTAGGGTAATGAGAAATATATCCAAACCTTAAAAAATACTTTCCCTGACCCCTCCCTTCTTCCCAGACTTAACTTTACTCGGAAGTTCTGTAACTCCTCCCCACCAGCAGCACAGATGGATGGGGAATGGGGGTTGTGGTCAGTTCATAGCATGTTGTCACTGCTGCTTCCTTCTCCTCAGGGGGAGGACTCCTCACACTTTTCCCTTGCTCCTGCCTGGGGTCCCTCCCATGGGCTCCAGTTCTTCATGAACTGCTCCAGCATGAGTGCCTTCCATGGGTTTCAGTCCTTTAGGAACAGACTGCTCCAGCATAGGGTCACAGGTCCTGCCAGGAGCCTGCTCCAGCATGGGCATCCACATTCTCTGGCAGGAGGTCCTCCACAGGCGGCAAGTGGATCTGCTCCACCATGGACATCCATGGGCAGCACGGGATCAGCCTGCCCCACCTTGACCTTCACCATGGGCTGCAGGGTGACCTCAGTGTCTGCAGAGTTTTCTCTCACATATTCTCATTCCTTTCTCCTGACTGCTGCTGCATATTTGGGTGGTTTTTAAATTTATTTTATGTTTGGTTTTGTTTGCTTGGTTTTTGTTTCCTCCCTCTCNGCTCCACCATGGACATCCATGGGCAGCACGGGATCAGCCTGCCCCACCTTGACCTTCACCATGGGCTGCAGGGTGACCTCAGTGTCTGCAGAGTTTTCTCTCACATATTCTCATTCCTTTCTCCTGACTGCTGCTGCATATTTGGGTGGTTTTTAAATTTATTTTATGTTTGGTTTTGTTTGCTTGGTTTTTGTTTCCTCCCTCTCACCTTTCTTAAATATGTTATCACAGTGGTGCTACCACCATTGCTGACTCACTCAGGCTTGGCCAGCAGTGAATCCATCTTGGAGCCAGCTGGCATTGTCTCTATTGGACATGTGAAGCTTCTAGCAACTTCTCACAGGAGCCACCCCTGCTACCAAAACCTTGCCACACAAACCCAATACAACGTGACTTTTCTTTTTTACATGAACTAGAAGGCTAAAGCTCTGTGCCTTGTAGTCTGATTAAACTGGAAACTGTTTGTGTGTACTCAAGCAACCAAATCATCTTGCAAGTAAAGATCCAAATCCTGGAAAGCCACCTTCATCCCTCAGCATCCTGAAGTAACTTTTGTGTTCCTTTCTACCTTCTTCCAAGGGAACTTGGTAACAGAGCCCTCTCCACATAGGTGGTGAAAGTTGGGTTGTATTAAGAGTATAGATAATTCTCTGTTATTGGTTTTTTTCTCTAAGTTGGCCTAAGAAATATCCACCTTGTGGCTGATAAGTGTGTTTCCAAATGGTTGCTTTTGGTTGTTTTCTGATGGATCTCACGTGTGGAGTTTACAGTAGTGCTCAGGTGGACACTAGGGTGGAATGTAATTGTCAAAACGTAAAACACTTTTGCTACTATTCTGCCACTGCTGCTTCCAACTTGGTTAAACTACATAAACTTACCAAAACAGGAGATAAAAATAGAGTTTGCTGGGCAGTGGTTTGTGTCATAGGTTTAGAGCATAAGCATTAGTCTCTGGCTGTCCTGAATAAACTTTGACAGTGCTATGGCCTCATGTCTCAGCAAACAGCCTAGTTCTTGTACAACTAAAAAACCTACCTTCAATCCACTTGAAATTTTTGTTTCTGGACTTTCTCTACAGTTCTGCAGTTCAGCTTATCTGACCTAGTTTACCCTAAATTAAAGGGCAAACTCAGGAGAGTGTCTGCTGATAGGAGAGATATGGGGGACAAGAGAATTGATCTATCAGACCAAAACAAAAAACAAAGCACCACTTTATAAAATACCAGTTTCGAACAGACATTTTCATGCTAGACAATGGCAACACCAAAAAATTGTTGCTGTTTATAAGTATTTTAGAATTTCATGAAGGAACTTTTAAGGATGCCTGAGCTTGCAATGGTACCTGCACCTGCAGACTATTCATGTTCCACTCTTGTTACCAACTCAGATGGAAGAAGTTTAGAAATATTACTGGCTTTAACATCATTGCCTGAATGATCCATCAGTTTTCCAGGTTAAGTGTTTCCATTTTCTAAGTGTTAATTGAGCATATACAGTGCAAAGGATTATTAGCAATGTACATATTAGCTTCATATTAAAAATATGTATGTAAAGAATACCAAAATGGTTGAGGTTGGAAGGGACCTCTACAGGTCATCTGGTCCAAGCCTCTACTCAAGCAGGGCCATATGTTCAAGCAGTTAATCATCATGATAGTCTACACTTGGAAGCTGAGGTCTAAATTGCTTTGAAGATACTATTATAGAGACAACTGCATGGTTATAACAATTACTTACTGTCTGAGAGCCCAAGTGCTAAAACATTTGTTTATTTGGTTAATGAGTTCTGAGTGCCTCTACAGTAATTCTTACTGCTGATCAAGGCCACATGTGTTGCTTACAAATAAGGTCTTGGTGTCAGTCACTGAAACTCTTCAGAAAAACTAGAGCTGCAGACCAGACTCTCTCATTCTTCTTGTCTCTAAAATGTTACCAATTTCCACAGGTTTTAATTAGAATATCCTATTTCAGAAAAAATAACTGTTTATTATTAGAGAGCAATAAGAAATAGCATGTTATTTGGAAAGGCCAAGAACAGGTCAGGGTATGGGGAGGACAGGACTAGCACCACAAAGTAATGAAGGCTGGGTGAAACCAGTGACATTCAAATAACAAAGCAGCTACAATTAAGCACTAGATCATACAGCTCCGGTGCGTGATTCATCATCCCTCAAAGTCTTTAAATTAAGACTGGATGTTTTCTGAGTGGGGGGTGAGTGGAGAAAAATAGGATTTATTCAACTCTACAAGGTTTTTAGCCTGAAAAGTATTCAGTAGAGATCACAGTTAAATAAAAGCACGTAATCATAAGCATTAAGTGTGGGCTTAATTACTTCTGATTCCAGCTTCAAAGCATTGTCATGATCAGCATTATTGTCCTGAATTAAGTTATATTTCTTGGCCAAATAGGTTGCCTCTGCAGTATTCCAGCATGAGATATTAGTAGCTGTCATAAAAGGGGTCAGGAAGGGCTGCTGGTCATAGCAATTCTTGCTAGCCTCAAACTATAGTCATCAACGCAGAGAATTTCTGGCACTTTGTAGTGCTGTGTAGCAGGGGAATAGCATTTGCTAAAGCAAAGGGCAAGCGATCTAGAAAGGGAGAAGGAGACTTTTAAAAATCATTTTTATAAATCCCCTGGTTTTGCATAACAGATGAGCTTGTTTACATACATACCACTTTATACTGAGGAGTCTGAGATCACTTCACTAAATGTGATACTTAAAACACAAGTGTGTATAGAGGAATAAAAAGTTTGTGATGGCAGCGAGTGAGCGGTGTGAGAGAGAGCTGGAAATAGAGCTGAACAGCAGTTTTCACTGTGCTTTTTGACTCAAAATTGCAAATATTCAGAGGAGAAATGTATCCCAATGGTAAACCAAGGAATATTTTAGGCATTAAATGCTGTAGTAGTCTGGTGAGTACCCTTTCTCAGCTTGAAGTCTGAACCCATACAATTTCCCTCTGCAGAGAGATGTCTTAGCCATCATCCTTTGGGATAGCTGAAGTGAGGAGGAGAGAGGGACATAGACACAGCTCTTTGCCCAAGCACATAGGCTTCTTAGCTGGGAGATGGGGTAGTTTGTGTGACGAATCCTCACCTCCTTGGTGCCAAGGTCCAGGTGGCCTCAGCAAAATAGAGATATTCATTCACCTGATCTAAGCAATCCTGCTCTGGCGGGGGGATTGGACTAGATGATATTTGGAGGTTCCTTCCAATCCCTAACGTTCTGTGATTCCCCTGCTTCCCAGGTTAATATTTTGGCTATTGAGAACTGGGTGACACAGGAAGGGCACTGCTGGTTACGCTTTTGTTTACATTAAGATTTTTTGTTTGAGTGAAAAGAATTTTTTGAGCCATGCAAACCTGGATATTTTGTTTAATAGTTGGTCTGGATGGCAGCTGAAATTCAATAATTTGTTGAGTCCTGTTTTCTGTATCGTTAACTCTGAGTGTGAAAACTTGAGCGTGGAAAAAGGGAGGAAAAAAAATCTGATTGCAGATAATTTACTACTTTATCTTTTGCTTTAAGCAACTCATTTTTTTTCTGGGTTTCTCTATTGCTTCTAAGGGGTTCAGGAAAAGCAAGTTTATATGCAGGGTCTACAGATGTTCCGCACTCTCACTGGAACGTTTTTTAGGGTCCATAAATCAAAAGATTGAAAATCCCTTCTTTAAACATGCTAAGCATACAGCAATTTTCCACAAGAAAAGACTAAAATGATTTGTTACAATGCAAACTAATTTTAGCACCAAATTCTCTGGTGTGTTTGCTGCAGGCTCCTTGTGCCCCCTGAGCAGCAAGTTTGCAGAGCAGAAATGTACACACAGCTCGAAAGCAGAGTTTGCTCATTTATATTCACAAGCCTCTAAAACCGTAGTGCAGAACTTGATTGGTCTTCAGTCAGTGCTGCACCTCACTGGTGTGTAGGCCAGAAAGCTCAGAGTCTGCCAGGAGAGAGCATTTCAAGCTCTGGCAGGAATTATCCACTAATAAATTGAAGGAAGGCTTTGAAAAGTCTCCAAAGAGGCAGGTGTTCAAACTAAAACATTTGCACTATTTTCACCTGAATGACTGCTTAACCTGAAGTCTTATCAATATATGAACATGGGGCTGAATTTGGCTCTGGTACAATGATGGGACTCTACTACAATGAGTCTATGAGTAGATGTCAAGATCAAATAAAGAGGATGATATTTTTATATGTGTGAATATCTATCTATATATATTTATATATATAGATATATATATCTATATATTTATATATATAGATATATATAAAATCTCTAGAGGGAACTAATTGCCTGTCTGTTGATGAGAAAAGTGCACTTAAAATTAATTAAAGAACATTTAATAAATTGTGCAGGGTTGCATGAAAGTTCAAAACCACATAGAAAAACCTACTGAACACATTCAGGAGGATGTTTTAAGAAGGGGCACCTAAAGAAAAAAAAAAGAAAACCAAACACCACAAACCTCTTTGTGTTGGGCTCCTGGAGGCATACTAGTGCAGCCAGTATGTAAGTGAAATGGTCTGCACCAAGCAGAGCCATTTCAGGTGTCCTTGCAAAATAGAAGGGGATAAATGCAAGCTCTCTGTGGGGCCTAATCTGAAGTATGCCAAAGTGAAAGGGAAGATTTCCCTAAATCCAGTGGCCTTTAGATTGTGCCCTTTAAGGTCAATGGTTCTATGATTTGAGAAGTATTCTCACTGTTCCTGTGGCCAAAGCTGTAATAGTGTCTTCTGACTGTTTGTGCCAATAGCAAGATTCCCATGGATTTTAGCTAAGCTATGATTATATTCTTTGTGCGTAGTGATTGCTTATTACAATTTAAAGCAATCACTGACAATTAGAAAGTGACAATTTTCTTGTCTGTCAACTTCTAACAGTTTTCTTTTTTTTTTTTCTTTAAAGTACTTTGAGTGTGGCATAGACCCTACTGCTCCTGCTCTTTTTCTTATTCATGTTCTGTTGGTGGTCAGTATTGTCCTCTGCCCTACAGTCAGCGAGGTCAGTCATGTCAGAAGGGAGCTAACTGCTAGAACCAGTAAAAAATAGTGTTGATTCATATTTTATGTGGAAGAATTATCCTCCTGACAAGGACTTTTTTTGTTTATTTTAGTGGGCTTGGACAAGCCTCCAATTTATTCAGATTGTTTTAAGTTCCTTTCTTTCACTTCATTTCTAGCTATGAATGTGACAGAACAAGTCATCGCAATGACAACTCTTTTTATTCATCGCCATTCTCTTGGTTTTACCAAAGTAGTAAGTTGTAGGGTGAAGAGAGGAAAAATTGAAGACACAACTCTTTAGAAGTTTCAACAAAGGTGGAGAACAACTTAACTCAGAGTAGGTTCAGTGGAGAGTGTTTGTACCCTTTAATTGGAGCAACACAGTTATATTAATGTAGCCATTATTCTAAATTAACTTTAAATAGTGTTTTTATTAATGATGATCATTATGTATTAATGAGAAATCATTTGTTCCTTCAATATTTCCTAATTGTATCATGATTTCCATAGCTGCCAAAATGTGCTTGGTGGTGGTGATGACCAATCTGAAAATATAAATCATCTCCGTATGAACAGATCACTTCTTTAATACGACACAAACAATAAAAGAAGAAATAGATCTTCCTGATTTGCTTGATTGTAATCAATATCATTGCATATTGAGATCTAAATGTTTCATGCCACGTCAATATTTTTCACATAGAAGAGTTTATTTCGTATTGTTTTGATCCATTGCTCTCACACTAAGGGGCATGGCTAACAACAGGAAAACAACAGTGGAGACAGAAGCCTCTATTGTGTTATTAACTTCTAAACAAAACTTTCATGGCAATGAAGACAAAAACATGCCAAGATTACTTAGCCTTAATGCCTGTCTGGAGTTGAAGCCAAATAGCTTTTGCTGGTGTCATAAAACCCAAGAGGAGGATTTGCAATGTGTTCAGGCTTTTCCAAAGTGATGCTACCTGAGCTACGTGTCTGGAGAAAGGATTTTTCAAAGCTAACCAGTACGGATTTGATCCAAAGGTTGCTGACCTTAAAACAGAGCTCCTCCTAGCTCCATTCCGCTTTGTCTGAGATCTGGGAAGAGATTATGAAAGCTTCATTTTAAATTTCTTCTGAATACAAAACCAGATCTGCTGATTAGAGGTTGGATTGACTCTGGAAGAACAGAGGTGTTCTTCATTTACTGGTTGGTTCCGTGACCTTGTACAGTGCTAAGCTCAAGCCTGTCATACAAAAACATTTATTAAAAAGTAGAATTAGATCTGTGAAGTCCTTGAAGGAAGCTGCTTTCAGAAATCAGAAGGGTGATGAAACTTTTTTTTTCCTTTCAGTATTCCCCAGATGGCTTAAATGTATACAGATCCTTACCACTGGCAGCAGCCTTGGATAGGACAGTGATTTAACTCTTATAGATAATGTATAGTAGCAAAATATCACTATGAAGTCTTGTACTTCTCTAAACAGATTAATTTTCTACACATTTCAAAACTCCACTGAAATCCTCTGGGGAATAATTTTTGCAGTAGAGCTTCAGCACATTTTTCCTTCTCCTGGGAATATTTTTGTCTTATAAAAATGGGTTGCTTCAGGGTTTTTCTGGTTCTCCAGATGGGTTAATATTCAAAAGGACTTTGTTGTTGTTGTTTTTTTATTATTATCACTCTTCAGCTCTTAAGATAGGTAACTATGGCTGAGACTTTGAAAGGCATTTAGGGCTATTTGAGGATATTGAGAGTATGTTAGCTTTAAACCTTCCCATTAACTGCATCTTGGGGTCTTGCAAATCTCAGCCATTAACTTCTCTGTGTAACATTGCCGTTTTCAAGGAACCGAAATCCCCTCACTGTGAACTGTCATTGCTCTACAGGTGTCAGTAAAGTTGTACAATCTATACCAGGTGTGTCATCTTGTTTAAAATTGTTCCTTTAAGAGTTTTCTAGACACTATGCCTAAGCTATATCATCAGATTAATTTCTGAAAAGGAAGCAAGTGATTCCTTTCATCCTACACCAGACTTTTTCTGATTTTCTCTGCCTTACCTAGGTATATCTCAGTGAGCTGGCATATATGAAAATCTAGCTGCTCTCGGAAGACCTCAGGGTGTTGAGATCAGGAGGTGGCCTGGACTGTCCTGTAGCGCACTTTTGCTTCCATTGCACAGACTGAGAGGTCAAATGTTTCGGTGATATGGAAAGAAACAGGCAAAACAAAGACAGTAAGGTCAGGGAAGCGAAAATCCACCCTATTTGTGCAGAACAACAATTCTTTGTTGAAAGCAGTGCTCTTTCCAGCCATATTGAGTTTATATTATAATGGTCATAAAAGATTTGTTCCCCTTCCCTCTATTGAAAAGTGGTTTCACTTGACTTAAGGCATTAACCCTTTTTTTTTCTTTTGAAAATTTATGAGCTTATGTGGCAGCTGCTCTTTCTGGTCTCAGCTATTAAAAATGTATCATTTTTATTGGTTGCATGGCAACAGATAATCCCTTTGTTCTGTTTTGTTTAAACAGATGCTGAGAACTCTGCCTGTCATAATAAGTAAAAGCACTACCCTCAGGCCTCCTTTGAACCTGCAAAAGAGAGTATGGGGCTTGAATTAATGCTACTTCCAAAAGTAAAACTTTTGGTTGTAGCAAGCAACAGAGCTATAATCTGCTTAAATAGTTATGCTTAAAATGTACTTTGATGCCATAACCTAATTGGCTTCAGCAGGCTTACCTGGCAGGTTAACTTGTATAGACCAGGACTGGGATTTCCAAGTCAAAGGCCATGGCTCCTCTGACCAGAATAAAGGAATTGTTCTGCAGAGAAGCAGCAAATTGAGAGCAAAAACCTGTTGAAAATCTGAAACATTTTTCATTAGCTTCAATAGGCCATAAACTCCCTGATGTTTAATGAGGCTGTTGGATAGCATAAATTGTAAGTGGCACGATGAGGCTGCAGTTCTGATTTTTATTTTTCTTGGATGGATCTAATTTCACTGATGCCTGGGAAGCTGCTCCTGAATTCCTTCAGCTGCAGTAAGATAAGAAGCAGGCTGTAGCAGTTTCACTAAGAGCCAGCATGAATGCTTCAGTGGCCAATATTACCTGTTATAAAATGAACGAGGGTGTCATTGCATCAGAGGTTTTTCTGACAAATGTGAGTGGTGTGCAGCCCTCGAGACAAAAGGAAGAGGCATGCAGCATATCTGTCACAATAGAGCTGTTCTAAACACTTCAGAAGTTCATTTTACCACCTCTGGACATTACCATAAGGAATAAACCTCAGCACTTTTTTTTTATTTTTTAAATAAAATGAACACTGACATGGTGCAGCCAGGTGTCCAGGATTTCTAAAGAAGATAAATGAACCTGTAGAAAGTTATTTAGACTTTATTGTTGGCCTATGTGATGTATAGACTTGGAAGCCTGTGAAGCATGAGAAAAGTGACTGTAACGTATGCATGTGAGTCACAGACCCAAATTAGACTAACAGCACTCCCATGGGATATTTTTGGGAGGACTGGGTTCTTAGATATCAGCATGTCTCAACCTAGCCAGTTCTCTGAGGATTTCATTCCTGGACTTGAACTGCAGCCTCAAAGAGGGAGGCTCTTTTCTAGTTTCTTTAGAGAGCAACTGTGTGAGAAGATTCGGTAGATGAGAAAAATCTCACCTTCTCTGGGTTAACTCTAGACTCTGAGGCATTTCTATAGCAAATGGAAGAAATGAAATAGGTCATGAGAAAGCTGGTTTTTGGTCCTGTGAATCACTGACAGGCATGACATAAATAGGGAAAACACAGGCAACTTCTCAACTGTCTAGTTAGCTCCTCAGGGAGGAGCAAGGTGTTCTGAGCAGTCTGTTTCTGAGGGACATGAAAGGAGTATGTAAGGATGGTTCTCAGTGTAGTTTTGAAGCTGCATAGAGATCCTAGGAACTAAGGCTTATTGGTTAGATGTTTGTACGCTCTTTATAGTTTAAACCTTAATCCTATTCAGTGTGAGAATGAAAGTATGGGTGAGATAATCTTTCTTCAGAAATGTAATACTTGTTTTTCAAATGTTGCTTTTCTGAATCAACTGTTCAGATGATGTCCAAGCACTGCTAATACTACTTAATACTAAATCTGATGTGAAACTTGTCTTTCTGCTTCCAAATACTTTACTTACCATTGAGAAATGATGACACCACTTCCATTTTCTTGTAAATAATAAGAAATGCTGCTGATCCATTATTAATTCTGTCTGGCTTGGTCCTGAGGAATGATGTCTGTGTATTTTAACAGCTCCTACCTGTGTCTTTTACTGGCACAGAGATTTCATTCTATTGTACCTTGTGAAATGGTCTGCTTCAGAAATTAGTTGCCTTTTGATTATCTATTCTGTTGAGTAGAGACACTGGTTTAAGAGGCATTTTGAAATGAGAAATTGAGTAGCAAATTTCACAGAGCCTTTCCTAGCTTGTGTTTACACTGTGTAAGGAGATTGAGAAAACTCTCTGCTTTTGCAGTATCAGCAATTTGCATAAGTTTTTTTGCTGGGTGAAGGTAGCGTAGTCCCAGCAGTTGATCTTGCATACAAGAGTACAAATCTGGAACCATTTTGTTAGCATCAGAGGAATCATTTTAAGATTACGCAGATATAAGTGAGGTTGTCTGAAAGCTCGTGTCCTTTGCAGAGGAAAATTTGCTGTTTGCATTCTGATAGGAACATATATGAGCATATAACTGTGACATCTTTTTTGCTCTGCTTTCCATCTCCGGTGCCCTCAGCTGCTGTAAGTGCAAGTTATCTGGAGGAAAGCCTTGTTCAGTTCTTCTAAGTGTGACTTTAAAAGCACACTTTTTTTGCCCATTCAGTTCAAAAATGTGCAACAATTTGTCCCAAGGAAATGGTCCATGTGTCAGTCTTGACTCATATTTGTATGCTCCTAATGTTAATATATCATCTAATTTGGTAGATGTTATTGTCTTTTTCTGTTCTATGGCACTTCTAATAAGTTGCTTTATAATCACTTTGTCACTTAGGCCGTATCTCTGCAGCCTCCGTAAATTCAAACTGGCCCAAACACTACCTACTTCTCCATTCCTCTGTCAGAACAGCAGGGATTTGGGGGTCTCACTCTCACATGGAGTCCATGCCTTTCACCTGCCTAATGCTCTGGAAGAAATAATAAAGGAACCTCCATGTTACAGTCGTGAAATTGTCTGAAGACATCAGGCAAATAAACCAGAGCTGATTTATTCTGATGGGAAGGCATTGTTAATTAAGTCATACAGGGGAATGAACACTAAGCCAAGAATACTATCTGACATCAGCAATTATTTTATTGATGCCTCCGCATCTCAATCAAATGCAACTCTTTCTTGACAGGGAGTATTTAGCAATGATGGAAAAATGGTAGCTTTGAGAGGAGGGGAGGTGAGGGTCTCCAGTGAGTGGTGGAAAATTTCCATTAGCACCCGATTTTCTGGATACAGTTTTAGTTGCAAAAGTGAGTTAACTCCACCTGGGGAGCTGCATGAGTTCATTCTAGAAGATGAGTTCTTAGTTGGTGCAATCCCAGGTATTGATTAAATCCTCGGAAAATTGGTACAATTCTAAATTAATGGGATTGGATCTACTGGCATGGTCTGCTTTAATTTTGGGTTGGTTTTATGTTTATTCCTCAGAAATGCCAACAAGTCTGTGCTGTGATTAAAGCAGAGTTTCATTTTGATGGTGGAATTTTTGAAAGTGTTATTGTTTGAAGCAGCAGTTGCTGGAAACAGTTGATTTGTTATATTTGAAGATCCAAATATCAGTCTTATTTGGGCCCTGGCAGATGAAGTTCATGTTTGTAAGACCTATATTCATATTTAATTGTCTGACCCAATTCTTTGGCACCTAAACCATGAAAAGAGTAAAATGGACTGATTTTTTTTTCATAAAGGTATTTCACATTAACAAAATAATGTTACACACACCCATACACCAAACATGAGCTCCAAGTCAACTAGACCTGTACAGGCTTGGAGATCACCAGTTGGCCTCTTACTCTGAAATCACCATGACAGTGACTGCTCAGGTCATTGGGTTCTCCAGAACCCTTCAGTATGAAAAAGTGCAATTTTGAAAAACTTTGAAAAGCAAGCAAGAAATACTCAAATCCCCTATCCATGTATTTATCCAGGTCAGATATGAAAGGAAGTCTTGAAAACCCAGTGGTAACTAGATAAAGCAGCTGAGAAAGGAGCTAATAACTTTCTGCCTGGGTACCCACTATTTTCTGTACTTGTGCTCTCTCACTGGAAGGTCTCATAGTGCTAGATCATAAAGCCATTTTTAGATGGAAAAGTATAAATAAAAG
>VZZY01006117.1:326439-615103 GCA_013400335.1 Eurystomus gularis | reverse complement strand
ATGTTCCAGGTATCTCATGACATGGAGGACAGTAGGACGTTCTCTCGTGTATTAGTCTGGAGCTTCCTCATGATGCTATATTTCTTTTTGAAAGCAGGAACAGACAAATCTTGTCAAATTAGATGGCTGGGTATACCAGGATTATATGAATATTTGCTGAATTAGAGAGGAAATAAACTCTATTTAGATGGTGTGAGAGCTCTTTTGGTTTCACAACACATCTTTGATGGAAAATCTGATGGATTAATAGCAAGGAGGTGTCTCCTAGAAAATGAATTTATCCTGCCTATAAATGTCTAGAAAGTCTTCCCTTGCTAATGTAAAGTTTCAATGCAACCTTTTTCCAACGATGACAGATACCTCTAGGGCTGTTATTGCTCCAGGTGATTGTTAACATTCACAAATCAAAGCAGAAAGCTTTATTCTCAGCAATGCATTTAATTAGTGAGTTAACGGGAAGGAGTTGTTTTGTTTTCAGTCGTGATCTATGGTGCAACTGTTTTATGACGGTGCAACTCAGTTTAGAAAGTCTTTGTCCTTTCAAAGGTTTTCCTTAGCAAATGAGTTGTTGTGAAAGACTGCTTGATACCTGCTGTGGAAATAAATAATTATAAATGAGAATTTTATCCTGTTACCGTAGGTTAGATGTTATCTTGGCAATGAGTGTAGGATGGTACGCATGAACGGGAACACTTCATTGTAAATATCTCTTATCCTAGCACTGAACTTTTTAAGCAAACACTGAATATCATAGAATTTAGGATATACATGTATTCTTTTAAAATATTGGAAGCTTATTTCCTTCAAGCACTATAATGTCACTAGAGTGATTTAATATGCTGTATGTGTATGAAGGCATTAATTAAAAGATTCTTGTAATACTGTAGTAGTAAGGAGTGATCACTATTGGTCTGTCTATCCTATCCAGCCTTCCCATAGACAGAAATGACTCTCAAAATGGCTTACACCTGTATGCATATGGCAAGGAGTATGTATGTGATTTTGGTTAATGCTGCAGTTGTAACAATACTATGCTTGTGCATGTAATGATCCCTGTTAAGAATTAGTTATGTCTTAAAGCCTTTTTGCTGCTGTGGATCCTTGTGTCTATGTAGCCTCATCCCATTTTTGATAGCATACTCAAAGCAAATTAGTAAATAATACCACATGAACATATTTTTAGGGCTCACTGGGTTGCTTTTTTTTGTTTTGTTTCATTGTTTGTAGTGGTTTTCTTTGGTTTTTTTTTTTCTTTTTTTTTCCCCTGTTAAGCCCATGGTCTTCCATTTTAACATTTGATAGCTGTTCTTTGAACTTTCCCAAACACACGTTTCTTGATCTGTGGCTACCAAAATAAGAAAAAAGTATTCTGGGGTTAGTTATGGCGGTGCTAGACACAGGGGTGATACAACTTCTCTACTTCTCCCTAGTCTTATTTTTTTAGTGCCAAAGAACACATCAGGGCTTTTTAGTCAAGATTGTACCAGGGGGGTCCTGTTGCACCATAACCTCTCTAGGGCACATCTTCTTAGAAGAGACTCCTTCCTCTGTCACTGTGGACTTCTGTTTCTCCTTACTGTGTGTGCAAACTTAAACATGTTTTTACTGAAATTGCATATTAGTTGTTCGTGCTTGGTTTACCAGGCAATACAGAGAGCTCATTATATGGAGTTCCTTCTTTTACTCTTACTACTCTGTTATTTATATTTTATTTTTGTAAAAATCATTCTTATTAACATCTAGAGACAAAGTCTTCATTAATGTGACTAATAAAAATACTTAATAGCAGAGGACTGTTTCTTATGGTACCATAAGAAAAAATATTTGAAGGTAGTTTTCTGCCTAGTTTCAGGTCTAAGTAGCTTAGACTTTAACCATTTAATATGAGCTATGCTGACTTATATGTTTTCTAGGATTTTAATAAAAATTTCACGTAAGGTGAAAGGTTTACAGCAGACTGTGCGTACTACGTAAACGTTATTGTCTGCATCAGCTAAACATAGAAAGGTGGTTATTTCAAGTCCTGTTTTCCACAAACCCACATGCATTTATTTTGCTATACCGCTGAAATCTTTTTCATGTTATTCTTGATTTTAATCCCTCAATCCCTCTATCCTTTGCAGCACTGGCAGGCTGATGTGCCTGAGATCAGCCTCTCCGAGTCCAAAATTTAAATATTGGAGCAGTTTTAGCCTCTATCAGCCCTCCAGAACTGCTGTGGTGCTCTGGAGCTTTTACTGAAGAGTGTGTTCAGGACATTCTCTCCTACATTTTGGCCACCTATTTTAAGACTCTTGTATGTAGGAGTATTTTTAGTTTTGCTGATCTTAAAATATCTTCGAGTATACGAGCTTTTGCTTAAAGCTTTTCTTGTCTACTATTGAAATACAGCGTTCATAATCTTTATCACCAGATATGACTGTAGTATCCAAGTTTTCTTCACATAGAGGCAATGTGTTTACTGAAAAAATTTTCCTTTTCTGCATTATTTTTGACCATTTGCACCTCAATGTGTGTATGAAGAGTATCACTATACAGTTGGGTTTATTCCTGTTATATCTAATAATTTCTTTCTGTTGGCCTTTATTTGTTGTATTACACAGCTGGGCTAAAGGAGAAATCTACGGCTTTCCTGTAAATTTTTGGCGCTTTCTGTATTCTGATTTCCATTAAAATGAAGAACTTAGCCTTTCTTGCATTTGTTATATGTATGTTTTGTACCTGCTTACACTCTCCCCTGAGCTAAGTTGTTTTTTTAGCAGCTACAGCTTTCTTTGGCTCAGACTGTGGTTTTTCTGGACATCCAGAAAAATGTTCTTAATCTGTTCCTAATTATTGTAGCATTTTTCTTCTAAAATTCTTTCTCCCAACTGGTTTGGCTCCTCTACTCCCTGCCTTCCTCCCGCAGCTTCATCGAATGGATCTTTTTTTAAGCAGCAAGCATGTATATTAGTAGTTTTGGCAAAGTAAAAAGTTTTCTGTTTGCACTTGAAAAATGCAATCAAGTCCTGATCACTTCTTCTTTGGATAATACCTTTTTCTGTGATCAATTTACTCCTTATCACACAGATGAGCTCTAATATAGAATTATCTGTGTTGGATGCATCTTTTCTGAGCTGAGATTTTTTTCATCCATAGTTTCTTAGCAATTGCAAGGGCAATTTAACTCTGGCAGCATGAGTTCTCTCTGCATAAATCACAGATTGGAGTCTGTTTTTTTCTTTGTACTTTATATATTGGTGTTCAAGGAGCTGCTCATACTGATTTGCACTGTGATTTGGTCCCCTTTTCAGGGAGTGGGGTGGGGGTGGTGTGTGTGCATCTTTTCCTTAATTACTTTGAAAGGGGCAGACCTGACATGTTTTTACTTTAAAGCCATTTTTATTTTTAGCCGTGTATTAAAATCATAGACTTAATTACATTTGCATATCGTGCTAAACTGAAGAAACTGGCTACACTAGTCCCTGCATCTTTCCCAAAACACACGAACACCTCCCCAGCAAACCACTGATTGTTGACCTCCTGACTGCTGATACTTTCCAGAAGTCGGATAAAGCTGCCCTGCAAACTGGTTCTTGTCTCCTCTGCCCTATTAGTCGGCCACCCCTGATGAATTCCTGTGCTGATCCCGAAACAATGAGATTCTTGTTCTTTAGATACTTGGGGATTTTTAATTAAATTGCTCTGAGAATGGAGAAATCTAACTCTACCCAGGCTGCATGTTTTGCTTTGTGGAGCAGTACTTCTGCCTATCTGAGAGAAACGGTAGTCAACAACGTTGTGCGCCTCTGACCAATTCTCTTTGTGATTAGATGCTGACTGAATCCCGCAGGATTGCTGCGTGGATCAAGGTGCCACACTAATACATGCTTATTCTCAAGCACATTCTCTCCTTTTCCCCAGTAACTAGGCTTTTCTGCACTTTAAAATGTACATCTTGACAATGACCATGTTTATTCAAAAGAAGCAAACTCAACGTCAACATATGCAGTAACATCAAGATTTGCATAGGAAAATAGTAACTTGGGGTCAAACCATAGACTAGAATTATTGCTATGGTTATCACTTTAGTGTGTGTTTTGGTAATTATTACAAGCACCCAGGAGACACACAACACAGTTCATGCATATGTTTGCCTTGGAGAATACAGAACCCACGTCGGAATTAAAATGCTTAATAAAAAAGGCTAGTTTGCATTAAATTTCAAAAGGGATTTGTGAGAAGCTCTAACAAACTGACTAAAGAATATGGATCAGGCTGTGAAAGAAGGAAGACCTAGAATTGGCATGAAGGCTTTTATTCTTAAAAACAATCTTACATAATTGAAATCTGTGGTATTACCATATTCTTTTCTTTCCTCAGGAAATAATTAAGCACTCCCTTCTGATCATTTTATGGAATCAATGATCTTCCAGCAGTGTTAGCAATATTTGTCTTTGGAAAGAGCACATTTATGGATGGTAATAATTTTTAAATAGCTGACATTAAATACAAAATAGTCCTCTTTTCCCTTGGCAGAGAATAGCATGAATGAAGGGCTAGGAAGGGTATTACTATCTTAGCATGGGCTGCCCCAGTCAGCTGTGAGTGGGCCATAGTTCTCGGTCCCTATTTAATTTTGCTTTGATTTTGATTCAATGAGGCACTTGTTTTGCTTCTTTCTTCGGTAAAGGGGGAGGGAGCAACCCTCAGTGTCTCACAGGAGTCGTCTTTAACCTGTGCAGTCTGGGCTTGAGGTCTGAAATCTCCTGGGAGTGTTGGGTGGGACACGAGCAAAACTGAGCATGAGTGTGGAATAAACTGGTGGGAGCAAAAAGAATAAATTCAAGTCTGGAAACCTGTGCAGGAATGAAGCAGCAGACCAGTTCTTCCCTTGTCCCTTCACTTTCTGTTTTCACCTCTAAATTGCACAGGCAGATATGACACAGGACAAATTATTTTTCTTCCCACAGCTGTTTCCTTTGTCTGCTCTTCTCAGAATCTAAACAAATCAGGTGGGTAGAGATGTACATAGGGGAATCTGAACCCTGCTAACTGCTGCTGCAGTTGCCCAGGAAAGGAAGCTGCTGTGGCAGTTGAAGAGTTGACAGCAGAAAGGTGGAACAGGAGGTGGGGAGGAACCCAGGAAAAGAGGCAGGATGTGGGTGCAAGTAGCTGATCCAGTCCGGTGAAGAATTGTTTACCGTGTTGTTCTCCCACAATTTAGCCTTGTCTTTCCTAATGGTTGTGAACTTGAGCGCTTTCAGTCTGCAGCTTGTCAACCTTCCAGATATCCACCTCTAGTTGCAGAAAAAGCCATAGCACAGAGTGTCTCTGCCTTCATGTTGTGCACCTGCATGCGATGAGCTAGGCACAGTGTTTTGTTACTGTACCTACTGTACTTACCCTTCTCTTATTAAAAGACTCCCACTAAAGCAGTAACACAGGTAACACTGCTGATCATCTCTGTGCTTTAAAATACTTGTAAATGAAACCTAAGTACCAGCCAGTTCTTGAAATCTAATTACAGGGATTCATTTGAAATGCAAGTTTATTTGAATTTGTTAAGGATGGAACTGGAATAGAAAAAAACTAACAAAGACCAACTTCTTGCTTGAAAGAAAGTTGCTGTGTTCCCCACCTGTGCCATGTCTCTCTTGCCTAGCATAAAGCCAATATGTCGTTGGGTCACTAGATGTCAGATACTCAGATAAACGAGTGGAAAGTTCAAAATGAGTGCTAGAAATATTGTGTTGTTCTGGCTTCATTCCTTCCTCTGCACAGAGGCCGCTTTAAGAGTCTACTGAAAGTAGAAGGTCTTTAACTCCTACTGTGTTAGAGTACCATAAATCATGAAAGCCTTTATTTCAAAGCTCTCTATTGTACGCGGGACATCTTGAGCTTCTCCTCAAGAGCGTTACCTCTGTGTTTCGCCACTGGGACATTGAGAACATGCTTTGTGAGCCTGGATGATACCATACCTGCCTGTGCCAGTGGCTGGTGCAGCAGGGATAGGGGGAGGTGGTGTAAGATGCAAGAAATCCCTCTGACTTCCATGTATATGGGAACTGCGCTGGGCAAGCAGAATTTGGGCATTTTCTGTTCTGTACTCATTGTGTGATTTAAACCGCACGTATTTTGTGTGTGCATGTGTCCTTGTGACTGTGCAAAACAGCAGGGATTTTGCAAAGCCTGGCTTTTATACCTATAGCAAGGTATAAAAAGGCATTCCTTGAAGAGCAGTGACACGGAGACAAACCAAAGAATGGAGAAATAATGCCAGCAAGACCAGACTGAGCCTGCGTTTCAGAGCTTGTATGAAGGAGAGGGAAGGTGAACTTTATGATGCTCTTTGTGTTGCTTACCTGCATTGGAGATGTAACAAGGATAATGAGGTGATAGTTACACCAGCCCTAATGCAGAGTAGAATGAAAGCTTGTATCTTCATAAGTGCCTTATAAATTAGTTTAAGAAAAGTTTCAGCCTCTGGTTTTATGGGCTGTGCTGTTAGCCTGGCACCAGCTGCATATATCAGGGCCCCCAGTTGTATTCAGCTATCTCAGGAGCATGCTATGGGGTGGATTTATGAATCCATAGAAGTTGTAGTGCTAAGCATGACTGCCTTTTTCTCCTGATTACTTGTTTCTTATTAGGATATATAGCTCTGCCAGTCGAGCTGAGTGCTGGTTCCCAAGACGACACATGGTGGAGTTGCTTTGTGTGGCTTAACCAGGCAATGTGGACAAACCCTGGGCTTTCTGGGGATGCATTCGTTCCCTGCCAGTGCTCTTAAACATTCCCTCAGGCTTAGCACAAAGTAAATATGACATCCTCATCTGCCAGAAATAAAGTCTCTGGTGGAGGATTTAATTTCCTTAATTGTCTCAAATTGCAATAAAATAAAGTATTAGCAGCCAATATGATCTCAGGAACCCTTTCTCAGACAAAATACTCAGACTCCACCACAAGAAGTGATTCCTCCAATAGCTTCCACTAGATGCAATTGCAGTGTTACAAGGTGCCCTGTCCACACCAGCTATCCTTGAGGAGAGGAGATTCATGCATATTTGATAACATACACAATGGAAATGGTACTGCAATTAGTGTGTTTAGGTTGCAGAGTTGGATTATCAGTGAAACCTAAATGGCATCTAAGCTAGCTCTATAATTGCTCTGAGTCCTCTGAGCAGAACTGGCTGTTAGGATGTGGCAATGACTTGCAGGGAAAATTTGTGGTGCTTGTCAAGGATTTTATCAAATTGTTTATTATTATTATTCAATATTATGAATACACTGGCATGTGATCTTTCCATTTGCAAGAGAGTACCAATTTACCTCCCTACTGAAAGAAACCTCTTCCAACTCAGAAGTGTTTGCACAGGGACATAAAAAGAGACTGTTAAGCAAATTAATGACTTAATGATGACAGTTTATTATTTGTATTACAGTAGTGTTTAAATTGAGACTGGATCTTTTGTGTGTTCAATGTTGCACAAAGTCTGATTGCAAAAGCAGCTTCCCCAAAGAGCTAAATGGAGAACAGATGAAAGATAGAAGAAAAATTACTTTTCCCAGATCTGAGAAGTAGAGAAAGGAGCTGCCTTGCCTGGGGTTATGTAGCTAGTCTATGGCAGAGCTTGGATGTGAACCCAGTTATATCAGTACAACTCTTTCCATGCAAACTGATGTGGCCTCTTGATTTTTATCTAGAATTGTATACTTAGTGTTGCACTGTGGAAGGTGTCCATGCTTCTCTACTTAAGAAAGCAAACACTTTGTGTGTACATAAGTATAGAAAGCTAACACTGATATCTGAAAATATCTTTAATCTCTCATTCTTACTCATGCATGTTTCCTAAGAAGATACATCTGTCAGCAACAGCAAATCCCATTAGTAATGCTTGCTAGATGCAAAATTACCCTGTGTCTTGAGCACTGGACCGGGATTCAGGCAGTCTCAGTGCTAGCCTGGCTCCTGCCACGTAGGCTTCACTCTGGCAAGGTGCTGCAGGGCATGTGGGTCTTTTTGGTTGTTTGCTTTTAATTTTTTATTGCATCTTTCAACCTCACAATGTTTATCACTACCATGACCATCTCCTGAAGTCAAAATAGGTCATAATAATCCTTCTGTCTTGTCCTCAACTGAGCTGTAGAAGCATGAATAACTCCCATTCTTGCTCTGGTCCTTAGAAACCACTTAAAAGGGAGGTAGAAGGACATGTCAACATCCTTCTGCAATGAAGTGTGCTGCAGAAAGCCCCAAGCAAGTTTTAAGCATGCTGGTAAAAGTACAGTGATAGGGCTGAGCTCTGCTGGGGAGATACCTTGAGGCTGGCAACAGTATGGATCTGGGGGAAAACTGAAAGAGGGTTTGCCTGCAGCACGGCTCCGAGGCAGCTCCTTGCAGTTTTGGCATTAGCACGGGCATGAGTAGCTGAGGCATTGGCACAAGGTTGTTTTTCACCCCAGATCTTACCAGTGCTTCTGCAGTGCAAGTGCCTGGAAGAAAGCAATGTTCCCCCTGCCGCTGGCTCCCCAAAGCCTGTGCTTCAACCCTCTGCCAAATTCCAGAAGTGAGTTATTTTGTATTTTTGTGTTGTTTCACTCCTGGTATCTGAGACTTTTAGTTGGGTTGGGCGGTAAGAGGGAATGAAGAGATCCTTTCATTAAGTGCTTCCTGGTGCTTGCTGCCACTTTGGCTTTGCACAGTTGGCACAGCACTAATATCTGCTCAATGGTGTTTTCAAAGTCTTCCTTGTTGAACCAGCATTTCACTGACACTACAGGGTTTGTGGGGTTTGCTTTTTTTTAAAAAAAAAAAACAGAACGGGCTCATTTCCCAAGGCAGAAGTTGCTTTAAGAAGGAGCTCCCTGCTGCGTATGGTATTTATTTTTTAATTAGTTGACTTAATATGCAATTAATGTTTATAATGCAAACCTACCTGGGTCCATCCATTCATTTAATCAGAATGCTTTTATTAGTTGCATTTTCTTTCACATTTTTTCTTTGTGAACAAAATGCTGTGGCTGTGTAACAGCATTTTTCTTGAACCTTACTGTAAGCTTGGCTGTCCCAACAAAGCCTGGTCCTGATGAGCCAGACTAGCCCTGATGAACTTTTTGTTCTTTGCTAACAGGTTTGTAACACTTTCCTGGAACAAAATGAACCAGCAACAGAACATCTGCCGCTGCCAGGAAATGTTTTTAGTCTGTTTGATGCTTGTTCCTATTTCCAGTCTGGAAGTAAAAATCCAGTGTGGGTTGGTAAGCCTTGCTTCAGATTTGGATGAGTCTGAAATCGGATTTTCTCTGGTTGATATCAGTGCTGTTGGATACAGAAAGCTTTTGTTGGGTTGGTTTTAGTTCTGTATCTGCCCTGCCCCTAACAGTCAGGTTGACACAATATTTGGCAATATGTTGTTGCAACAAGCTTAGGCAAAGGACAATTAAACAAACTTGGACAAAAATATATGAAAATTATTTAATCCTAGATACAATTCAAGTGTAGACATTTAGAAATACAACCATCATGTTCAGTTGGTGTGATAGAAGATCAGGGGCTGGACAGTTTGTAACAAGTATCCTTAAATTTTCTAGAAAAAAAGCAAAGAACGTGCAATAACTACTCCATTCCTTGTGTGCATGTGCTGGTAGGTCTACATGAAGACTTGGTTAATGATGTCTCGGAACAATCAAAATTACATTTGTCTGCCATAAATATGTGCTAGATGTGACTGTAGTGTGTGGCAACTGCAGCTGCAAAATTGTATTAAAATTTAGAAGTGTGTGTCTCAAAATTGTGCTGAATTCTTATGGGTTGCTTTACGTGTTTGAGCCAACTGGCAAATGTAACGTGCACTTCAGCCATGGTACTTACACAAAATCCCCTGCTCATTTCCCTGGTAACATGTTGCTAACCTGGTAGCATGGTACTAACCGATGCATTGCATGCCAAATGCAGCCTGCTGTTTGCAAAGAATGAAATGTGTTGCTGAAAGACACGGCCGCTGGTGAGTTTAGCAGGTACTTGATTTCACCTGTAACTTCAGATGGAGCAGAAATGATGGTAACGACGGTGGGTTTTGTTTGTTTCTGTTTCTTGGGGTTTTTTAAAGTAGCTTTTTTCATCTACAGGTGAGAAGGGAAGTTAGTTTCACCTGTGGATATTTGTAGTGCCTGAATTGTGACACCCTGGTAGGTACCTGCCCCGGCATGCTGGTCCCCTGAGCTCTTGATAGTTACAACAAAGGGACCTTGAAGGGGGAATTACAAGTCAGACTCTTCCTTTGAATTATCCTCTGCAGGATCTGGCTTTCCTCTGAGTGTTTGGGGAACCCACAGAGACTAGTGACTGCATTGATGCCTAAAGCTGTCTGCTGTGAACTATGTGATCTCTGTCTGAGCAGTGTGATCCCTGTCGTAAAGATCAGAGAAACAGATCTAACATGGCAAAGGCAGACTCAGAATTTTGGTTTTGCATCTCCCAGCCCCATGTCCCGTACATGCTGAGGTGAGCTCTGTCCGTTAGAAGAGGGCTTGCTACGTGCTTATCATTAAAAAGGTGCATGTGTGTCTTCCAGACATACAGGCCATTATTGTCATCCTGCTCTGTGTAGAGCACAGGGGTGCTAAAGGTGTGTGTGTTTGTGTGAACAACACAGAAAGCCTGCTATCCACAGCATATTGAAATGAGATTAACAATGTGTATTTAATTGCATGTTCCTGGCAGCTGCCCTGAGCCATCCACCTCTCTGCAGCAGGACAGCTCTAGTAAACATGGCAATTACCTTGCGCTGCAAAGGTCCCTCTGCTGCCTAATGACTTCATATCACTGTTACAACACTCTGTTCTCCACTGCTCCAAATTAGGCTTGTCAGAAGGATTGTAGAGAACTGGATTTCAGGGATTTATATTATTTAAATTTTAAATATCGTTCAAGAATAGGATTTGTAATGGAAGTTGGAGTTTGAATGTTTATATAGATAACGTAATTTAAAATAATTAAGTTTGTGAAGTGTGAGGTGAGGAAAAAAATTAGGGGGATGAACATATTTTGTTTCGTAGTGCTGCAGCTAAAAAGGTAATCTTATGTCTGTACAGGTCTGTAAGAATTGGCATGGCTAACATGGGGTAACAGTGTGAAAATCGTATGCCTGATCTGCTATGTCTATACAGATCATACCTTCTGTTTTCAGCATGTAAGTGTGTAGAGTGCTTTCAGAAGCCCAAATAGCTGGGAAAGGAGTGCCTCCTACTGTGACTTGATCTGATGGCCCTCCTCTCTAGGGAATTCAGGTAAGTGCTCAATTTGCTTGTAAGAAAACCTATACTGGGTGATGGCCTTTACAGTGTCTGAAGAAGCTGCTAACCAGGGCTAGAAGAGGTGCATTTCCTTGGCTCAGATAGCTTGAGTTGTGGAATGGAATTGGTGGTGAGCAGGGAAAAACTGTCTGTTTCTGCACGGTAATTAAGGACTATCACACTAGTCTTATTTCTTGGGAGTCTAGTAGAAAAACTTACTAGCATCAAAACTGTTCTTGGATTTCCCATATGCACTGCAGAGTGTGTCCCTCTGGTCTGTTCATTTCCCATGTCATCTGCAGCTCTTGCTCTCTAATTTTGCTCACCCTCACATATATATACACCTCTGATTCTCTTCATGGGCTTTATTTTTTGAGCTTACTACCTTTTTCTGACCAGTCTGTGAATATTAGGATCTAACTCATATGGATGCCATGTACTCAAAAGGGCCTTGACTTGACACAGTGAGTATCTGAGAGGGTTGGCTGGAGAGAGCTACCCTGGCAGGGGAATGGTCAGGCTCCTCACTCTGAATGGTCACGACTGTAAACAGTAAAGAGCCTTGAAAACCCTGTATATCCACAGGTTCCTCAGTTTTGTCTCTTGGCTTAGAATATCATCAAAATACGGGAAAAAAATGAATATCTAGGATATTTATCCCTCTTCAGTACAAGGAGTCAGCCAAATGGTTATTTGTCCCTTGATGCTCCACAGTTCTCTAATTCTAAGTATCTCAAAGTGGTGGCAGACACTCATTATAGCTAGCATTCAGTTGCGAAGCAGTGGAGGTGTTTGAGGTTATAATCATAAAAAGGAAAGAAAATAGGAAAAATACAGTGTAGCTGTAGCAGTCAGAAAGATGACAGATGTTACAGAATTGAGACTTTCAGGACAAATTATTTGGTTACATCCCTTCATATTTCAGACTTAATCCCGTTCAGTACTAGGCTCTAGTGTTGTGCAAGGGAAAGGTGAGGAATCCTACTGTGTGTTAATAAGGCCCTTGCTGCGTGGGGATCAAATCCTCTTCACAAACAGCTTCTAGAGCTTTCTTAATGTAGTAAGATCATGCCTCCTCTGTCTTACTCTGACTGGTGAAAACACTGGGGGAATGAGAGAATATGAAAAATCGCTATAGTTGTGTGAGTCTGGGTGCACATAAAGTGCACCTGAAGCATGAAGTCACCTCTACCTGACTTTTTGGAGCTCTTCAGCATCACTGCTGGTCAACCTGTCTCTAATAAGGAGATTGTGGCTCATTTTGAGATTACAGTATTGTCATAAAGTTAAGTGGGGAGAGATTTATAAAACAGTGATTTAATTGTACCTCAATGAATCATGTTTGTTATACCATCAATTTCTGGACTGTTAATTACAGTGAAGTATTTCATGGTAGGAACTAAGGTAAAATCCATTATGGTGTTGGTCAGCATGGAGGTAATTGTATCTTTCTGATTTGGGCTGTGATAAAAAAAGGGCTCAGTAAAGACTGTGATTCATCTTCCTTCTGAAATACAAATGTTCCAAAAGAATTAAAACTATCATCATCAATGCCTTAATGGAGGAGAATCAAGAAATAGGCAAGAGCACAAGTCAATTTGTAGGGCATTGAAATCAATATCCAATTATCAGGGAGTGCTTTCAAAACACTAGTGAAAAAATCAGAAACGGTGACCTTAACTTGGAGTTAATTTACTCTTATTAATTTGAGTAACATTTCTTCTGAATGCACAAATTAAAACTTAGCTGAAGGCGTTTATTTCAGGCGTGATTATGCGCTTTCTGAGTGTGCATGTGTGCAGGGAAAGAAAAGCCTTTTTATGTAATGTTGCAAAACATGGTGTGTAGGCAGTTCTTGGTGCAGAGTTTACATGCTTTGTTCGACTGGACTTGTGCACTGGAGAGATATTCTAGTGAGGAGCGGGCGGGTCACCAAGATGACATAGCCAGAGACAAATCAAGCACTGTTTGGGGGAAAAAACAGAGAACGTGTAGATAAGCAGTGCTTCTTTCAATATCTTCTGGTCATGGTGTGTATCCTTTCAGGAGTGGCATCCAAAATGACTTATAAGAGCTTGCTATGCTTCAGAAGGAAAAGTAAAACCAAACAAGGTATGCTGTATCCAAATGAAGAATGTAGAGCATCAGCTACGTGTTGCCATAGCAATGCTGTATGTAGGGCATAAAGAAGTGGAATGGTAAGAAGCCAGCAGGGTCATTAACATCATCAGCAGGCTCAGTGGAGCGCAGCTCTATGTTAGATAAAATGGCTTCATGTTTTCTTCAAACAACATCTGTGGGAGTGATGCACAAAACCAGAGAAAATGGTGAAAATAAAATGGTGGTGGGGAGTCCTAGCCATGGTAGGATTGACTCTGACATCTGTGGCAGCTGCTTTGGTCCTCTTGAAAGCTGTGATGAGTTTGTAAAGCTCCTGCACTGGGTGTTTCCAGAGATATCCCCTGTCCGGAGTGTTTCTTCTATCTACAAGAAAAATCTAGATGTGTTACACCTCTTTGAGGTGAAGGATGTGACCATAGCTCAGAAATGCTCTGCAGCATTCCCCAGCATTTCTAGGAAGGTGACAATCAATCACTGTTTAATTCTTCCCAGCAAGAGTATCTGGGATGCTTTATGGGCCTTGGTGTATGAAATGAAAGGAGTAAAGTTCTAACTCTGGTTACGTGGGAGATGCTAAGAAAGAAAGGGAGAAAGAAATAATAGTGAGACAAAAAAGTTAAGAAAAAACCTGAAATCTGTTCAATATGCTAAAGCAACAAGGAAAGTCTGTAAACGCTACTGCCTATAGGCATGGAGAAGACTGAGCTGTGTGATCCTCTGTGGGGATATATCTGTGTTACAGCCACTTAGCTTGTGGCTTATACTCTCAACGCAAACGCACATTTCATTTCTGTTTGGGGTTTCTTCTAATGCCATTTCCTGAATTTCCAGGGAAGAACTGTAGCAGGGGAAATAGAATGATTGATCCCATACTATCACTGTTGTACATCTCCAGATGTCTGTCAGCTTTAAGTGGTATAGCGGAAATCAGTGTGGGCTGCAGAGCTACATATACATATCAGCATCAGTATTAACAGGGCCGGATCCTGAACTGCTGTGAGGTGGAATAGCTGCCCTCAGATCAGGAAGCTTCTGCTCCCTAGTATTAATTTCTGGCAGGAGTAGATCTTTTGTATATGTCAAATTTAGCATTTATGCAAGTTATCTAGGTTTTTAAAAAATTGGGTCAGCTTATGACTGAATGCCTTATTTTTTTTTTGCAAACTTTCAGTTGTTCCAAAATTCCTTTAGTGCTGAAGTGAGTAATTTTTTTTTACAGGCTTTCTATGGTGTTTAATTAAAAAGACAATGTTTGGAGCTTGAACTTGCTGATTAAATTAAATGTTGCTGTTTTAACAGACATCATAATCAGAAAAAATCAGAAATCGTTAACCACTGAAACAAAGCTTATGTAAAAATAGTTGAATTAAACAATGATGACTAGGGTCCTGTCTAATTTTGATGCTTGCTTTCCCAAGACAGTATCAATGAAGAGGGATTAGTACTACAAAATGTTACACCTTGTTTAAATTTCCGTAGAGGCAAAATGCTTGTTTTCTGTAACAGTTTTTCATGTTTTATTGGTAACAATGAGCTAAATCACATCTGTCAGTCTAAGAAGAGGCTAAAGAGAAGAAACTTCCAGCTCTGATTTCTTGTTTTGACTCCTTTCCTCAGCAGCATGCTATTGCCTTGCAGTTGAAGTGCTTTTTAACCAAGCTTTTGGTAGACACACGCTCTATCCCCACTGTTGGTGGACTTCATTAGCCATTGTGCAGGTGTGAGAGGTGCAGCTGGGTTGGGGAGTGAGGTCAAAGTGTATTAGGGAACATATTCTGCCATTGTTCTGTAGTGATGAATAGGTGCAGTTCAAAGATGCTACCCACCACCTCCCCATCTGCAGTAAATGATTGTGCTTTTGGTTGCTGCCTTCCAAAAAAAGTCATGCCTCCATTTGCATTGAGTGTGGGGACAAGATTATAAGGACACCACAACTCTTATCCTAGTAAAGGAGGGGTATTTGCAGCCCAGTTCTGGAGTAAAGGCATGGAGATAAAGCAGTGGCAGTACTACATACTGAAGGAAGAGCTGTATAGCTTGTTTCCATCCAGTGTGAAGGGCACACTAGAACTGTAAGACAATGGGGTTGTTATCCTTTACCTGATAGCAAGCTGTGGAAACACAAAACAGAAAGGAATCTTCACGCTTATCACTGTCATTCTATTAAGGGTCAAGATTTCAATATTTGCAAATGTTCTGGATAAAGTCTGCCATGCTGACTGTTAACAGCTTCTACTGGCAGTGCTACTGTAGAGCTGCAGATTAGGAATTCTTTGACCTGCAAGTGAATCAATTGAGCTCTTGCAACATCTAATTAATTTGCAGTTGTGAAGAATCTACAAATGATCATTATTGGTAATGAAGCTATTGATCCAAAGTGTACAAACTAGACAAAACAAGAGTAACAGGTGAAGGCTCCAGGTCAGACCCTTTGATAGATGTCACCAGCACTTTAATGACCTCAGTGGAGCTTTGTTGAGTAACATCGACTGAGAACACAGCGCATAAAATGTAATGTTCCTTGAACAGTTTCGGGATTTAGTAATAATACAGTTTATGTATACACCTACGCTGAAATTTTCAAAGCTGCCTAGAGGAACTGAATGCTAATTGTAATGGAAATGGGCACTCCAGGTCCTTAAATGGCCTTCCAGATCTCGGCTGGACTGTGCGGGAAGCATGCAGGGACCCGTTACACAAATCCATTCCTCAGCCCCTCACTGCTTTTTATGTTTCTGTGGACTTTTTTTTCAACCAGAAACCAGCACCTTTCCCCTTCTTCTTTTGAAGAGTCTGAATTGTAATCATCATGATACAATTTTTGGTGCTTGGCTAGTGAACATGCAGATTGCTAAGAGAGGGCAGCGTAATATAAATTTTCCAGTTTTTAGTTTTAACATGACTCTGTAATTTAAAAGATAGTTCAGGAAAGACACATTTTGAAACTCAGTGCTGCTTGTGCTTTCTTTTTAACTGTTCAGAATACAGCTACTGTATGAGAAAGAATGATACTATTTTAGTTGTTGCTATAAATTCATCTCTAGCACAGTTCCAATAAAATTAACGGAATTAGATCAGCATTAGTTTTGGCCCACTTTATAATTTTTAGACACTGGGGAAAAAATCATATTAAGCATGTCATGAGGTAGAATAAGCCTGACACTAAGTTCTATGAATCCATACTTCATCCTATATTCATGTTTGAGGGTAAGATGCCCTGTATTACTTCTCTAGCAGCTAAAATATTATGCTGTTTTAAGGGATTTTATTCAACCCTTCAGGGACATTCACTGCTGCCTGCAGCAAAATGTGTTGAGATGTGCATATGTGTGTGCTTAGATAGGTGGAAACATATATAAGTGTGAACACACAAAAGGATAGGAAACCTCTGCATATGGAAGAGTTTAAAATTGTTTTGAAGGAATGTATAAACCTTGCAATTTTTAAACCTGGTTCTATTTATTAAGTTTTCAAATTAAGAGCAAAGTATCACCTAAACAAGTAAAATCTTACTGTTCATCATGAAAGATGAATTCCTAGTGTCTAGGCACTTAGCTGTGCTCCTGCTTTTTTGGTTGGATCTTGAGAGAATTTTTATTAAAATGCAAATAGTGTAGCTACAACACTGTTCCCTGATTAAATGGAAGAAGCATCGCTTAGTACTCATTGAAGTCAAATGTAATCAAGATTGAATTGATTTTATATTCAGTTCGTGTAAACACTGCTCATTCTAGCTCTTAAAAATCCATAAAATAACAAAAATGCCAGCTTTATTTTTCAAACAGATACAAGGTAAAGAGAAAACCGCTTATATGCTTTTTACATTTATAATGGGAATAATGCTAGCCTAAGGTAAGTGCAAGAATGATACTCCTCCACTGCTATAAAGTTATTTTGAAGCTGTGGTTACATGATGACATTTTTTGCAGGCTGAGGAAAGTTGAGACCTTTCAGTATGTTTGAGCTCTCCATCTGTATGTTACTTACCTAGGATAACGCTTCTTCCTTCCTCATTCATGGAGGGGCCAAGCTATCTTGAATCACCTTGCAGGTAGTGTGTGACAGGGACACAGCAACACTAATTGCACATCAGGCGTTGCCCATTGGCTTAGCCTTTGGTATCCACACCCAGTTACTTCTTGCAAATAACACTATCAGAAAATATCTAGTTGCATGTATATCTCCTGTTGACACGTCACACCCCTTGATCCAGACAGACAGTTAGGGTTAGGATCAGGATGCTAAGGGCCACTGGACTTCTGCAAGAAGAGAAAGCCCTTTGGCAAATGCAATGAAGTTTACCGAGTTTGAGGGTCAATTAAATGAGCTTGTTGTTGTGCCTGTGGAGAAGTACAACTGTGTGAGAGGAGCTGTAAATCTCATTGGTAAGTCTCTGAAGGCGTCTGAATGCACAGGTGCAATTGTTTGCTCCTGCAAACACAGACCACCATTGGAGGCAAAGCAGGCGCTGTGTTATAAATGATGAGTTGTGTGTAGCCATTAAAACCTCTCACACATGACATGTCAACTGCACTGCTGTCTGCAACCAGTGCAGCACCCACTGCTCAGGAAACCGGGATCTGTAGTTATGGGGACTCTCTATTCCACATGTCCTCTCAATGACATTAGGAGATAAGTCAGCTGATTTTCTTGCCTGAGAAAGTGTCTATTTTGTGCTTCTTTTTGCAGGCACAGAGATACAGACACGCATATGCAAAGGAAACCTTGCAATCTGTACTAAAAGAATAGGCACTAGATATCCCTGTCTCTGCCTCTCTGACTGTAGCTTTTAGGAGTCACTTTGTATTAAGAAAAGTAATGGTGTGCTTGCTAAGCAATGTGAGTATTTTGCTTACTAAGAAGTAACTCCTAAAATCTCCCTTAAGTCATAATATCTAATGAACATGTGAACGGAAGATAAAAGCTTCTATTGACGTTGTGTTAATGCAAAGCCAGGGAAATGTTTCTGAAGGTTTGATTTCTCTGAAGTGTTAGTTGGGTTTTGTGAAGATCACTCTGTCAGGAGATATAGATCACTCTGTCAGGAGAAATATTTCAGCTCCATTAATTGCTGAGGAGGAAACATGGAAGAGGGTGGAAGAGTGTAGGTGGGTGGTTTCATTTTGCCGGCTGACTACTGCACTTGACCACAATGCACGGAATATGTAGGCACTGCAGGGGGTAAGAAACCTGCCGTACAGGCTGCTGGGCAAATGGGAAAATCTCCACCTTTGGTGAAGGAGGATGCTCTGAAACCCATCTTTAGAGTGAATAACCCCCCACGAGCTCAGTTTGCAGGTAGAGCATACAACAAAACTGTATCTGCCTCCCTGCTTTCTTTTCTACTAGATTTTGCTTTTTTAACATTGACCTAAGGAGAGCAATCGAGCTTTTAAGTGAGTTGCCTGGGGTTTTTCTGAGCAACAGTTTAGGTCATGTGCAACAGAAACATTAGTATTAATGCTATGATGGTCTTTTAGTAGCTAAAATTAGATTCTCCAGGAAGAAAATTGTATTTTGAATTACTGTGAATTCTCGTGGTTTTATGTATTTAGTATTTTTTCCCTAGATGATGACTTCTAATAATAATCATTATGCAAATTTCACAGACATTACACTGAATGATTCAAACTCTAAGAAATTTATTTTTTAGAAGCCAGTCTCTACAAACAAAGTTAGAATACTGGCCCATTTTAACATAAATGGTAAAGTGCAAATGAAAATTAATTCAGTTTGCAAGATGTGTTTCAGGATGTGTTTAAGGAAGCGAAAATCAACAGATCAAAGGTCATTCTTGGAAGATGCAGAAATGTGGAGTGAGTGCCTTGGAGCACATCTCCTAATTAAATCCCTTTAGAGGAAATCATAGCGAAATTTAATGACTAGAGTCATTGCATCTAGGACAGGTCAGCACATGAATTGTCAAGATGGCTCTTATTGCAAATGACTATAGCAAAGAGTAAGCTAGTGTATTTGAAAGTGACAATACGTAATAGATTCATTAATTTCTACTAGTAATAACCTGCTTCGCTATAAATTCCATATGCTCCCATTTAATATGGCACTCCATTTCCAAAGAACATAATTCTGCATCATAAAAGTATTATTAAAGACATAATTGGAAAGAAAGGTGGAATCTCTGTGAATCCCATTCATTCCACTTTTTGCACATCTATCCGTTTCCTGGTGCAACATTCACACTATGAACATGGCCTTCTAAAACCTGTTCACCTGTAAGGAGGATACCAAGCTAATGGTGCTCAAACACTCCTGAAATAGCCCCTTAATCCTTCTCTTCAAGACTTTTTGTTTATATTGACTTTTTCCTACTGCACTGTAAGTGCTCGTTCTTATTTGTCTGTTTTTTTTAATATTGAATATTATTTAGTGTTAGTGAAGAATATATTTAATTACATGTGTGAGGCACTTCGGACAGCTCATACATAAACAATTAATGTAGTCAAAGAGACAAAGGAAAAAATCTACAAGATTTTTCAATGCTCACATCAGTGTTTTGTGTGACAGCAAAAATTACTGAGACTGTCTTTCTAAATGCCTGTGATTCTGTCATCTGACACTACAGAGACAGACATTGCCAGGGGTCAGGAGCAGGGGGTACCGGTTACACCTGCATAGGGCAGAAGTGCCAGAACCAGCAAGGGGGATCTTCAGTGGTTGTATGGTAGGTGATGCTCCTTATTTTCAGGCTAGAAACTTCCATCTTAGCTTGGATTATTCTGTATTTGACTTGTGCTATCTCCTTAACTGAGTAATTTAAATGCTAACTAAATTTTTTAAATTACAAAAAAAATTGTTTGTGCATGTTTTGGTACAAGTGCCTGAATTTCAGTTTTGAAATGTTGGCTTTAGGGGTGTAAAAAACCTGGACTGTTTTTGGTGGTGTTTTGTTTTGGTGGGTGCAGAGTTTTTGCTTTTAACGTTTTTAGATTGACAAGGGCTACTAAACCTGTCACTGCATTATGTTTTAGTTTGTCACTTGTAAACAGGTCAGTAGTACAGGTAACCTAAAATCCACAAAAGGATTGAAAATAAGAGAAGAGCATTAGCTGTTTCACAGGCTGAATAAGAAAAAGATATGATGAAATCATTCCAGAGGCAGAGAGGAAATGTGATTTCCATGCTGCTTTATGATTTATACTTTTTGAGCTGTGCTACAAAGGACAGCAATGAAAGGAAAGCAAAATATCCTCTGGTGATATTTCAGTAACACTACAGATTATGGAAGGATCGTAGCTGAAGACTGCCAAGCTCTCCTAAGCAAGGCTGTGTAAAAGAGGTGCTGATACTCCCTCCAGTCCAGCTCTGCCAGTGCTCCTGTGCTCTGCTCAGATCTGTGCATACTGTGTGACACCCTCCATCTTTGCCCTGGTGTTTCCTTTTCTTCCCAGCCCTGTTGATAATTTCTGGAGTCAGGAGCATTATTATGGTGGACTAGGAGCCCACAGCAGCTCTCCTGTGTTCTAGTATTCTCCACTGGCCTAGGTAGGATTTACACTGTGCACTAGAGATCAGTATAAAAAAGGATTTTAGTGATTTTTAGACTACAAAGAGGAAAAGGTATAGACAAAACCATATGCAGATGGAGCGACAAATAAATTAAGGCACTTTTTGGTTTAGCCCCCAATACTGGAAGGTTAAGTCACCTTAACGTCATCGCTCCAGTCAATAGCTGTCCTCCTATGCTTACATGCACAGTGACATACCCAACGAACAAAACCTTTCCCCTACCTTTCTTCTAAACTGTGATGATATCTTCAGACTTGCCTGCTTACCATTGGTAGAGTTAAGGAAAAAATTTTTCTGTAATAATATATTGTGATATTCAATGCAAACCTCCTCCTGCCTTCTGGCTGGAGTCCAGGAGGTACAGGGCTTAGCATGACTGTGGCAAGGAGAGCTCTGAGATGCATAGGCCATAAGTGAGGTGGAAATTACCCTTAAGCTATAGACTTTTGAAAGGCTGCTACAGCTGAGATTTGGCCTGGATGTCTAAGCTTGAAAAATATGAGGGTTTTTTCATCATCTTACTGCTCATGTTTCAGCAAATTTGATTCGTAAATCTAAGAACCTCAGTTAAGTGCAGGGAAGACCTGAACAAGAGAACAAGGGTCTCCCTGACCACAACAACATCAACCACTGTGCGTGAGAAGGATGAGTGATGGAAGGCCCTACTCGGCTGTAAATGGGAAAGGAATTGAGACGGAGAGAGGGGAGTTTTTCAGGTTTGCAATATTGCTTAAACAGTCCTTCATGTATGCAAATAATCATGGTAAACTGAAACTTATTTTGCAACATGAATAAACTTCTGTACAAGATTTCAGGCTCCTTTAAGTTGGTCACGAGTTCTTGCACTTGTGAATTTTTGCACTCCTCTTCTTAACTGTGGCTAATTCAGGTCAGTAAGGTATCTTTTATTTGCTTATTATAAGTTGTTGAATGCAGCCATAAAATCTAGCATGCAAAACTGCAATTTCTTGTAGCTACAGTGCAATACAATCCAAGAAATCTTTCTAAAAGATGCCAAATTCAATTCTTGGACTTTCAGAATGTTTATACTGTTTATACTGCTACTCCTGTGGACTCCATACATATTTTGTTCAAAGGAACTTTTCCAAAATTATGGGTGTTTTAGTTTTAGTATTCATTTCAGAAGAGTATATTTAAAGCCATTCAGTCTTATGAAACTTGTGACTAGTTTAATGAAAGTTAAATGCTTGCTGAATTGGAACATTAAGGATATTTCTGCAGGGATGTGTCTAAGATACCAAGTTTGGGGAAGGGGACTGTATATTAAGTGGAAATCTGCAAGTCTCAGGTTTGCAAACTTAGGAGGATGGCTTATTCTTGCCTGCTTTACATAAGATATTCCTCAGGTACAGGCAAAAGCTTTAAAATGTGAATCCTCTGATCCACTGAGATAGATGACAAGGGAAACTTTACTGTCAGGACTGACTTCACTGGCAAAATTCAGATCTACAGGGATAAAAACCCTCTCATATATTTTCAGTAATTTTGTCTTCCAGGCTGCTGAGTATAGTCAGGCAGTGGCTTGGGTCACTGACAGAATCGAGATAAAACTCCTGCTCAGGCCTTCTTCCTCCAGGATTTTCCAACTGTTTTTTTATAGACTTAGCAAATTTTCAGTTCTTTGTGTCTTGCCTCAGGGGGCAAAATTTTCACACTTCAGTTCATCCTTACTGCTCTATCCTGGCATCGTTCCAAGCTGTTCAGCATGTTTGCTAGGGTTTGAGGCTCCATGCTGGACACAGGACTCCCACTGAAGCTGTGTAGAGTGAATGACTTTGTCTTGCACATCTCTGTTTAAATGTCCTGTTACACACAATCACAGAATGGTAGGGGTTGGAAGGGACCTCTGGAAATCATCTAGTCCAACCCCTCTGCCAGAGCAGGTTCACCTGGAACAGGTTGCACAGGATGATGTCCAGGCCATGAATGTCTCCAGAGATGGAGACCCCACTGCCTCTCTCACTGACCTGCGGAAATTTTATTCTATATAATCCCTTGTCTGCAGTCTAACCAACATAGTGAGAAACAAAAGCATTCCCTAACTTGTTTCGCTAAAATGCTACTAGGTGTTTTTTTTCTTTTTTTCTATTCTTTGAGGAATAAACAATTCAAACTATTTCAGCTATCTGTTGTTGTTATAAGTGTAGGTCTGTCTCTCATTTGTTGTGTTGCTTTGGAGTGTGTGCAGCTTTTGTTGCTTTTGAATTATAGCTGCTAGCACTTATCTTCTCCACCGGCAAATAACATTTATAGCAAGTTCTTTGAAAGCAGTGCAGTCATTTATATTTAAGACAGAGTTATGGCAGCAGCAAACAGTTACAGGGAAGAATTTAGCCCAGTGTTGCTTCTACACAGAGGTAACTCTGCTTACTCACATTCATTATTCATTTTTATAAGAACAATTTCCTTAAATTTCTGGAAGAGTGGAAGAAGAGGTTTTTACTAGTTCTGGCTAAACCAGAGAATATCCATTTGCCAAATATTCTTTCTGTGAGGCTATAATGTTTTCTGGAGTCTTAAGTATTTCAATGATCCGGTGAGAAGGGGTGAGGATCCGAAGGTCTAATAGAGGGTTTGGGGAAGCTGGCTTAACTGCGACACTGATCTGGGATGAGAAACAGGGGCTTGAATTTTCCATATTGCTTCATAACAGCTAAAACACTCTTTTGTCCTCTTTCCAAATGGAAAAGCTTGGATTTTATTCAGAAAGTGGACATTTTTGCCTGGGTTTGTTTTCATGGCAAGATTTTGAAATGGGTTTGGTTTTGTTCCAATGCAAAACAGAAAACATTTGGAAAATATTTTCCACATTTTGTTGTGGTTACGTTGAAAGTTCTCACAAAATGGAATTGTCATTGTCTGGTCAACTCTAATTTGCTGGCATTCAGAAATTATACGAGACAATTATAGGTCCCTGTTCCTGTTTTATGGACATCTAGTTGCATATTCTAGCACACATGTTTTGTTCTGTAATCAAGTCAAAAATGGATTGAATGGGAACAGGGAGTTTTTGTTCAAAACTCCAAAGATCTGCTTTAAGCCAGGGACATGGGTGCATCACCTTCAAGAAGAAAACCAATGTTTTAATCCACTGCAAATCAGTGATGTCAGCCTGGAAGTCGACTGAGTGGATCTTGGTAGAGACAAGTTAATGCTAAAACTTGCGCTAGTGAGGAACAGATTAAGTTCTCATCTTTTCCTTTGTGTTATTATCTAAGGCTTCTGGGGAGACAGTGAATATACCTGGCATCACCATGATGAAGAGAAAGAGCTTTGTGACAATACAGCCAGTGTGAAACTATGCTAAATGAAAGGTTTGTTTGGGTTTTATATTCTTTCCAGCCTTTTTTATTTTGAAATGCCAGTCACTGACTGTGCCTGTCAAAGTTGAAGAATTTAGTGTTATTTCAGAGAGCCATTCCAGCAATGGTGCTTCAAATATTTAACCTGTATGGTGGAAATCAAATGATAGTGCAGGATTCATTTTTTCTCTCTCCAAATTATAAGAAAAATGAGACATTCTCTTCCCCCATTTAGCCTACTATATTAGAGGCCGGTAAATATAGACTGATGTATCTATGTGTTTTGGGGTTTTTTTGATAGTTTTTTTGATGTGGTTTTTTTTTTTTTTTTTTTTTTGTATGTTTTAAACAATCATGACTTTATGATGGGACTTCAGCAAAGTAACCTCTCTCTATTGACCTGATATCATTTGGATGTGCGTTTCAGTGGCATGTATCTCTAGTCACCTTTACCTCATTCAGATCTAAATAGTGATGGTCATGATGTAGTTTTGGAATTCAGGCCTTAAAGGAGTGAAGATGAATGTTCTCTACGTGTTTCTGCCTTTAAAAAGGTTGCAAACAGAAAACTGACCAATGAGACTTCTCTGAAGCTGAGGTGGTGTTAGGTGGGTTGGGTGATCTGGAACAAGGAGCAGCTCTGTGGCCGGTGGAATGAGGATTTTGTAATGGGGTAAAAGGCAAACTGCAGTCAGTCAAAGTATCTAGTGTGTAATTTTCTTCTTTGCTCATTTCCTTAGGGAAGTGGAGTAGAAAGTTGCTCATACAAATCAACCAACATTATAGTGGGGAAAAAGCAGGGAGGAGTCAAGTGGTATATGTGATAAGATATATTAATCACAAAATGTTCTTATTGATTTCATGAATCTTGATGCCACTTTAATGGCATTGAAAAAAATCACTCTATCCCACTAACTCTAAAAGTAGAATGACACACTTGTGCTTATCTGCCTTCCCACCAGTCACTTTGTGCAGTAACCCAGAGTCGCTGCCTGTTGAAGCATCCGCTGTTATCAGCAGGGAACTGTCTTTGGCTTTGCTGGAGCTCTGCTGCTTCACATCAGTTCAGGCTCCTGGACTTCTGGTGACAAAGAGAATAGCCTGAATTTGCTGCCAGTAACACTTTACTTCCCTCTGGCACACAAACCCCTCTGTAGGGAGATATTTCCAGCATCACACCTTACTGTGAAAAGTGCAATTCTTGTTCTAGCAAAACACACTGATATAATTATTTGTCATTGTATGTGTAGATCCTACTGTCTTATGAGATTGGAAAATGAAGCTAGCTTGAAGACTGTGTAATTCTCTGAATATGCAGTAAGTGAAATAAGCTTTCTAATTAAAGGTGTTTATAGTTACAGAAACATTGGATCTTAGTTTCTTCCTTTTGAGGTAAACTTTTCACCATTGAGCATTGTTTATTCTGAGTATCTGTGGCTGTACTTTTCCTCTGGGGCACTGCTAAGAGCTTACAGTAAGATGGGGCAGATCAGCTGGATTCTCCACAGTAGAAATCTATAGTACATCGCCATTACCTTCATAATATTTTTGTATCAGTTACAATTCTTGCTCTAGATTTTATTTCTGATTTCCACAGCTGTGTGATGCTCTGGAGGAGGATGTGAGCATCCAGAGATACTAGAGTTCTCCAGAACAGCAATGCTAAATAGATAATTTCATTTTCATGCTGAAGTGCCTCTTTTTAGGCTCTGTATGGTGAAAATATCTTTGGGAGTCTTAGATCTAGAGATGTTGAAGTGTCTTTTTTTTATTTTTTAATTAAATTATCTTCGAAATCTCTGTAGGCCCTCCAGCACATGCAGTGTGTTATCTACAGCTATTGCTTTTCCCTCTGCTTTTCAATTGACTACTGTGACTACTTGGTTGATGTGTTTCTGCTTACTGCTTTAATTCTGTTTCATATCATACATTATTTATACATCCCTGTGTTCAACTACAGGTACTGTTATATGCTCTGAGCATCAGTCTCTTTGTAGCCCTTGATGTGGTTCTCTGCCTAAAAACACAGGAGGTGATTTTGCAGCAAGTGACCCTAGGAGAGAAAACTGTTAATGTGAGGATTAAGCACTCATTTAAATGGAAGCAAATATTTGGTTAGGCAAAGGAGGAGGAAAAAAGGCTCTTTGTCCAACCTGATTTTTATCTCTGTGGAGGCTGCTGAAGGTGGTCATCAGGAAGGGTGGAGTTGAAGTCTATAAAGCAGAGGTCTCTTTTCTCAGCTGTTTTAAGGAAGCTGCAGGACCATAAGCCTAGGACAATCGGGCAGTAAAGAGGGAGGATGATGACCTGAAACACTGCCTAAATACTTGCCCATTCTCCCCTTGATATGTGAGTAAATTTGAGGGAATAGGGGGAGCTTTGCCTCCACTTCTCTGGCTGTCAACAGGAGTAGGTGACCCAGTCGCAAAGGCAAAAGAGCTGGTAGATGAGGTGAAGTGAGCCAGCAATCTTCTCACCACTGAAACAAATATGGGGACAGGAAAGGGTGAGTTGTGGCATATGGCACTTAGCCAATTTCAGGACTGTTCCTGGGGTGTTTCATTGCTTATGACAACAAGAAAAGGAGTTCAGGTTAATTTGTACATTAATCCCCAGGGTTGTCTCATCCTCTGAAAATAAAGGCAGAAGAGGATAACCGTTTTGGACCTTGTCTGTGGCTAAGCTGTGAACCTGTAATATCACTCATTGATGTAGACATGCATGGAGGCTCGTTGAAGTGGACCAATATTGTCATCTTATGTCATCATCATCATCACACGTTCTGGCATCTCAATTACTGTTCTAAAATAATGAAAGGAGTTGTCAGGTCAGCTAGGTTAGATGAATTACCCAGCTCAGTTACTCCTATCTAAAATAATCTGTATCACTTTACCAAGTGTCAGCATGTTGCTTACTTGAAAAATTGCACTTTAACACTGGTTTCCCTCAGACTTAAACAGTCTTTAAAGAATTCTTTCAGGTTTAGATCTCTTGATCCATTATATAGTGAAGAAATTGCCAAACCATTTTCTATAGGAAATATCTTAACATTGGAAAAACATTTGGGAATATAGTAGAGGGGAAAAAATACTGTGGAGAAAATAAACCTGTTTACAAATGAAAGATTTTAATATGGGTGAATGTATTATTTTGAAATTTACCCTTTCTAATAAAAATGGATGACTATGCAGTTGCAAAAAATGCAATACAGATTCTGAGCAGGGGGAACCAAGTAGCAGTAACGCTATTATAGATAATTTTCACTCTTTTTTTTTTTTTTTAATGTTACTATTTAACCCTGTCACAGCAATGCTGAGCTTTGTATGGATAGGTAGGAAGACGATGTCCTTACAGGTCTTCCGAGTAGATCTTTAGTACAGCAAGGAATGTGCTCATATGATTTCATTTGGTAAGATGAGGAGCAATAATCAATGTTGAACTTCTACACTGTCTCTGGCAAGCTGGCCTGCTTTGTGTGTTCATATATTTGCTTCCATGTGATGCTCCCCCTGGAAACTTCCTAGAATGGTTTCCTGCTGCATCTTCCTTGTTGCTAATTGGAAAACAAATTGGTCTTATTTAATTCAGATCTTGGTGGCTGCACTGGAAGATAAACCATGCTTGGCATTGATGTGGTTTACCTCAGTTACCAGCTAATACAAATTCAACAGCTGCTAATTGTGGCTTTTCTGGTCTGTGCTTGGGATTTGTGCTGTTGCTTGGTGAGGCTCAAATAGGAGCAGGTTTTAATCTGGGATATGTAATCCAAAATACATAATAGAACAACTTTGCTTTGGAGAGAAAGGGAGAGGAATTAATAATACAATCTAGCAAAGTAGCACTTTTCCATTTCCAATTAGTGTTGTTCTACCATAAAGCTGCCTTTGTCTGCTATGATAGTTAGGAGAAACTCAAATTAGAACATATGAATCCAGAATATCAATAATATTCTGAACTATGTGAGAAGCCTAGGAAATGAAAACAGAGTAGATTAGTATTGGTCTGGAGCGTGGATGAAAGAAGAGCAATAAATTTCAAGAGCAAATGTAACTTGTTACAATGATGCTTATAATGAATCAAGGTCAATTGTTGACTAAAACAGTTTAGTACAGATAAATGAAGAATAATTGAGACTTTATGAGACTTTATTATATGAGTCTTTAAACCATTTAAATAACTGAAGTAAAAAGGGGCTAAGAGTTAACAAGACAAATTGATGTTTCATGTTATTGAGTGATATGAAATAGAAAAACAAAAGATAGGTTTTTCACCTATAGAACAGTACAAATTTTTCAGTTCACAGAGATTACTGCTTTGGTGAACTTCATGAAATAAAAAAAATGTAAAATGTCAATAGATAATTGGTTTGACAAAGAAGAAGAAAAACTCATGTCTCAGGGACATCTTAAATGTGAGGGAGATAAGCACTAATGTTTGAAAGCACTGATGCTTGAAACACAATGCTAATATATATACTTAATAACCCGATCATTAGTAACTAACCCATTCTTGTAACCATCTTCAAAGCTGAATTCTAAAAGGTACCTGCTTTGTTCTTTGTGGCACATGTCCTGAATAAAATTCAATCCCTTTCACTTGTTTAAAATAACTAGTTAGCCCAAGAGAGTGGGTGAATAGAGATGACAAAATTCCACTGAAATAACGTCAAGGTGTTAGTATGCATTCATTTTTCTAAAACTATTGACTTTAATGAAATCTGCATTTTCAATGAAGCTTATTAGAGTTGCAAAGTACCCAGTGCTGATCCAGCTCGGGTTATGATAATAGACTGCTTTGGGAGTAATAAGACCAATTTTCAGTGCTTTTGAAAATCCTGTCTTCTTGTCAGTTCGTTACCAATGATACCCAGGTGTCATTTCTGTTTGCATAAGCTATGGAAACAGAGAACCCACCTCTCTGACTTGTCTGTGACTAGTATTTCAGAAATGCTCTCTGTTCTGGATTTTATTTTTTTTTTTTGCATTGTGCCTCAAGATTTACTCTGCCTAGTTTCATCTCCTAATGTTCACTGCAGCTTTCCTTTATTTCTTTCCCCTTCTATTAAACCAGAAAAAACTAATTTACAGCAAATATATTTTTAAAAAAATCTATAGATTTAAGAAAAGCCTTTTTTTTTTTTTGAATGAGAGGCCAACAATTAGTTACCTTTTTTCCTTAAAGATTTTAATGCAAAATGGAGTTGAGCTTCATGTTTTGAAGTCCTTTACATGACTCTGGTCCCAAAATCTACATCAAAAGGCTATCTAATTCCCTGTTGGCTTTCATCCTATTTATTACGTAGTAATTATAGTATATTTCTTTTACACATAGTTTGGTAACATTTTACACTATTGTTTGCAATGATTTGATGAATACTGGAGAGGATGAAGCAGGAGTCATCATGTCTACTTTTTGCAAACCTTAAATAGGCTTGGTAATGTGAAAAAAAAACCAAAACAACCCAAACAAATATATTCTTCAATTGGCTAGACGGCTTGATATTTAATTGTGTATATATATTGTTTATATACATGACTGTGGTGATTAATTTGCAAATATAACAAAAGTGCCTTCCCACTCCAATAAATTGTAATGTGGAGAGACAAGAAATAAGAGGGTAGTGGGGATTGCCAAGCCAGGTGAGCAATTACAGAGATACCTGTTCTATCACTGCTGCTTTACTCAGACTAGTCTGAACCTCCCCATTTGCACTTAAGGAGCTTCTCTTCTTTAACAGGCATTGAGGCAAACAAGCTTTACACCTCTAACAAAAGCCAATGGTAGAAAAAATCCCAGTGACCCTGCTTGTGTGTTTATTTGCAGCTGTATCAGAGCATAGTAACATGAATGTATTTATGGTTTGGAGTTGTACCTTCTCATAACTATATTCTTTGCCATATGGTGTGTGCCTGTGGATAGCTGACAGCACATTTCAGTGCAGTGTGACAATTCTGTGGGTTCAGACTCACCTTGTTAATTTTCTCTAGCTATGTACAGTGAAAATATGTACACAAAAAGCTTTTCAGAGGAAAGGATAAAGGCTAACGGATTTTAATGATTCTGTATTTTTCCAAATAAAAATAGATGGGACATTATCCTTAACATCTGCTGATGTATCCTTGTACAATAGCTCCTTAAAGGTGACTTCAGAATGTTTCATGTGAGATAGTATTATGATCCTTTATGGAATAGACACAGGGGAAAAAGGACTTGCCCAAGGACAAATCATGCCGAAAGCAGAACTCAGGCCCCCCAAGTCTGTTTCCTGGACAGCCATGCAACCACAAAGAGGCTGTTTAAAATACTGTTGATAAAGTGCTTTCTCCCATACATTTAGGCTTCATGGTGGTCTTTCTGAAAAGCAGTAATAAACACATGAAGGGATTGTGGAGCTTAGAGACGCGTGATGTGCTCAATGACATGTCACTTGGCTAATGAAGTAGATAGTTGAAGCAAGCTTGGGAAAGCTCTGCTCATTCTGGGGTCTGTCTGCTGGGCCCGAGGAAGAGAATGAGTCATTCCTATCTGAGCTTGAAGGCCATAAAACAAGGGCAACCTCTTCAGTGCCTTGCTGTTCCCACTATGATAGCAGTATTCTGCTGTGAAACATTAAAATGTCCAATAATCCTGCTTTCTTCTCTCTGGCTGGGTGCGATGATGATTGTATAGTAGATTGGGGGGAAAAACATATAGATTAGTGTTTTGAAACAATCATAACGCTTTGTTGCACTGGTTTACAGTCTTCCAAAGTGCTTCACCGATACTCCTTACTCAGGCGCAACACAGAGATGAGACAAAGATGATTAGTATGCGCATCTCGCAGGTAGGTGCACGCAGACTGAGAGAAATGGTTATGGCAAATGGTTCTTGTGTATTCCCATATGTTTTCACTTTGTACATTCGTGATCATTGCAGGTTTTGGTCCGATTGCTATAGCAGCCTGCCTATACTAGCCCACCTCACATTTGCACGTGGCAAAGGATGTCTTTGTAAAAATCCCATTCCTAAGTAAGCAAAGCCAAGTCACGAGACTATGCCTGAACGGGGCAGAGGAGTGACTACACCCTCTACTTGGACAGCTCTACTGTGGAGGTGAAACCCTTTGGTAGGGAAGCAAAGAATATATATGGAGAGGAGGGGTAGCGCCCTGCTTGCTGGAGGAACCTTTGGTGCGGTCTTGCCTGTCAGCACCTATAGGATGAGTTTGGAAGACCTGTCAGCAAAATTAATTTGTGCAGCCATATGTATCCTGTCCCATAATAGCATGATGCCTCAAAACCAGGATCGCGTGCGGTTTGGCTGAACAGCATTTCAGCTGGCGCAGGAGGCAGCTCTCTATTGGAGTTAGGTTGATAGAAATGACGCTTTCAGACATTTTCTGGGGAAAACCTGATTTCTCAAGTATTAGTTCAACACAAAAAACTTTGTCAATTAGCCCCGTAATCTTATTTTTAGCTCTGAATTTGAAGAGCACACACGTGTGTCTGACTGCCTAACAGCTGCAGTTCACCAGGGAAACTCAGAAGGCAAAAACCAGAGCAGGGATTTTGTTTGTCTGAGCAGATGAGAATAATTTATATGTACAAACTATTTATAGAAAGGCTGCAGCAAGCTAATTAATTGTTTATAGGGAGCACTTTAAAGGGCATAACCTGAGATCTGACATTCTGTGTAATAATTATAATTAGAGATGAGCTGGAATCAAAAATCAGGAAGTGAATAGAGATACATTTTGGGAAGGTTTTGAATCTGATCCAGATCTCAACTGTGCAGATTTTTGCTGCCATTAGGGTAGGCTAGAATGAAATCCTGGGTTGGAATTTGGCCTTCTGTGTTTTGCTAACGTGCAAATACGGATCCACATTATGTGGTGAGGGCCAGCTCCTAAGTGGCATCTGGCATACTAGGGAAACAGAATTAAATGGAGTGGCTATGTCTTTCTTCATATGTATTTGGTGGCGGGTTTTTGGTTTGTTTTTTTTTTAAAGTAACTCAAAAAACCTTATAGAGTTATGTGTCAGGATCTTGGAAAGCAAGCATTGACATTTATAGGGTGATTGTCAAACTTCTAAATCATTTTAGAAATAGCCTAATTCCTGTGAAGTCCTCTTGGGCCTTATAATTGTGTCTATTGGTGTTTTCAAGGTTTTGAGGAGTAATGGAAAAGAATTAGAACGCTCAGCTTGGAAAGGCAGCTGAGGCATAGACATTGATTTATGTCTAGCACTTGCTAGCACTTCTGACTCCAGTGCAATAGTACCTGAATATTTTGAAACGTAGTTGTGATTCTAAACTAATTAGAATTCAACTACTATGCGTTGTATAAATCTGTATACAGTAATGAACCAGATGAGAGACCAATTAAGGAGCCAGAGAATTAAATCTCAGTCAAATATTTATCTTGGTCAGTGCTTCTCTGTTTATATGAGATATCTCTATGCAGAAAGAAAATGCATCCAAGGAAAGACTACATCCTGCCTGTATAATTCAATTAGTTAGCAAATACGCAACTGAATTTCAGATTTTGTTTTTCTTCCACGTACCAGAGGTTTTTACTGAAGAGTTTATGATACTTTTCATAGGATACTGAAGAACTTGAAAGACCTCTTTATCTCTGTGCTAATTGATTTCTTAAAGTTGATCTAGAAGAGCTTGCAGGGTAGGGATAGTAACACAGGTGAGCATGCTTATTCTGCAGCCAGGGCAGACAGTGGAATGTCAGGTAGTAACACAGGACTTGCACATACTTGCAGCACATTTGGGTTAAATTAGACTCTGTATGAGCAGTTCTGACCATGGCTATCCAATGTTCAGCATCGTGTAAGGCCCTTGCGTACTGCAATGCTCTTAAATCATTAGCTATGGGCATGATTCACTCCTATTTTGTTCTTGTTTCTATCCTTTTCATCCCAGAGGATTTCCTTCTGGCTGCTGTGGCTGAGCTTATGCTGCCTTTTACTTTCCCTCTTAATTTATTCTCCTATTTTATTAGGAGAATAAAACCTTTTTGTATGATGAATGTGGGACTGTTTTCAGCTTGCTGGCAGTGCATTTCTAGACAAACAAACCTACTTTCACTGGACCAGTTCCTGAGCTGCATAATCTTCTCCTCCAGGAACTGCAGCTTTAACCAGGCAGGATCTTCACTCACAAGTGAACCACTCCCTCCTCATTCAGCACATGCTAGGAACTGCTAGTTTGAACAGAAAGATGGTATTGTTTTCCCTCATGCTTGTCACAGACAATACTCTGTGCCTTGGGGCAGATTCTCCAACACCTAAATGTGTCCCGATGAAAACGTTCTTCCACCACAGTGGCTTAAAAGGGTGGCAACTGCTTTATGCAACACAAGCTAAACTGCAGAACTGCACTACCTCTCTGTGGAACATTGCTGCTAATCCAGTGCTGTTCGAGGAGCCATTCATCATTCCTGTCTTCTTCAGTGAACTTGTAAGCCTGTCTAATAAGGACCACACACATAATCTTTTTTTTTTTTAATGTAATAGTCTATTTATCACCGTGAGGCGAGAATTTGACCTTATTATACAAACTTCAGCATTCCCAAGATGTGTCAAGATCCAGTTTCCTCTTGCAGCTCAGCCCTTCATAACCCTTTTGCATTTTCAGTGCACTTTTCATTATGTAGCTAATTAAGCCATGCTCATATATAAACACTATTACACAGTTTGCCAGCTAGTGAAAAGTTCTCCAACATGGAGATATATGTTTATATGCATGCATGCACTGATATATATTACTGATATATACACTATAGTGTATGCAGCATGGATTATTTTTTTTTTAAGTAGGTTGTTGTCGGTTCAAATCAAAGACATTTTACTAATGGCATTGGTATGAAAGCAAACTAATGCAATCTGTGAGATTTCTTCTCCCTCTGGAGACAAAATGAGAATAAATGCAATTATTTTTGTTCTTTCTTCTTACCTATTGTGCCCAAATCAAAATGTTAGAAAATACAAAACAGCCAGTATTGAACGAGCACATAGAAGTTGCAGCTAAGCTTGGATTTAGCTATGAAAGTCAAACCACAAACAACATCTCATCTGCATACACAAATTAACCCTGACTTGGGATGATATTATAAGATCTTGTTCTCCGTGTGCATGTGTAGCCCTTGCAGGACCTTTTAAAGACAGGTAGAATATCTGTACCCAGGGTGAGCTGACATTCACACCTGCATCTTTCGGTTAAACCTAGGCTCTTGTTTGCATCTGTTCTGTGCTGCCTTACATCAAAACAGCCTCTCCTTGTCTTACATGTGAGTTTTTAATTCAATTATTTAAATTAATCAAACTTGATTCTTCGGGTAAGAGTCCAAATCCTATGAACAGATAAACAGAATTTGGTTCCCGAACCCACTGTGAACTGAAGCATGCAAGGTTTGTCTTGCTGTAGTTACCTATTTCGAGGGATTCTTGAATCTGCTTAAATAAACTTCCACGTTTCTTTCTAATTTTCACTCTTATCGGGAGAATTGTGTGTGTTAAGTTTCTTCTGCTGGCTTCTAATACTGTCTGGGGGATGAATGACATTAAAGTTCAGTTTCTGTTAAAGAATATGCCTCAGTAAAGTATATTTTACCTGTTTAATTGACACCAAGTTATCTGATTCATAAGGGGACAAGGTAAAAGGTACACATAGCTGAGTGCCTCATTCCAAGACCAAAATATGGAGTAGTCTGTTGGATTTGATGTCATGTACTGGACATATAGGTCACTAGACTTAGCCATTAAAGGAAAAAAACCCGATATATGTAATCCCAAGTATAGAACAAGTACCTCAGGATATTGTGTTAAACCACAGAGTGATTACTCATGTGCCTAAAGTATGTGTAACAGACTGTAGGACTGGGACATGTACTGTCGTGTTTTCTAACACTAGTTGTGCATTAGAATAACCCTTTTTCATCATTGCATGCTCATGGGCATTAATAAAATAAGCCCACTAATTTAATGATATTCTACAACTCTGCCTCAAGTACATTTTTTGTTCTGGCATGTAAAAAAATAAAATGCACAGAACAATTTCTCATCACCACTGGGACTATATGCCAAAATGATTTGTCAGAACTCTTAAAGCTTCAATGCCTTTCCACCTGTTTGTTCCACCTTTCCCCTCTCTTTTATTTTTAACTTCCAATTTATTGTTTTTAAATTCAATGAGATAACATAGCTACCTCAGGAGAGGAATTTTACACCGTTCCACAGTGCAAATGGCATTCTTTAAAAAGTTATGCTATTACTTTACAGCTTTTAAGAAACATGCATCCAAAACCAATGTAATGAAAGTTTTTAACTAGACTAAACAGTTTCTAAATAGCCATGGGGCAAAGTCCTGGCTCAAGCCTGTCAGCTAGCTAACTCCAAATTTAATCTGCATTTCATTAAGAAATAAAGGGTTAGACTGGAATAGTTTTGCTTTAGATGGAAATATCAGGAAGCTGTGAGAGATCTTAAACCCTGATTCTGAGTTTTACTTTCATAAATCTGTGTAAGATTGCCTCAGCCTTTGTTAATAAAGTTAAAGCTTTTGGCAAAAGAACCGATTTTGGTAAACGTTACCTTTTCATACAGGTAAATGTTTTTTGTAGAGAATTTCTAAAGAGCCAAAGAAGAAAATAATTTCTTATGTAGAATTTACTTTTGGCAACTGTTCAGAAATACGGATAATGTAGGATTTCAGAATAAAAGGGCAGGACTGTGCATGTAATCCTTCCTTCCAAAATTGGATGAGGTAATATTTGGGGTATTAGATTTCACTATGAGGTTTTTTTTTCAGAGTGTAACAAAGACTGGAGAACCAAACCAGGTTGTCTTCACTGGGGAACAACATGCTAAAACATTCATCAGTAGGGAGGATAAAAAAGGACGAAAAGCTGGGGTTTCTTTGAGATATTTATAACAAGAAGAAAGAAAAAAAAAGTTAATTGTCACTATTTTCTAATATTTTAGAATTTCAGCGTGAATGCCTTGAGAGAAATACCAGTATTTCAATAGAAAAACCCCAACAGTCAGGATAATTATTGCAGCAGAGCTTCTTCCTGAATCCTCATTTTTTTGGTAGTGATAATATTCTAAAATTTTGTTTGACCTGAAGTTACACACAGTTGATCTTTATCAAAAGAAACTGTGCATTTTTAGGTTTGCTATAATTTATTTGTACAAAATTCCTTCAACCACTTATGAATCATATGAATATGAAAAACAAATATAAGCTCTTTGTTATAATCCTAATTGAGCTGTAATACCCTCCCACTGGGTACTTCTCTGTCCCTTTAGGATATTAAATCCCTTAAAAAAATATGTAACCCCTAATCCACTTATTTTCTTTTGAAAATTACATTAGGCAGTCAAGTGCACTATTGGATACCTAAGTACCTTTGTCATCCAAACCCAGGTCCTGTTCTGAAGTGAACCTGCAATTGCATGTCCTGCTCAGCCCATGTTTAGCTGTTACCTGTGCTGGGGCTACCTCCATGTGATCATGCCAGTCTCCTTTCTTCCTCCCTCCCTCCTACTGAAGACTACCTCTTGCCTTGCCTGTGCTGGTCATGGCTACTGGGAAAAAATGTCCTTTTCTCTGATATATGAGCTAGCTCAGATCTCTGCTGTTTTCTTGTGATGTTGCAATGGTAATATGGCTTTGGTGGCAGTGATGATCCAAGAGACAGAGGAAAGCTAAGGTTTGTAGGTGGAGGTAATCTCTTATAAGACCAAAGTGCTAGAGCTGGAGCCTGTAATGTGTGTGCAAACTGGCCTGCTTCTGTAGTTCAAGCTAATGGAAGTTAATTACCTCTACCCGTTAACCTGGCCTTATTTTCTTTAGAGCCAAATTAGCAAGGACAGTGGCTGATGCTTAAGCTCAGCTCCTTCCAGTTGAGGAGGTCCCTCTTTCCCCACAGAGCAGCCAGCCAACTGAGCTGCAGTAGATAGGCTGCAACTCACTACCTAAGGTAAAGGTTCAAGAATGGGAAGGAGCGAGAAAAATTGTGGTTTGGGGATGGGGTGACTCTGGATCTCAGCCTGCATAAGTTGCAAGAGGGTCCTTGGAGTGAATGCAGTGCTGAGTGCTCGTGGATGTTTTTCTTAAGCTTTTATATCTCTAATTATGCATGAAATGAAATCCCGAAGAAATCTGGAAGGCTGCAGTGAAAAAGAGCAGTGGGAAAGGTGTGGCTTTCGTTCTTGCTGCCTTTCGTTCTGTCATATGTCTCAATTAGACACATGCTCCTCAAACTTCAGGTCCAGTGGAGATGGGAAAGCACGCTTCCACTCACACATGATGGTCTTTTGTTATAAAAATATCTGTTAGCCTTTCTCTAGCCATGACTGGATGGATGGGTAGCTCAGAATTGTCAATACAAAGGTTGGTGATATGAAAACAAATGAACAAAACATTGGATCTGTGCAAAACGTGTATGGAAAAATTGCTAACGCTCTGCAGTTGAAGATCATGTCAGTTTATGAATCTGCCTGGGCTTCCTTAGCAAGAACAGTCCTTGTCTGACCAAAAGGTCAGAGTTGTATCTCCTTGTTAAGAGTTCAAATTCTCCAGTGTAAGAGGAAAAGGGACATCTGCCTTTGGGCAGAAGTCTAGTACCAGTTCTGGAGCACATCTAGATAAAGGAGCTTGCTGTGACTGTGTCACTGTGACATGTAAGTCTTTTTCCACCTTATTGGTACCTGTATTGATAACCGGACTGCAAATCTTTCTAATATTACCAAGGCTGAACGAGCCCATTCATGACAAATGGCAGATGTGACATTTAGCATTCAGTACTGCAATGTTTTCTTTCTATCACAAATACCTACCCTACAATCTCTTACATAGCAACCGAGCTCCTCATGGTATTTGAGATACTTGTCCTTTACACTGATCTTCTGAGGCATGTGATGCTGTTCTACAGTTGGGCTGGGATTTGTCTATAACTGTCAGAAATGTTGGTGTCCAGACTGAGTGAGTTGTTCAGCAGAACTGTTATAAGAAATGCTCTTCCAGAAAAAAAAAAGATTCCCCCTGTCCTAAGGCAGATGGGGCAATCGCCTTTTGGAAGTATCTGTTTCTCAATATTGACTACAGAAGTTCCTGTCATAAGATTAGACAAATGCCTAACAGCTACTCTTGCAGGCCCTCCTGAAAGCTGCAGCAGGGACAAAAGTATCCTTAGAAACCTGGTCCTGTGTTACTTTCCCAATGCAATAGATGAATCCTAAGGGAGAACAAGGAATTGCGGTGTCCTGTGCAGCAAGCACTGTAATGCTGACCAGCCTCCAGTTCACTTTCTTTGGCTTTTGACCTGCTTGGACAGCAACATATTGGTAATTATTACAATATTGTGGCATTGCTTTAGTGAACCTTATTTGTTTTCTTTACCTCTTTTCTACTCTTCATAATAGGAAGGGAAAATCATAAAATATGGAGGTATGCCTATACAATAATGAGGCCATTTGAGTCCCATCAAAGTGCTGTTTTCATCTTCGTCTGGAAAAGGTGTTTATTCTATTAGTGGCTGTCATGTCACAGGTCTCTGTTTTTTCTGACCATGTATTTTACATAAATTGCCAACCTCAGAGGTGACATGATGGCCTGTCTATAACAGCACTAAAAGGCATTTCATGTTTAAAGAAAAAAGTGAATTTGGGCAGATTTAAACAAAAAAAGACTTTTTAAAAAAATTTGCATTTCAATACAAAAGTAGTCTTATTGGCTCTGAATCATTCTGGTGTTTACATATGCATTTCCAGCCCCAAGAGCACAGTGGTTCCATTTGTGCCTGCAGTAGTTATTGCTTGCTTAAAAGAGCTATGATTAAGCTGAATCGCCTCCAGCCATTAGAATTTCAGTGGTCAAGACTCGGACTCATGTCCAATGCAGAATCTTCATGCAGGGTTTCATCCACACAGGAATTCAGGATTTAGGCAGTACCCTGTGTACTCTGGAAAATTTTATGCTAATTGTGGCAGTCTGCTCCAGCTAGACCCATGGGCCCTTCCTCTGGTGATGCTGGCATGACATCTGCTTAGCCACCAGCCTGGAGGTGTCTTATTTCCACCTAACCCACAGAGGTCCAAACAGGATCCTTGCTTTGAGAGGAATTAGTCCATAACCATTGGAATAATACTTCTACAAGGCCTTGTGGCCCACTTGCATCTGGACTGTTCCCTGTAAGTCTCTGCAGGGTTTCCCTCAGCACCCTGTGTGGGGTGGCTTTGCTGGCTTGACCAGGGCTCCTTCCCAGCACACTCTATGCCAGTGAGAGGATATCAAGGGGAACCTGGATCGTACACTCATGCAAGCTTTCATTACTTTCTCCTAATTATGATTGTAATTTATTTTTTTTTAATCTGCAGAGATTATTACAATTGTATTGAGAATCTTTATCTCCTTTGTGCATACTTATCCTTTGATGATCTATGTATAGTATTAGCTACATCTTCTCTAATTACATCTGCCTGATTCTTCAGCAAATCTTTTAAGGCAACATTAATCAACTGAATTTGGCACAGAGAGCACCTGAGGTGCCTCATGCAAACCCTCAGACTGAATTTAAATTGCGCTCTCAGAAATGAAAGGCAATTTCCCAAAGATTTTTTTTTTTAAATTTAACTTCAAAGCCTCCTAAGTATATTTAATTTTCAGAGATCTCAAAAAGAAGAACCCTTTTTATTGCCACTATATTCTGCTCTTAGATATATTCAGTTTACACCACTAAGGCAGAAAAGAATCACTACTCCATCAAACAACATTTAAGGAGTTTTCAGTAGCCACCTGGGAACAATAAATAAGCTACAAGCTTGTTGCAAGAGAGTGTATTTTATACATCCATAAAGAAAAGATCTTTCCTGGCTATCCTGGCTGAAGTGTTGTGTGTTTCGATAAATACTGATGATTTTTTTTTTTTTTTTTTTTTTTGCCAAGTTGGGCCCTTTTCTTGCAAAAAAAGAAAGTTATTTAACACTGGAAAAGAGGCAGTATAGAGACTCACTTTACAGTTTGACAGCTGTTCCTCAAAAAGCCTCATGTGAGAAGACATTACAAATTCCAAACTCAGGAAAACACAGTCCTGCATCAGGTATTTCTGAACCATTACACAATTAAGGAGAAGCTTCAAGTGCAAGTGAATCTGTATCTGCCCTTCAGCAAACTTGGGCTGATTCACCTTGGTTTACATAAGGTGTGGAAATCAGATAGAGCTTTAGAGTGAAATGTACTTTGCATCAGACATTTAAAAAGCAATTTAAGGGTGTCTGTTGCAAGGGATTTGAAGCTGCAGCTGAATTAAGGGTATATTAAATAATAACTTAAAATCACAGAGTCCAGGACCTTTCTCTGGTGAGAGCACTCCCTGCTCCAAAGAAGGAACCTCTGTTCTAGTTTCCACTCACCTTCGCTAATTCACTTTTGTACCATAAGCTGTGGATACCACAATTAGCTTTTCTTTTCCTTGTGACAAAAGTATCTTTAACGTGAATGCACAAAGGCGCAAATTAAGATTCTGTTCAGACTGTTGTCATTCTTCTTCCTAATTTAAAACTTAGAAAAAGCTGGTCTGGTGTACCCCACCATACCATATCTTCCAGAATGGCTTGTGGAGGGTTCACGAGGGTAGGCTAATGTGGTTGCGTAGTTTCTATGAAAGGAGGTGATGAGACACACAGCCCGTGACAGGATAACATTTGTGCCATTTTATACTGTCAGACTGGTTGAAAGGATCTTAACACAGCTATAATTTGGCCGGAATGTATTGACAGTGCAGAACCATCAACTCTTTTCACTTGGCTAGTTCCTCCTTTGACAAGTTACCATGTAAGTTGAAGGTTTTGCAATTACAAAGCCCTTATTGCCTGTAACTGAGGCAGAGGTGTCCACTGAAATGAAAGCTACAGGTTTTTTTTTCCTTAGTTCTCCAAATCTGCTTCTCCTGGCTACAACGAAGCTGTATGTAAAATACAGACATGAAATATAACAGAAAACTGAGATTTTATTAGCAAATTTAATACCAAAAGTAAAAGGCAGAAGGGGGAAAAAAGTCCTCTTACCCAATGGATAGATGTATTAATGCATAAAGGACTTTGGAACTAGACGTGTTGGTTGTAGGCCATGGCAATATTGATACACTTGAGTCTAAGGCAACAAACATTAAACCTGGCATATTTCTTAGTTTTATTCTGAGATAGTGACTCTTCTACATTAGCTTCAAATAATCTGTATTAGTGAAGCACTAATTCTTCTGCTCTTTTGTCATGAGTGCCAACGGATGCACAAACAAGAATGGCAGAACAAACCCATGTAAATCTGCCTGACACAGCTTTTTTCCCTGTTCTTTATTTTCTTTGGTTTATTTTCTTCACTCAAGGGTGCATTAGAGCTCTAAAAATAAATAAAAGGAAACACTTTTATAATAACTTCCCAGGATTTGCTGTGTACTTTTTACCATACACTTTTCTACTGCTAGAGGAGTGCTCATCCCATCATTTCAGCACCCTTGACAGTTTTTTGCAACTATAGCAGTAAAATTGCAGTAGCATCTAGGAGTCTGTGTGGGCTGTGTCTGCTGCCAGCTACTTGCATCCACTAAGTGAAGTGGAAAAAGAGGACATTCAAGAGCTGATCTGAGACCTAGGCTCAGGAAGCACGCACCCAACATTAGGAGAATTGTGCTTATGATATTAGAAATGTATTGACGTTTTCAGAAATAATTCATAGTGCCATTTGTGCTATTTAATGGTCCATGAAGCCAATAGATATGTTAGAGCTTGCACAGCTTCTGTGTGCTTCAGTAGCTTTAGATTAGAGTATGTTCCTTTGAAATGACAGGAATTATTTGGTTTGGGAAAAATAAAGAGATCTTCACATTTTAATAGTGCTATTACAATAATTTGTGTTTAGTATGCCTTTACTGCTTTGTCTCAAGACGCGTGTGGATTGTGCTGAAAATGTGACACTGGTGAACTGTGCTAAATGCTGAAGGCTTCTTAAATCTAAACCACAACTTCTTGTTAGACGTCACATGGGGGAGTCAAAATGTTCTCAGCGTTCTCTGTGCGCTTTTTCATAGAAGGAGTATGAAAGTAATGCAAGTTAGATTTCACTTGCATTCATATTTTCACTGTGGCAAAAAACCCACTTGAATTCTTGTGTGAATTTGGACTTGTGTGTGGTCATATTTGATTCACTGATATCATCCAACTATTTGCAATCACATGGAATATAGGACTGGCCACAAGTTCCAGTTCTGTGAACAAAGCATACTTGTACGTCTGCATTCTTGAAGCCAGTAGTTTTGTTTGTAAAGATGCCTCTATAAGATTCTTTGTAGAGCCTTGAACTGAGAAGAGACTTTCGATATACAAAAGACTAAAGTGTTTCTGTGCATTGAATGCTACCTACCAGCTGACCCCACTAGGTATTAGTGTATAACTGAAAATAACACAGATGTGTTCATAAATCATCAATCGGATGTGTACACTTGTTTGTGTATAGTAAAAGAAAAAACTTTTAAACTATATAAACTATGTAGCCCTTAAGATGGGCGAGCTCATTTAAGAGCCTTGACTTGAAATGTCTAAATCTGAGCCAGGCGCTGAGCCTGGGGCATATATACTGAATTATAGCCTCGTCTCTGTTCAGTGCTGCACTTTGTCAGTTTGAAATGTGTTTACTCCAAATCCACATGTTTATGCAAAGATGTTTCATGAATTCTGCATGCCAGGTCACACCAATTATGCACATTCCCATTGTAAAATGCAATTGTGCTAGTCGGTGGAGGGAAGCTGCTTTTTTTAGGACTGAGTCCAAGATTGTTTATTTCCATTTTTTATTTTTTTCCATTTCTTTTGTAAAAGCCAGGAAAATAAGCCAATTTAAGCTATGCCCATATTGTGTCTCTGGCACCAGAGAAATAAATCGGTAGCATTTTACTGAGACAATATGTAAATACAACTCAACCTTCCTCACGCTGATCACTTGATTGCCAATTTGGCCTCTGTGCAAGTACAGTGTGGCAGAAATGATACTTCTTTAAAACTCACATGCCGCTCTCCATATATTGAGCATTTTTCTGTTTTTAATTAGCAACTTTGATATTAAGCCAACTGGCAAATATTTGTTTGATGAAGATTCTCCATTCATTAGCAAAATGAGAAAAAATGAATCTATAATAGCACATAACTGCCCCATTAAGCAGCATTAGCTATCCATTTGAGAGCTAATAATGTAAAATACAATTTTCCGACCACCAGATGTTGATGAATAAACTGGTGCTAAATGGGTGGCAGTAAAGCAATAAACAGGTCAGAGGTCAATTAGTTCCACCAGAAAGAAGCAACCCACTGGGAAAACACCAGAAACAGCCGTGATGGATGCTTAGGGGGTGACTAACTGGTGTTTTGTTCAGAATCATGCATATAGCTAAGAGACACTGAGAATCAGGCTAAATTAGTGTTTACCTTTACAGATTACTGTTCTTATTGCAGCAAAGCCAGGAGCTCTCAGATAGGTCTGGGGACTGCGGAAATGCTGCTCCCTCCCCAAGCAGCTGAGATGCTGGATGATAATTTTGGCCCCGTTGGAAGTGATGGCTGAACAAAATCCCATCAGCCTTACTGGGACCGAGAGTATCCTAAAGTGCCTCGTCCTGTGTAGATATCTGGATATGATTCAGTGTTGAGACCCTCAAGTGAAAGCCAGTTCAAGAAAAAAAGATTTATTCTTACACATAATTCTGTCTTTTGAGGGGAAAACACCTCAACGCGTGCTGAGCTTTGATTTTAGGTGACTTGAACAAAGAATGATGAGAGCTACAAGATGAGACAGCTGAGTTGGAGGACCCAGCAAGGGTGCATAGAATGAGAGCTGAAAAGTTGCCCTACATTACAAAAATCACTGATAGTTCTACTAACTTCGTACAAGTAGCCAATGGTCGTGCAGGGAGGATCACAGCTTCAGCATTGTTCCTTTCATTTTATGCAATTGAGAGACTCAGAAGGAGTGAGTCAAGTTTTCTGTTTCAATACATCTTTTTGAAATAGTGCTACAGAAATTAATCACTTTTTTTTAATCATCCATTTTATTCTGACCTATCACCTTTTCTTACAGCACTAGCATGTAAATCTTGTGCACGCTGCGTTTAACTATGTTAATATATTCCACAAATCAGTCCCAAGGTTTGCTGCATTATGTTGAGCAGAAATGTGGTGTGACAGACAACAGAGAGAAGAGAACACATGCACCTTTTCAAAGACACACTCCAACTCTAATTAAGTACAAGTCTTGGAAAACAGTCTGTACAGAAAGTACCCTAGTCCTTACAGAGACCTTTATTTTCATTTCCGCTTGTCCCCTACAAAGTCCCGTCACCTTAGCACAGTGTTGGAAAGCAAACTTAAGGGATGAGAAAAAGTAAATATCCATCAGAGAGTGCAATGGGTAATCAGTCGTGAGTGGGCAGTGCTCAGTATGTGTTACCTGGCAGACCAGAGGTATCAGTGATCCACTGCGCTTTTTGTGCTGCTGATCATCTTTGTCACATTCAGTTTTCTTTCTGTGGAATAATGGATCACTATTTTTCTGTCTGAGTAGCTATTTCCTCCTCTTTGTATACAATACAAAGGCTATTGCTTAAGTATAAAAGCTTCTCATCAAAACTCTGCAGGATGTTCCTTGCCCAAATCTGCACTTTAAAGGCACATTTTGCAGTGCAATATCTGAATTACATCAGATATATGGAAGCTTTTTTTTTCTGAAAATAGTAGCTCTGAGCAGGGTTTAGAGTTAGAGTGAACAAAAACCTGTTGGAAGTGGCTGAGTAGAAAAACCTGTGGAGTTTTCTAAGTAAAACTATGTGTTTTCTTTTTAATTCAAGCCTCTAAAAAGTCCATGGAATGTATTTTTCTCTCCTCCAAAATAAAGCTGTACTTTCAGAGGATTCCACTGGGTGCAATTAGTACAGCTGGTAGAAATACTCATAGTAAGAGCTGAAGTTTCTTAAAATCCAAAGGGGTTTAATTCTAAATTAATGGCATGATCCTGCACCCACTGATACCTGTGCTTAGCTGTAAACACATGGAATTCAACCTGACTCAAAACCCCAAACCTGTTTACCATGGTAAGGATATAAGTGTTAGATTTGTAAGATATTGGTAGTGCAAATAAATTTTCCCCAGCTGTGCCCTGAGATGCAGGTTGGGGGCACCCCAGTGACCCTGAGCTGGTGTTTCCAGGCTTGGGTCTCGGGGCTGTCAACCCAGCATTGCCCTGACCTGTCTTGTCTGCCTTTGGGGTTGAGCTGGAGCCACTTGTCCCTGGCACATGAGAGGCCATGTCCCTCCCATGAGTGAGGGGAGAATTTAATGTATTGTGACACATGTCATGATGCATGGATGGATGTATGAGGATGACACAAGACATGTTGGTTGGGTGGCATAAGAAGGAGGGGGCAGGCTGCTACTCTAAGCTATTGATTTAGGGCTGCGTGTGCTGGAGCCACCGAGCTTCTCACAGGAGGTGCTCAGAGAGCCCCAGGACTGGGCTTTGCCTATGTGTGCCCACGGCCGTGCCCGTGGCTGTGTTCCTCTGCACACTCTGGGGCAAGGATCACATGCAAAATCAGCCAAGGGCTAATGTTTCTGCTGAGGGCTGTGTAACCATAGGGTCCAGGGGATGTTTGAGACTATGGGAAGCCAGTTTGGAAAGTGCTGTGTGTACCTCTGGGGATGTCTGAGGTCAGCTGTAGTTTCTGATGGGAAGGTTGTGGGGCTGGGTGTGCAGCTAAGTGCTCATTAACTCGTATGGAACAACACATACTCAAATGTTGCATGGAGTCTGTCTTTCTCCCTCTCTCTTTTTCCCGTTTCTAACTTTGCTGAAGAAAATGACTTTCAAAGTCTTTGTTTGAACAGCATCTCCTTTTCTGTCCCATTATTTTCTCTCTACTGTGATTTACAAAAAAGCCATGTAAATATTTTATGATGGGGCCAATTTTATTCTCTCTTCTCTTAAAGAAAGCACTGATAAATGTTGCTTTGTTTTTTCTTCATCCCCTGTAATAGCTTTCTCCCAAGCCCAGAAAAATCCTATACAGAGACACATACACACTTTCTTTCTTTCACATCTTGACACAGAGAACATCTTTTTTCAATAGCACAGTCTTGTATTGTTGTCCTGATACTAGCATCTGGATATATCTTCTTCAGACAGATGGGCTTCTTATTGTGAGTCAAACCCAGGGTGAATGATCAAAAAATGAATTTAAAAAAAATATTAAGATACTGTTATTAATTTACAATTCCATTTTCTTTCCCTTTTAAACATGTCTATGTGTATGGATATGCACATATGTATACATACTCGGAAAGAGTACTTACCCGGATTTTAGCCTCTACATCTCAGCAAATGCACATAGAGAAAAGAAGAAGAAAAAAGAAATAATTTGCTGGTGCACATTTACAAGTGGACATTTGTTTCTGAGAGCCGAAGAACTTGTAAATGTCAGCCCAGATCCTGTGGCTTTGTCTCCTGTAAGCTTTCACACTCAGCTTAGCTGGGACACATAACAAGTAAATATTTTAGAAAATTCAGCCTTGAGGTAGGGTGCATATTTTAAATGAATTGTAAGAATCTGCCTTTGCTGTCCACTATTTGGTGTGGGGAGCGCATTTACAGAGAGCCAGCAGTTCTGTGCTGTGTCTCTTGGCATGTACCTTCAGAGCTTTGAGCTTCAAGCTGGGACCCAACTGCCCTGGCAGCTGACTTAGACTGTCCTGTCAATTCGTATATGTCAGAGGAACGGTTTTAAAGAAATGGCTGGTGAGAGCTACCTCTTGGTCATGACATCTTTTGCAGTCTCCTTGAACTCCAATGCAGAAAATTCAGGCAGTTCACCTGCCCCTCACTCTATTATTGATGTGGTACCAGGAGAGGGAAAGAGGAGGAGGGCAAGTCATGAAAAGTATGTGCTTATTCTTCTCTGTCATTTTTTTTTCAGTTGTTTCAAATTTCTGAAATGCAAGTTCAAAGAAAGGGTAATTACTTTCTGCAATGGGCATTCATCTAATGGGAGAGTCATTTGCAATGAAAATATTTTAAGACCTAGGTGAAATGTTGCTAATGATTTGCTTTGTCAGGTCGTTAGGTAGCTTTCAGGCTTCACTGAAGGTAGCAGGAATTTGTTCTCAGCATGACCACTGAGGAAGCTTTGTCTTAATTTCTGATCATATCACACTTGTTTTTTATAGTATTAGTTAATGATCATGATCTCATCTCTTTGTGGGGAACAGTGAGAAGGGGCTGGGGAGAAGGGGCTGGATTGCTGGACAAGACCCGAGACATGTCACTACAAGTGCAGTGGGAATGCACCCGAAGCAGGCACTCGTCATCTTCCTAGAGCTTCTCATAATGTTTCCTTGTTACATTAATGGGTTGACTTCATTGTCCAGAAATCTTTTTTGTTTGTTTCTTCCTCCTTCTTTTTTATTTGTTTTTATTTGAAGTGTTGTAACTCAGCGGGCTATGGCTGGTGTCTGTGCCAGGGTGCTCTTTATACCAATGCTGCTTCCCACAGGCTATGATTCTATGTCAGACTCACGTTCTTAGTGAGCATTGCTGAGGCTTCTGACAGACAAGTGATTTCAAGGAACACATTGTATTATAAGAATCTCAGATTTGGGCCATCTGCTAAGCACAAGGATCTCTGTGCCATTACAAAAGAGTTGACTGCAATGAGAGAGAACCCAGACACTTGGGACGATGCTTTACCTGCCATTATTTGCACCTTTGCCGTTCTGCACACAGCTCAAACCCATCGAAGGCAGGAGCAGAGAGGAGAGCACTAAGACCTGTCTTACCCACTGGCATTGCAAGAAATCTTTGTTCTTTCTCTTTTTTTTTTTTTAAATATTTATTCCAAAGCACAGTAAACCCAGATTTCCAAACTACCCAAACGCAGCTTAAAATGTAATAATCATTTGCCACTCGACACCAACCACAGCTTTGGCCAGGGTCTCTGTGAGGGATCTGCGAGAGGACGCTCACTGTCACTTGGATGTTTGTCTTGTGATAGTGGACTTACACAAATAGAAATTCAAAATATTTCATCAACACTGACCCAGTTTGATGATAAACTTGCTTTTCAGTTGTGGGAACCTGAAAGATCTCTCACTATTTTTTCCTGGGAGGGGGTGGAAAATATTTCTTTCTTTTTTCAACCCCATCATTTTAGTTGTTATTCATGTATTTAAGCCTGCCTAGGATAAGAGACTAAAGAAGTTATAGAACTGGAAAAACACTACAGGTGAATTATAATATTAATGTAGGTACAGTATGGTACTAACCTCTCATAATTAGTTTGTATGGTAACATCCATCAGACTGCTGCATTTAGACATTTCAGACACTGGGTACAAAATTGTTCTTAGAAATATTTTATCTTTCTCTTTCACTTTAACTTGTTTAATCTAGTTAGATACCTTTTCTTATCATTTTAGTATGTTTCTTTATGGTTGGTTCAGGTGTCACTGTGAAGAAATGAAAGCATTTTTACAAGAGAAAATTCACCCAGTAAAATGAGCATTTGGTACAATGTAAGGCAACACCAGAATTTTTCTTCTTTCTGTTTCCAAATGAACTCTCAGATCAGGATGGGTATAATATAATTCAAATCCTAAACTCACTTATTTAATCTCTTGTCAAAGTCATACCTTAATGTCTATCCACAACCCTGGTAGAATTAAAAATAAGGAGTGTTGTCAGGTCCGGAAATGTAGTTATTTCACTTGTCATTTCTTGTTAGTCCTTTCTTTCACCCACGATCACTGAGTGGATAAAATATTTAAAAGAATGTGCTGCGTTCTATCAAATGCAGTTGAGATGAGCAACAGGGGCTGTCAGTAGTAGAGGTCATCAGGCAATTTCACTCTTTGCTTTCTTTTGGGCCTTTGTAAGCCAAGTGTTAGGAAAATAGGCCAGTCATACAGGAGGATCTGTGGTTTAATACATAGTGTGTGTTTTCAATAAGAGAATTTGACTTGGATCTCAGGGATTAAAATAATTTATTTCTGATGTGTAGTACTTCAGGTCTCTGGGAAATCGGTAGAGCATAAAAATTCATTTGTATGTGACCCAGTAAAAGTGACAACTTAAAAATGGATTTGGATCTTTTGTGATGCAGGTATATAGTGCACCTACATTAACCAGGGTATCTGTGTCTACGAGCTAGCAACGTGACAATGCATAGCAGTCGGAGCCGACAATCTAAAAGGCTCTAGCTTGATACAGCCAGTTTAGGATGATTTAGGTCTGATTCATAGAGGTCCTGAGCACCCGTTATTTCAGTCTTCAATCAAAGATATTCAAAACTAAGTCCCTAAAGATGAAAAGTCGTCAACAACCAGGTTCCTTGAGGTAATGTTATATTCTTTACCAGCTGCTGTACACGGGTAGACCTTTGAGCTGCAGGACTTCCGCATATCTGACTGAACCTGCACATCTCAATTTATCTAAAGAATTCGTATACACTATAGGGTCTGCTACTCATCAGGCACAGAAGGGTGAAGTATGCCTAGTGTTATCTGTTCTGCATACAAAATAGGTGCAGGTGACATACCTTTTAATCTTAAGGACCACTGACAGTAATCTGAGGTCAACTCCAATGGTCTTGGCTTGTGTCAGAATGGGCACAAATCCACAGTCTAATAACAGGTTTGGATGTTAAGCCGCACTTTATCTCAACCTGTTTTCCACTGCCTTGTAAGTGAGTGCTTTCATGGGCGTCATCATTGTTTTAATACTATGTGGGAAACTGAATGTTTTTTGTTTCTGAATAGTGTTCTGAGAGCTTGCCGTAGTAATGCAGTTGTTGACAGCATCATTTCCATTCACTGGTTACTAAAGAGTTGAGGGGTTTTTTGGGTTTTTTCAATTGTTGGTGGTTTTGGTTGTCTTTTTTTAAACAAACTAGAAGCTCATCCCAGCTGACTCCTGTCAGTTTTTAAAGACAAGCATAAATCCCTTTTCCCTCTCTTCTCTTCCCCTCTGCCTCCCCTGAAGGTCATGTCTACCCTAATCAGACAAATCTTAACTTCTTTTTTTCATGTTGTGTGAATAAAACTAATGATGGCACTGGGACACCCAAGTGAGTACAACATCCCAATCTATTGGCTGATGTTCAAATGTGTGATGACAGATGCCAATCTAAGTGCAGAGGGAGAAAAGGGAATAAAGGACATGAAGTAATTAATCCAACATCATACATCAAGTCATAGGCAGAAATAAAATCTGCACCTTTTTGTTAGGTATCTTTGTCCCTGCTTCTTTCTTCAAAAAAATAAAGCACCATGATGTGGAGAGGTTTGTGTCCCTATCTTTCTCTCCCTCTCAGTACTTGAGTAAAATTTTGGTGTCTTTTTTCTTAATAGATCTTCTCTACAAAGATAAATAAGTACTGATACTATTTTACATTTCTAAGCAGGCTTCTGCAGATTTGAGAAGTTTAGTAAGTAGACCCAATTTAACCTTTGAGTTGTCCTGCTGCCAGCATATAGATGATACCACTGGACAAAGATATTCTGCAGTTGTTACAGATACTTTATTAATGTCCATTCTCATGAGAGCAGGACTCACCATCCAGCCTTTGAATGGAAGGGTCACTGGATGATGGTTTTATCTCTAAATATTAATAATGGGAAATAAGAGGAGTGCTTCTAGTTCTGTTACACCTATCAGTGTGAGTCCTGCATGCCCTAAGAACATGCTCTGTTTACCAGGGTTTACCTGAATGTTGCAATTATACAATTAGCATATTTATCCTATGCACATAATTATAGTTACTGTAATCATGTCAATATGAGATAGGGAAAGAAAAACCCCATGTTTAATAAGTCCCAGTGAAATTCAGATGAGAAAGCATTAAAAGAACATTAAGGGCTTGATACAACACCAAAATTATTCACATTCAAATGCCGCAGGAGAATATGGGATTGCCAGAGAGCTGCTGGTTTTAAGTATTCAGATATTCATCTTCCAGTGTGAATTTCTTTGACTGTGTACAGTTCATGGCAAGCGTTTCTGAGAGAATAAACTCAAGTGCAGTGACTAACAAATTTACATACATATTATACAAATACATACACAAAAGGGTGCACTTCAGGTGTTCTGAAAGTGATTATTCTTTAACTGCCACAAAACCATAGCATGTCTGGACAAAGCTGCAACAACTCAGACCTGTTGCCTTAGTACGGAGTGAAAGAATGAGAAAACTTCCTCGGTTCCCAGTCTAGCCTTGAGATAGTGTTCATAAATAAGTAGCCTAGGATGCTATTTAATCGCATAATCATTTTTCCTGTTAGAAGCTGGCATTGACATTGAATTGTTCTTCCAAACTCTAACAGTACTATGTATTAGGAAAAGCACTATCGTAGCAAAGGTCACGTATAGTTACTCCAAGGTATAGCAGGGAGAGAGTCATTTCACTAGAAATGTTGAGTGAACCTGCCGGGACTTCATGTGAATGGAAACCAGAAAGGAAGATCTTGCCAACATTCACCTTTCCTTTTTTTGTTCAAAGGTGAACTGGTATGGTTTTGAGTCTTTCCATTGTCTGAGGAGTGATCAGTGGTCTACTGGGAAGGCAGTAGATACAACATAGTTGTTCTTGAAAGAAAAACTATGCAAAAGAACGTATGTTGAGGTTGTGGTTTGCAGCTGAATTACTATATTTAGAGTTTATAGTTAAGTTTCTTTTTCAATGGATAATAGGGCAGGAGGGAACATTGAAAAGTTATGCAGCCTGTGTCTGTGCCCCGGGGCAGGCTCAACTATAGCTGAATTGTACATGGCAGGGAGTTTCCAGCCTTTTCTTAAAAACCCCCAGTGACACAGAGTCCCCAGTTTCTATAAGGAAGCCATTTCAAGACTTCGTTAGACCTAGTGTTAGAAAGATACTCTCACAATCTAATTTAAATCTATCTTGTTGTTATTTCAACTCAGTATTTCTTGTCCTTTCCTTTTTGTAGCTGCCTTGAAGATTTTTGTCACGTGTCCCTTGAGGCTAGATGGTAGAAAGCCAGCAGCAGCGTGCAGGGGGCTGGGAACCACTGCCTGCTTCTCTTTTTTCTCCCCTTCCTTTTGATTGCCTTTTTCAGTTATCTCGAGTGCCTGCTTATATAGCATGCCGTGAGTCAACAGAGTTTGTAGAGAGGATAGAGGGGCCTATTTTTGGCACTTAAGCCACTTGCTATAACTCTGAACGAGTAGAAATGCTAGTAGAAGTGTAAAATACTACGTCTTCTAATATTTCCTTTTGGAGATGGGCAAGGCGAGCTCCTCTGTCACAGAGGAAATGCAGTGAGAAAAGTGCTCCATGAGTCATTCCTGGCAAGAGGGACTGAATCTCAATGGTGCAGTCAGATTACTGTCACTCAGTTTTACAGGAATATATCCAAGGTGAAGATGAATATGAGAATTTCCCTTACAAATGCTCCCCAGAGGTGACTTGCATCAACAGGCATATGCCAAGTGGAAGGTGATTGCACCCCTACAAACTTTATCTCCCAGAATTGACATATGTCTACAGGCTTAAGATTCCCCTTAAGTGCATACAGATTTCCATGCAGTGGGGCATAGCTGTAACTAACTTTTACAAGATTTACATGATTTACACCATATTCTGCATGGCAGAGAAACCTAACATAAGCTGTTGAGAGATCTCCTGGGTGTTGAAAGCAGTGCATGGGATGCTGTAGGCAGATCATGGAAGTTTTATGAGTGACTGCTTTTTGTTAATGCACTGATTAGGAGAAAGCAGTGAGCTCTTCCAAAATCTTCCTTTAGGGATATGTATTCTTACTGTAAAAATGTTAAACTGAAGTCCACGTTGTGTGTCCAAAACAAGCTGGCTTGTATGCATAATAAATACCGTGCTTGCTCTTTTCTTACCACAGACCAATCAGTCTCCCATCAGGAGAGACTATTCCAAAATAATACAAAGTCCCGACTACCTCTTTTTAATAGCTTATCATTTCTCTCCAAAGCATAGTTGTATCTAACAAGATAGTTGTACCAAACAAGAGGGTAGAACCTAGTACCGGACACTGGTTCAGCGTGCAGAAACACAACTGCTAAATGAGAAACAGCAGTTTTGTAACTTTAATTGCTTCTTAAAAGTATACTTTGTGTTCTGTGACCTTGAGGCTAAGGCATTCAAGTGCTAAAATGTGATCTCTCTTTGACAAATACTGTCCTGATGTGACCTATTGTTCACAGATATTTTAATTGGTCACTAGGGTTTCCAGCAACATAAAACAAATTTTTCCTGACTCTTACTCATTGACTAATTCCTATTACGTTATTAATTTGTGTGTAGCTGTGTTGTATTGCTGTGTTGAGGAGATTTATATGCCCAGAACTGCATTGTTTTTCTCTTGACTATTTTGGACGTTTCAAAATTTTGCAGGTTTAGAATGGCTACTTCAGAGGAAATCATAGATATAAGAAGGAGAGGTTAATTCTCATAAAGGATCACATTCTGAAAAAAATGAAGGGAATTTAACCGTGGTTAATGCATGCAATTTTGAGGCTTTACTGTTCTGAATGTATTTCATAGGCTGATGCAGGGCAGGGGTGTTAAAGGCTGTGCTCTGTTCTGATAACATCTGCAAAAGCAGACACTTGTTCTGACTTTATTGTCTAGCTGCACAGCAATTTTTCAGTTATGTCCATCCCTTAGCCTGGAGTAAGGCTTCATCACTGTGAAAAATGCTAACTCTGTTTTAGTGATATAAAAGGAACTTTATGCTTTCAGAGAGGAACTCAGCACTTTAGAGAAGAGGATGTCTTGTCACACCACACATTGTAGCTTACCTTGATGATCAGCTCTAGTTTGGACTGGAGTTTAAAACAATAAGAGATCGTATCCTAGAATATCAATGAATGTATGAAAAAGTGGGGGCAAGATCTTCAGCTCTTATAAATTGTTATCATCTCTATAACTGATTCCAGTGCTCATTTACACCAGCTAAAGATCTGACTATTGACTAATAAAGAGGAAGACAGTAAGTTCTTAAGGAATTGTTGTGGAGCAGGTGGATATTTTTCATCAGGCTACCCAGCGCACTGAGCGTGAACAGCAGCCGCCTGGGGAAGAGCTCTAAAAATGTATTCTTGTAAGTCTCCGGGAACAGACCTTAAAGCACAGAGAGAGTGCATGTGGTTCAGCAGCCATGTAGAAAAAATATGTTTAAAAATCACTATTCTGTTTACTGATTACCTTTGGGAACTCAGGAGAAACGATGCTTTTACAGAATAATCAGCAAAAAAGTTCTGTGGTCTCATGCAATTTTGCTGAGTTGATACAATCCTAGATAAGGTGTTTTTCAGTGCAGATTTCCTAGATTCCCTGTAGGAAGAGAAAGAAAAAAGTCTGAAATCCCTCCTGAACTGAATTTCTGATTTTTAGTATTTCCACATCATCCCAGGATTTGGGACCTGATGAGTCAGCTTCTACCTGCAGCAGCTGTCTTGTCAGGACAGTCAGGAGTGAAGCCGAACTTGCAGCATGGTGTAAGTGCATATGTCTGTACCAGCAATAAAAAGAAAATAAAAAATCACTTAGAATCTTTGCTTTACTTGAATTTTAAAGGGGCAAAGCTCACAACAGAATTGAATTGAGAAATTGAGAACATTTCCTCCCAGATCCAGGTAACTTCAGTTCCTGAGAGATAGTTTCTGTGATTGTGAGTTGAAAGGTCAAAATGAGCAAAAAAAGGCAATTTGTGTAGAAATGGCTTCTGTAAAAGATAAGGCTGTCTTCCTCTCTGTATGCTTATCATGTAGTTTAGTGTCTACTAAGTGACACTACATCTACAAGTGTCCTTAAAATATTCCCTTTCACTTCTCTGTTTCTAGGGAAGGTTATAGAAAACCAGGCCAGGATTTGGGATTTCTCAGTATGAGGACGTGAATCCCTTCTCCTCATTGCAGCTCCGTGTAAAGGCAGATTAACAATGTTTATATGATGAAGATCTTTAGGGCCATGTTATTATCTCCAATGCTTTTTTTCCTGGAAATATTTTACCTACTTATATTTTTACCATTACTACTAGTAATGCTAAAAAAAGAAAGGGAGCAGTAATAAAGCAGATGCATTGACCTTCAGCAGTGCTTCATGCATGCCTCTCCATCCCTTTTCATCCACAAGCACAAGAAACAAGGGACAGTGTGTCCAGAGTTTCTGCCAAGGATCCTCATCTCTGAGGCTCTGGACTCCAGCTGCCAAGAGGGCTCAATGCTTCTGCAACCCAGGCCAGGCTGAAAGAGATGAGAATTGACCTGGTTACTTTGGAAGGAAAAAAAAAAAAAAGAAAAGAAAGAAAGCGAAAAGAAACTTGTTAAGGGAGAGCTGTTTGCTTTCCTTGCTGCTCAGAGTGACAGTGATTTGTGGGGAGGTTGGAACCGGGAATCTAGGAGGAGAGAAAGCAATGGCTTCTGTGTTGTGGCCTAATTAAACTCAAGTTTGAAGAGTTGTTGAAATATTTCTATTCTAGGAGTGTATTTGGGGGGGTTTATGTCTAAATTGTTCTTAAATATCTTTGAGAGACTCCCATATTCACCAGGAAAGCTCTTCTGAATAATGTTTATAGGTTGCTTATCCATTTCCTCCAAGAGTTGAATTCACTGGGCAGAAAAGTCCCTTTAGTCAGTTTTTCTACCGAGCTGTGGTGTGTTCTCAGCTGGGAAAGGCCATGGGTTTACAGACCGTGTTGAAAGTCCAGCATGAGAGGAGGCAAAGTACTTCAAAAAGTACAGTTATGAAAGAGCTGGTTCTCTGAATATTTGTTTAGGCTTTGTTGTTGATTACACACTTTTCTACTGGAAAAGAAATGAGAGGTTTGGAGCCACTCATAATATTTTCATCAAAAAGGCTTTCTCAATTACAAAACCTTTTCCGCCAATATTTGGAAGACTAATTTTGATTGCAATACTTTTTATTAAAAAAAAAACAAAACAAAACCACCAACAAAACACCCAAGGGATTAAATGCTTCAATTGTGTCAAAAGGCTATTTAAATTTCTGTGGGAGGAGCACTTTCAAAAATTCCAAGCCAATAGTTTAGCAATGAAGTACAAACATTAGTATGTTCTTCTGAGCTTAAAAAGCTGAACATCACCCCCCAAGATATTGATGGATCTCAAGCCAAAGGAAAAAAATATTCCCAGAAAATGAATTACTAACATTGTCATCATAGCCACTAGTAAATATATGGTGCTGGTTTTCAAGGACTAAAAATCTTTTGTTTTGAGCTTACTGACATTGGCTGATACAGCATAAATACTGAGAGTACAGAAGGGCTGCTGCTGTCAGATGAAGCCTTAGGCTTCTGCCTAGCTTATAAGCATGAGGGATATATCGGGCACACTTATTTTGAAAGTGTCTCCTTCCACGTTTCTTTTCACCAAACACATTTTAGATGAACACCAAGAACAAACGCAGTAATTCAGTGTGCTAAATTCTGGAGTCAGTGATTGCTCTGTAACATCCGTTGTATTAAGGTTACCAGGAGAAATTGAATCTCTGTGGTACATGGCATGAAGAAGAAAGAGAGTGAGCTTTGTTTCTGCCTTTATCTCTTGCTTTCCATTTGCTGCCCTGCATGCCCACTCCCTGTTTGCCCTGCAGCCTGGGTCTGGGCTGTTCGGCCCCATGGCTGCAATCTTTGCCATGGTCCATGCTGCCACAGCCTGAGGCTCACAGCCTTTGTGCCTTTGCCCTCATCATCTCTTGGGTGTTTACCCTGCGGCTCGGTGTTACAGAGGGTGTGTCGTACCATACACATGTGCTTTCGTTCTGGGGAGCAGATGCTGCCTGACAGTGATGTTCTGAATTTTGTTTAAATTCCACATAAGGGGGATCTCCCCTGAAGTTTTGTTTTCCTCTTGCAGTCAGTCTTCCCTGTGCTGCTGTATACTGCACACTGAGACTTTTCCTTCCAGCACAGCAGACCTGCTGACTATTGCAATTTACTTGTTTTTAATACAGATTATGCCTCCCTCCTCATCCTCCCCCTCCCCATGACAATTTTGCCCGGGGAAGCAGTCCCACCTAGAACCCACAGTGTGTTTTTGTCCATTCCTCCGTGTACTGAGAGGTTTCACTCGAACCACTGTAAAAGCTCTTCTTGTGTTTGCCAGCAGCTGTGATAATTTTTCTTCGCAGCTGGTTTTCTGGATACAGCCTTTCTGTTATGCCTTCATTTGAGAAAGGATATCAGCATCTTCCACATGATAAAAGTCTTGTTGCTGCAAGATCTTCCCAAGAGCATTGATATAGAGGGGCTGTGTAGGAGCTGCATCTGGATGCAGATAAGAAGAACACTTGTCTGTGCAACCTAGATGTATTCAAGCTCCCCCTTCCAGAATCACGTGAGATCCCTGCTGCCCACTGCACCAAAATTTTGGCTGAACATTTCAGTAACAAGTACTTCTGTCTGTAATGACAGCTTAGTAGTTAAGACCCTGATAAAAGTTTATCTCAAAGTCCTGGTGATGGTTTTTAGGACATTTGCAAGAAGAGGCCAAGAGTGCCTGAGGAATTTAAGCCTCATTTATATAGCCTGCATCAGGAAATAAGCTGTTTCCTTGTTACCCTGATGCTGTGGCTGCGCTGTCCCTAAGCCCATCATCTTTACTCTTTCAGTGTCCTCATGAACAAAGGTTTCTATTCAAAATAGAAGAAATATGATTTCTCTATGGATTTATTCTGGAATAATCATGTGTGTTAATTGTTGCAAATAATACACAGCTTGATATGCACAGAAAGTCCAAAGATTGCTGGGTGCTAAATTCTTGTCAACACTTTAGAAAAATCTCACCCTTTAGTTTATGGATCTCACTGAAGTAACTGGAAACCTGCATCTCAATAAACAGCTGAGGACAGAGTTAGGAAGTAGCCTGAGTTTTTATTTTTCTGCCCTTCAGGAGTTGTACTTACAAGGTAGTAAAAAATAGATTCACTTCCCAGTCTAATCTGACCCACAGTAAATCATTAACCATGTTAGCCTCATCCCCTCACTTAAAATGGGAGTGGATGCTTATTCATTTCTTAATAGAGTTTTGCTTTTAAATGATTCATATTCTGTTTTATCATTTTCATTGCACTTTATAGGGACTTGGCAGAGGCCTGAAGGACCTTTACTCTCTCCAGCTTGTCACTCCAGATGGCTTTGCATTTCCAGAGCAGATGAAATGCTCTGGCCATGGCAGTGCAGTTGCACGCATTTACTAATCCGCTTTGCCAATCTCCCAGACCCTTGTAGGATGCTTCCGTGCACCACATTTGAAGAGTTTGCATTTAAATTGGCTTTTGAAATTCATGTTTCATTTTCTTATTTTAATTACTGTCTCTGCTGCTCTCATAGTTCGTTACTATACTCTGCTGGAATACTTAGAGATTATTCAGGTTTCTTGTGATTTTGATAATAAATTTAAATGTGATGGTATTGCTATTATACCAGGATGTGAATACTTAATTAGTGTCCCCATGTTTGAGTAACGCAAAACATCTGTAGTAAAAATAGGCAAAAGAATAGTATCTCCATTTTACTGATGGTGAACTGAAGTTCTGAAAGATTAAATGGTTTGTCTCAAGATGCTCAAGAGACTGTGGCAGAATCTGGAACCTTCATTCTTTGTGGCTCGCATGACTTCTGCCTCATAAATTTATGAAACTTTGTGGAATCAGACCCACGGCAGCACCTTGGAGAACCAATCTTATGCCCAAGCATCAGTAAAATGAGATTCCTCACAAGTGCAGTTTCACTATGACAGTAGGAAAATGTTTCTGAATATTAATTTACTTTTCATCTCCATGAATATATTTGAGTCAGAAGTGGTATGAAATATTGTGCCATTTGCAGCTGAGTTGGAGTTTGGACTGTGTCTGGGTCAGCCAGAAAAGTTGTACTCAGCACATTGAGTCAGCGTATTTCAGAAACTCCCTGCTAGGCAGTTACTGGGGGGCAAACATGCTTCATGTTCATGAAGAGTTATTTTTCTGAAAACCAGTCCTAATATGTTACTCTGAAATAGATTTACTTAAAATTATGGTCCTATTGTGTTTCTCTGAGTCTGTCATTAGGTAATCCTCTGTCTTTTCCCTCGGATCTTGGTGTATTACAAGTGAAACCATGCTGTGACACTGATGGCTTCAATTTATCCCTGTTTTGTAGTATGCAAAGTAAAGATGACAAATTGATTCATGCTCCACTTATTGGTTTTGCTACTTTTGAAGTACTTCTGTACCTCAGCAAATATAATCTCATACCACTTTCAAGACCCAACAGCTTTTTCCATTTGCCAGGTCCCTAAAAAGGGTTTAACATTGCGTGCAGGGATGTGTGTGTTGAAGATTCTCTGCTTTGACCTCTCTGGCTTGTCTAATACATTGCACAAGCCTATGAAGAGGAGGAAAGCACTCGTGAATTTGTACTTTTGCAGGAAAAGACTTGCACAATCAGCACTGACAGCTTGTGAAAACAACAGAGCCCTAGTGCGTGGTATAAGCAGGTCTAGCAGGCTGTCTGTCTTTCTGTGTGAGACCCATGGCTCCTGGCAGCAGCACAGGAGGCATAACTGTGTACATGGACATTGCTGAGAAGCTGTAATAAGGAGGAGACTTTAGTGGTTGAAATATTTGGTTATACTTAAGTCTGATTTTTGGCTGTTGTCATATTTAGGAGGGGGAAAGGTGGGGCATTGTATTTTCATACTCCTTGTGCAGAAGCTGTGTGGGACTGGTTAGAACCAGCTGTTGTGCTTTGTGGTGATTCATGTTGCAAAAAATGAATGTTTAGAAATCAGATGTAAGTAAGGAGATGCGCAGTCTTCAGCTGGGCCAAGAAACTCTTGGCCACAGCTCTGTCTTTTTGTAGGTCCTTACTGATGCATTGCCAGTTCAGATTTAGAGCTAGAATGAGTTATTCACCACTGAAGTAAAAAGAAGAATTTTCAGCTCAAAGTTTCAGGCTGTTTTCTCTAGCTCTGATGGTTAGAGGAAGCACTAGTAAGTTAAAAGTGTTATAAGAGTTCTTAGTTGAATTCAAATATAATTAAGCTGGGATCAGAAAAAAAGGAAATCTGAATATCTCTGAGAAAGGATAAAGATGGTGGGAATCTCAGACCATTTTGTCAATCCCTTGTTTGTGTAGCGTGGAACTTTTAAGAGGATTTTAGTCTCTATTTTGTGTGTCTGATGATTCCAAGCAGAGGTTATTTATTACTGCAGTTGTAATTTTTTTAGCATGTTTTCTTGATAACAGGCCCATTTAAGTTGGCAAGCTTCAAAATCCTCATTCCATATCCCTCTCCTCCTGTGACATGTGAACATGCTGAGAAGATTACAGGTGTATTTAGTGCCTATGGAAAGGGGAAGAATTCTAGGCAACTATTTCCCAACTTCTCTTGTTACAATCTATAGTAGTGCCATTACTGTCGGCTCTAACATCGTGGCTTAGCCTAACCCTTCACTTATGCACTTAGAAAGTCACAGCCTGTCAGAATAGCATTAGTGTCATTTCCAGCACCTCGCCTACCCGCTGCCACCTCAGATCATGCCTGAAATATTAACTCATGTGCTCTCTTGTGGTGATAAAGTGAGGACGATCAGCTACTTGTCAATCAGGCGTTCAATCTGAGCTCCTAGCTTGCTCATAAATGATACTACCATTAGCTAAAACAAAGTGGGTGGTTTTTCCCATATTTCTCATCTATTTTCACATCAGAGAAAAATCCAAGATGACATATCCATGCTCTTGAGCTTAGAGATGCTGCAAACTGGATTGCAGAAAGCCTTCTTCAGATATGGGTGGGTGGCTGCTCACCAGTCTCTGCCATGGCTCTCAACTTTTACTTGTGCGCATAATAACATTTAGGAGTGACATCCACAGTGTTCCTGCAGAAAAGATACATCTCTGTGTAACTAAGCTCTCAGTATTTCTCAGCATTCCTGCTAATCATTAATGATAGAAACTTTGTCTCTAGACAATCACAATATTTTAATTTGCATTTTTCTCACCAGGAGGAAAGTTGACAATGAGGGCACAGTCCACTCGCTCAAGATACCTACTCTCAGGAAGAGAAATCTTTCAAGACTCCAGTAAAACATACAAAGCACTCAAATTTCAGTCAAGGTATTGTTTATTGAATATTTCTTTCTGTGTGCTATAAACAGAAGCAAGCTAACTTTAAAATTCTGTCTCTGGGAGAAGAGAAGTATACCACCCTTATTGCTTACAAGTGAATTCCTTAGTCACCTGCTCAGTTTAAAGGAACCTTACAGTAATTGTAAAATCAGGACTCTGTCAGGTGCCTGTTTATAACTTTTTGGCTAAAAAAAGTGAAGTGTTAAGGAAATCCTGTAAGCAGCACATGCAATAACATACCATTAAAGCCTGGAAAAGTGCGGAGATATGTTTCTTTGTCGGGGCTTGTGCTTTTGTAGGTGTTCTCTGAATTAAACCACAGTGTACAACTCAGTGCTCCCCTTGGAGCCAGGATGTCAGACCGTGTTATATGATGCATTGTGCCACTCTTGTCTTCTGCTAGCAGATAGCTCAGAGCTGAGTTGCTTCTAAAATGTACTGCTGCTGTGTTGGGGCTCTGGGGAGTGGTAACAGTGTTTCATAAGCTGGTTTTAATGTTTCTGATTAGTCTAGTATCAATTACCAAGTGGCTGGTTTTTATACAATTCCAGGATTTTACACATTTGGAGTAAGTTTATACAGTTGTGTGTTTAAGTTGCATGGTCTGTTAGCAAAACACTAAACAATCCTTTTGGTCAAGTTTTCGTCAGACTAATTAAGAGTTTTCCTTAGTCTAAGAGCACATAGTGGTTGGTGCCATCTCAGAGACTGGTCTACTTAAAAAAAAAAAGTAAAAATCCTGACTTGGGAGCCCCTAATCCCAGCATGCATTTGTGTGGAAGGACAGAAAATACTCTGCTCTGACACAGCTAGTCCAGAGATTTTTTTTTTAAAAACTGAAGCTTTTTCACCCTCATCAGTTCTGTCTTCATGTTACGAAACCTTTTGAAATTAACTGTGGACTTTATTTTGACTTAACCTCCTTTGATTTAGAAATTTCCACCTGAGTGAAAATGGTAGCATTCCTAATTCTTCCAGGCTAAGTGCAGCGTGATTACAGAATAAATTAAGGTGTATTAATAAAAGGCATCTCCTGTTCTATTTGCTTCATTTTATGGTTATTTAGAATCAACTTATGGAACAGTTACCATAGTCACAACCTAAAAAGATAGGGGCAGTAGCAAAGCTTGTGAGCTAAAATCCAGTATTGCTACATGCATGAAATCATAGATAAGTGTGACAGGATGTGACATCTAAGATACAGTTTGACTTACCAATGAGGGACAAAGCCAAGATAAGACACACTGCCTCTGGAGAAAAAAAAAAAAAGAAGAAAGATTCACTGTAGGAATCATTTTGATTTTTGAAAGAAATCACAACGCTTCAAAATGATTGTGCTATAACGGTTATAACATCAAAAGCAAGGATAAACTCCTGGAAAGCTATATTTGCAGTATTTCCGTTTAACCATTTCAAGGCAGGCGAGTGGATAAAATACAGGAACCGTGCACAGCAGTGACTGCCCTTTCCTTTCAACACATACAGGTTACCCATGGTTTCCACGTGGTTTACACAGCTGGATACACTACATCCACAGCTTCTCCCTCTCTGACACTTGCTGTCTCCCCGTAGCCCCCACTTTTATAGCTGAGACCCTTATTAATGATTGTTTTCTCTTCCTCTCAACCCCATTGCAGTAAGTGCCATCAAAAAAAAGAAATTACTGCACAGAGTAGGCAAAGAAATACATGTGTAAGAGAGTATGAGGCTGTTGGTCTTTGTGTGTGATAGCAACAGTGCTAATGCTGTCACTTGTGTTCACTTCCACTCTGCGCAGTTTTAATGGCCACACGAGACCAGAGCGATTGAGATCTGGCCTCTGCCTTTCTGATTTTCCGCACTAAGCATTTGTTCATTATAAAGGTGCTAGAAGTCACAATACCATATTCTCATGGATAGGGCTACAAAACAAACAAAAAGCTCAAAGAAAAGGCAGCTTACAAGACAACTGCAATGTCAGTGTTAAAACTGGCGTGTGACATTGATATACATAGAAATAATTTGACTCCACTGCAATTAGCAAAAGGCCCCAGTGACCTTGCTGAGGACTCTGGGGCAGGGTCCCTCTGAGCACGGGCAGGCTGGTACCTGTGAATACTGCTCAAAAAGCCAAATTATTGTGCACTTTTGCTTGATCTATCTTTTGCTGCCTGGGCATTTTCCCACAGTGCTTGGAGCTCTGATTAAGGCAGTCAACCATAAATCACTAAGGCACATGTCAATGAAGCCCTTACAATGCCACTGGGGATAGAGGAATCATATCCTCTTATTGCTTTAATCGCGAGGCTGGAGTCCATTAAAAATCCATTTAAATCTATGAACTGGTGCTAGTTTTAAACTGGTAATTTATGTCCAGTGGATATTAGCAGCATTTTTTCCCCCTGTATCTGAACTATTGCCAAGAGCTGCTCTAACTAACCTATGCTATTCATGTTCAGGCTTAGACAATATAATCTCCTTCGCTTTCTGGGTTGTGTATCAGCAGGCAGCAGTAATGGGTATTGTCTGAATCAAAGCCTCTTATAGAAGTGTTGCAAACCAAAATGAAAAGACCGGAATAGCTCACCATCAGTACGTGGAAACTATTCCAAACTGGGAATTGATTAGTGGATTTTCTGCCATTATCTTTCAAACTGCATTTTGGAAGGACTCAAAAGTAACTCAGTAGTATATACATGATACCCAACATCCACCTGCCAGGACAAGCTGTACAATAATAATAAAACAGGCACTTTTAGCACAAAAGGGCAAATTCAGTCTAGTTAGTTACTTTGTTATTTGTGGAATTTGAGCATTTCAGAGGTGCTCTGTCCTTGCACTCAGCTGATTTGCAAGGCAAGGTGTTCTACAGGGTAAATGATCTCACACAGAGCTGGAGCTCTTGTCCTCCATGTCAGTGCTTTTGCGTGGTGGCTTTCAAAGGTAGCCAACCAGCCCCCCAGTTCTGACCAAAATCAGGTTCTTCAAAGGGACCCAGTTGAAACAGTGCAGAATCAGTACATATTGTACTGTTAATATAACAGGAAACACTAAAGAAGAAAAGCAACAGCAGTGGCACAGTTTGTACCTATGTTACTGTGTTTACAAGCAATAATGTAGAAGCAAAGACAACTTGGGCAGATGTATCCTAAGGCCAGGACGGTTCCTGCAGCTTCTGGGCTGCAGAGTCTGCGCAGGGTTGTGATCAACTGAAAATAATCTGACTTTTGCCCTCTGTACAGTAAAGAGCCTCTCTGGCAGCTTCCATCTCAGTTTTCTCACAGAAATGGACTTTGAATCACAGAGGTCGATGTCTTCTCATTTACTCATGGTATTAAAAAATTCTGGAATTCAAAACAAAGGGATGCAAAATCTTTTGTTCCCGTTGCCCATTTTCCACTCTTAAATCACGTTCCAAAGTCCTGAGGAGTGCGGGTAGTTCAGCTATCACATCCATCTGTCATTGCTGGGCCTTTTCAAACCTCCGTCCCCAGTCGCTGTGCTTCCTTTGCCTTCTCCCCCTCTGCACGGCAGGTCCTCTGCCCTGGTCCCCATGGTGCGACTGGCAGAGCTGCCAACACAGCACAGGTGTACCCCCAGCGAGTGCCGCAGGGACGCGCCGGGGCAGGGGATGGTTACGTATTCACAGTCCGTCTGTCTCCAGCTATTTTGTCCATCTGTTACAGTTTCTTACTACTAGCAGGTGAGCACCTAGCCATGGAATGCTACAAAAGCAGAAAGGAAACTGGCACGTGAAGAGTGATGAGATAAGCATAATATTGGATGTAAAGGTGTGAATCGCAGTTGGAGAACCATAAGGGGTGTAGGAGCAAATGTTGATAGTTGTGGCAAGAGGTTTTTTGCCCTGCATTTAGGAATGATTATCAGAGCGCAATGAGGCTGGCCTCATCAGCCAGAGGCAGACAAAAGAAACCAACTGAAAGCAGGCAAAGGCTCAAACATTTCTGAGCCAAAGTGCCGGTCTTTATTTTTCTAAAGTGAAATGAATTCATTCCTACTGGAAATCTACCAAACTATTTACTCTTGCTTCTGGTAGCAGCAGCCACAGAGGTAACCACAAATCTCCAGGTAGTACAGGTGTTTGCTAGAAAGAGCAGCTGTTACTGTTAGAAAAAACCCAAAAGGTTCCCTTCAGTTTCAGCTTCATAACCCAGATGACAAGTTCTGAAATGAATTAAAAAAAAAAAAAAAATCTGTAACAGAGGCTTCATCATAACCTACCTCATTGTGTGGCTTTGCTTGCAGCTGTTCTGCTTCTTCTGGGGTTTGGCACGGGATAGCTGTTGCGGGGGCTGTGTTCACCCTTCTGCATGTCCTTTTTCTGACTCACCTTCCATTCAGGAGCCAGTTTCTTTTTTCACCTCATTTTTTTCTCATTAGTGCAAAGGAAGCAACTGTGCTGCTGCCTTAGCTGATGCCTCAGCTAGACAAAGGAGAACAGCTTCCTTAGAGAGGTGGAAGATGTTTGTTTGTACTACGTACTCACTTGGGACAAAGAGTAAACAACAAAACTAACTCATTCTCCCCAGCCTACCATTTTTGTTAGTTTTCTCATGTGAAGGTTCTCCTTTGAAGTGGCAAGGTTCATTGACTGGACTTGAAGGCATCCAGATAATGCCTCAAAAGGCAAAACTGTACTTATATCAGCAGCATTAGGGAATGTTAAAGTTGTGGATAGAAGCAATCCAAACTAAGCCAGAAAGCTTCTGTTTGATTCAGACAGCTTATAGCTGGCTATCACTGAAGTTTGCATTTGACAACTGCAGAACTACATCCTTTTGATTTTCATGTACAAAATCCTGCAGTAGTTCAGAAATGAGGAGCAGGCTTTTGTGCGTTTGACTGAGTAGAGAGAGCCAGAAGCATTTTGAAATTATTCAGCGCAAGTTATGTTTTGTTCTTACTGCTTTTCTTTTTAGCACCAGAAATCAGTGCTGATGTCATTCTCATGTTAGTTGCTTAGTTTAGTGAGAATAAAGGACAGCTAAATTGGGACCCTGCAAAATGTAACACCCAGATGGCAGAAAAGACAAGTGAACAAGGTGCTGAAATGAGAGGCTTTTGTCTTGGGTTTGAAAAAGAAATAAAAAAAATCAAGTGGCATACAAGTAATTCATATGACCACAAACAGAAGTGAAATTCATTTTGAGAATTTTGCATTCCTTCACATCAGTTCAGGCAGTCAGTATCGCTGTACTTATTCTGTGTTAAAAACAGAAGCAAACCCAAAAGCAAAGCAAAGAGAAACAGACCTCAAAGGAGTCTCTTTGGCAGCATTTCAATACTCAGAGCCAATGAAGTGCATTTCACAAGCTCCATGAAGGCCAGGCTGTGTAAGGGACGCCCGTCCTTAGGGTGGTCCTTTGCAGGGACCTTCTAGCCAAATGCTTAAGGGCCAAGGAGCATCCCAGGTTTTGTTTCTATCCCAGATCCTGGATATTTCACTGAATACATTTCAACCCCTTGTCATCGCAGTGTTATCACTGCAGAACGACAGCAGGATAAGCCAGTGAGTTAACCTGGATCTTGCTGTAGGAAATGTTTCCACAGAGGCAAGAGTAGCGGCTACAAATTGGAGGACCACACTAATCTAATAATTATCAGGTAATTACACAGCCACAGCAAGCCAGGTATGGCTACTTTTAGAAATGCCCCAGGAGGGAATGAGGTGGAGAGGGAATTATTCTAACATATGGCAATTTATCAGTTGCTAACACCAGCAAGACTTTGTTAAAAGATTCCCTTAGGGTTCCCTATGACAACGTCATGGATTTAGACTGGTGATGAACATCTCTCTGAATAGGGCAAAACAGAGGAAAGGATTACAGGCTTCCTGATATTCTGTGATCTGGGATATAGGTGAAACAATTTCCACCATAGTCAGTACCTTGGGAAAGAAGGTAAAATTATTGCTGGTAGTCTGTATGATTGGTGAGGTGTAATTTTATTTGCTTAGACTGTTTCACACAGGAGCTAGAGAGAGAGTTTGTAGCCAAGGAACCCAGAAGAAACTTCCTTTGTTTATTTTTGAAGGTGTTTTTTAATCTGATGGTCTCTACTTTCCAGAAGCACGGGTTATATCAGACATAGCAGCATAACACATAGGTGCTAAAATTAACAATGCTGTGTTGTAAAATCTTTCAAGAAACAGTGACTGGTGGGAACTGCTCATGAGTAAAACTGAAAAGGAAGGAGGAGCGAGGCATCATGGAAAATGTTGGCAGAACTGTTCTTTCAAAATGTAAAATGTGAAAATTTGTTGACAAGCAATATAGATTGCTTTTTAGGTAGGGCAGCGATCATGTACAGGTTATGTTTTCTCTTTCTTGTGAAAACTACAAGATATGAGGTACTACAAGCATTTTCAACCTCATGGGTTTACACAGAGGGGTGAGTTCTTGTTGGTTTTGGTCGGGGGTTATGCTGCAGGACAGGGAAGGGGGATGTCCCCAGGCTCATCCTGGCCCCTTGCTGGGAAGACCCGAGGTGCTATGCCAAAGCCTGCCTTTTCTTCAAAAGGAACGTGGAAATGTGGGTAAGGAAGGAGTCTGTGGTACTCTCTGATGCACACCTCTGCTGTGAGTGCAAGTTTGCTGCTCACTCTAACTAGAGCAATCTTCCTCACCCGCTGCAAGGATACACTCCTGTCTTTTTCTCACCACTTGAGAAAACAGTTTCTTTGTTGGGTTTCTCTTTGTGTACTCTGGAGTTGATGAACTGATGTGATATGACAGTACAGCTACAATTGCAGAAAAAAAAAGGAAGAATGGCACATTTTTTTTCAGGCTATTCCATCCTGTTCTAATATTTATTTGGCTTGTCAAAGCATTAATGCTTCACCTGCTGCAGTAACTGACTTTTTTGATATAGAAGTTTTGCTAGAGAAAGGATTACAGAGTATACAGCACCAGCAGGATTTTGGAAAAGAAGTGGGATAGGGGAAGGAGAAATTTTCTTTTTAAAAAAATACAGTAAATTCCATCATAGGAACTTATATACCAGCTAGGCCACCTCAGTAAAGGTAAGAGCTAGTTTCCAGATACCATCTGATAGTGATGAAAACACTCAGAGTGTGACTTTCATCTGTGTCCTGAACAGTCACAGTATGAGCACAAGCTCATCCAACTAAGGATTGGTGCACCGTCTTCCAGCAGGCTTCTTAGCATCAGGTACATGACATTTGATGAACTTTTTGTAAGGGTGGATTTTTCCAGCCTTTTGGAGCATATTACCTGTAGGGGATTAAAAGATTTTGATCTTGCCTATGTGCAAACAAGCATAGGAAGGGCAGGGAAAATTAATATGGGCCAGTGTTTTGAAGCCTTTAGTTGTGCTTCTGGTTTTTGATCACACTTAACTTCTATTTGTATTTAGACTTGGCCACAATGAATGAAGCTATTTAGACTTGGTTAAGCTGATAACACCACTGCTGAGCCCTCCTTGTCTCTGTCAAAAAAATCAGTATTTTCATTCTTCTATAACCTCATTGCTCTATTAAACACCACCAAGACTACGTTATGCTGAAACTTATGCACATAATGAGAGCTTTGGGAATTTGGAGGTGCTTTACCTGTAACTAAAATGAAGGTTTTCAAGAGTAGGGATTTGCTTTCTATGGTTTTCTGCATTCTTAACGAAGAACAAAACAACGTAAGTAAAAAGAATCAACCCCAGATCTAGAAAGACTTGACTTCCCTGGAAGCTGTCCTTGCCCCAAGTCAGTCAGGCTCTCATGCTGTCATTTCTAAACTTTCTTTAAATGGAAGGTCAGACAAGTCCTTCAGTTAGTTTCACTGACAAAAATGAGACCCAAAAAGGAAAAGATTCTAAATGAAACCAGGATAGCTCTTTCAGTAAATAACTCATTCCACAGTCATTGTGAGATCAGGGCCATATCTTCTGCAGAAGAGTAATATCCTTCACGAAAAGGCTGCATCAGCGTAAACTGCATGTTTAGCTATGTTTAATTTGTGGCACATCCAAGTGAACTTTTTGGGGTAATAGTTACATGATGTTCTCTGTTGCATAATAGCTTAAGGGAAATGTTGGGAAAGGCTTTGTCCTCATACTATGCGGCATCTCCCACTGCCTTTAGGGATGGTAACTGACTGCAGTGTTTTAGGGCTTTGGCAGCAGTAGAAATCCTGCCTTGGCTTTGGGTAATTGCCATGGAACATGCTGAAACACTTCCCTCCCTGGACAGACAGCCCTCTACTCTTCATTGCATTTCCTTCCAACAGTGTATTTGAGAAAGGTCGAAGTAGCACAGAAACATACCTGTAGCTGAGTCTTTGGTAGAAATACTGGTATGAGCCGGAACTAAGCAATTTAGCTTGGCCAAATGAAACATTTCTTGTGTTATTCAGAGCTATGCACAATCTCCAGTAATATTTGTGTTGTAACCCCAAATCTCTTGATTTTACAATCTCTTTGATTGTAAAAGCAATGTTGTCTGAATGGTGCTAGAATATTGTGAGTGAAAGAAACTATTTGGAGAGCAGTAGGAAGACCTGGTTTAACCTAATAGCTTTTACTACAGGTGGAGCATAGTGCAGAGAATGGAATAATGAACATACTCCCTAGTTTAAGCAGCCTTCTGTGCTGCAACTGCGTATGTGGGCAAATACATTATAAGCAACTTCGGTGAGAACTGTAGGAAAGTGCATCCTTGGAAGAAAAGTACCAAAGACAAAACTCACATCAATGGCAGCAGTAGGTAAGAGTATTCCTAAGTGCTCAGGAACAAAGGAGGTTTTAGAAAAAACTTGAAGCAAAGAGCGTTTACATCTTATCTATATTCATCTTTGGTTCCATTTGCTTGCAGTGTTCTCTGTCTTACAAAGGAGATCAGCTTTTGTGGGGACAGCTGGGACTGGGATGGCTTATTGTCAAGTCTCAAATGTCAATGACTAATGCTGATTTACATGCAGATTGCCTCTCAGCTTTATTTTATTTGGTTATTTATTTATTTCTCAGAAATGCTGCCATTTGCTTCAGAGGATCAAATCAATGAGAGGGCAATAAAGAAGATGTAATCTTATTGCTGATTTAGGAAAAAGGTAAAAAAAAAAAGAAAAATGAAGATGAGATAGGAATTGCAGCAATGTGTATCTGCTGGTAGTTTTTCCATTCAGGTGTTTGCTAGATGTTGATCTGTTTGGGAAGAATGCATTTTGCTGTAGATCTAGAGCTGCAGTTGAGCCCAGCCTCTGTGTTCAGTCTCTGCTGTTTGAGTCAGCCTTTAAAGTTATCCACTATTGGTATGAAACAAGTACCATTCCATTAGATCTATTTCCTGACAGCCAAAAAAGTGAAACCCTGTAGCTCACACCATCTGGCTACAAGCAGAAAAGATAGGGTTTTTTTTCAATGGGAATGTTTCCTTTCCAGGGTGTTTCAAATTAGCGCTACGTGCCTTACTGACAAAAATTAAACTCTTGTGGGCTGCCCATCCCCTGGATTCAATGCTGTTAATTTGGTTCATTATTTCACTCTCCTCCTCTTGTTTGTCCCCATCACCTGCTCTCTCACGCTGAATACTCTGTGGGGTAGGAATGAGCTCTTTGCTCTGTATCTTTACAGTGACTTTGCAATCCTTTCTTCCACTTTCTTTGTTACCGGTGATTATTTATAGTCAGAAAGAAACTGGCTTAATATTTTTACAGATTTCTTGTTGAGCTTGGCAAGTTTGCATTTTGAAGGTTACAAGCCTAATAGTGATGAGAAAGCTTGAGGTACAGCCATTGAAATTGAAATGTTATGCACCATCAATTTATTTTGCTTGGTAGTTTCCAAAATACAATTGCGTTGTCATTAGTCCCTGTTCATGTTTAACTTCCACTGACTTCAATGGGAAATTGGTCCCCTAACTGTTCAGAAGTGGCAAACTGCATACCAGAAGGAAATGGGCTTGCATAAATAAGGCACTAGATTTAATGTCAAGAGATCTGGGTTCAATTGCTAGTGTGCTGTGGCAAGCCTACAGCTTTGGATCCAGCTTCACCTGATCCATTAAAGATGAGCAGACACGTACAAGCCCTAGGTCCACAGGTTCAACTCCTTGCTGAGCTCAGCCTTGTGTGTGCACATCTGTGAAATGGTGCTAATAACAAGATAGCCAAACTTGTAGTTGCCTGAACATAAAAAACCCTTGAACATAAAAAGTCTGGTTAGGCTGGAGAAAATGCTTATCTTTTAAGATTTATTATAGTCGCTTATTCTATGCACAGCCCTCATGAGGACTCAGAAGAGTTAGGAGATTTATAAATTAAAAGTTGGGATTAACAGATAAAGACAGTGTGACACAGCCCAGCTCTTGTGGATTTATAGTAAACTGCATTGATTTTTATTCTTCTTCTTTCCTTCTTTATTTCTTTCCTTCTTTCTTTATTTCTTTTTTTTTTTTTTTAATTTTATGGCTAAGGACATAAGAAATGATCAGAAATTGATGGTGATCCTGAAAATCACTTTCTAGTGGTGATTAAAATCTCTTATTAAACATTTATGTGGAGCAAGGAACCAGGTGACAACTATTTCTGGTGCTGAGTGGATGTGCCTCAGAATAAGTAAACATTGCTGATGGTTTGAATGTTCTTTCTTGAGAATTTTTAATGATTAGAAGATTTTCTTCATTATAGTCAAATATCTAACCACTAATTACTCTGTTAAGCTGTGTTCTGGTAGCAGGAGAAATGCAACAACAAATTTATTTACCTATTAAAATCTTTACGTGTCTATTACTATCAGCAGTCTGTGGTTCCTCAGAAATATAGACTCTTATTGATGGGATCCCAGATGCTAACTAGAATTTAATTTAGTTAAATGGTGTATACTACAGATTGTATTTCCCCATGGATATATACAAGCAGAACAAGATAAAACCATTACCAATTACATAGGCTTTTTTTTTTTTAACCTATTTGCATCATTATTTCTTTCCATTGTAAATATAAAATATTTGCAACTATTTATGTGCATTATTGCACTTTTTTTGAGTCGGAAAGTCTGCTCCCTATGCTATAAAGTTGCTTTCAATGATGTCACCCCAGTTGCAACTGTCCAGCAGTTTATAAGATACTACATCTGGCTCTACTCCATTTTTTAGTAGATTACACTAAAGTGAATCCTTAAGGCTAAACCCTCTAATTTACTAAAACAGATGCACATAAAATTACAGCTGTCTCACCAAGGCTTTCATTGATTTGAACAGAACTGGGATTCATTTAAGTGGTTATAAAACTTAGATAAGCAAACTTCTTTCAAATCCAGATGAAAAAAACCCACAAGTAAAATACCAAAACAAAACACCCCAACCTGCCAAACAGCCTTAATTACTGGTTTATTGATTGGCTCATCAGTGCCTTATTCCTTATCTCTGTGTCCGCTGACACCATCTCTCCTGGATCCCTTGGCTCCAATGGCAAGTAGGTGTGCTTCCCACATGGAGGGATAATTTTATCGTCAAAGTATGATATTTGCTGTGATTAAAGGACAGTTTCACTCCAAAAAGTAACTATATACATTATGTAAGATTCTCCTCTCTGACACTTCGCTGTCTAAAAATTAGACAAATAACTTAAGCTGTGATTGCCTGTGAAGTGCAAAGAGAACATAGAGGGAGACCTTAAGACACATGACTAATTTTCAGGCATCTTAAATTACGTAGAAGGTTGTTTTGTCCCTGCAGGTTTTCTGCTCTTAAAAGACCCCACCGTGACTTTCTGCACACACTTTGAAGTGAGGTATCTTACCCTAAAACTCTATGGGAATATTTTGAAGATGTACAGGAGGTGTAGGAGCATGCCCTCCAGGGACTAGCATAAGTCTACTCGACTCCACATATCCTCACTGCATGGAAGCGCCAATATTTTTACACCTGACGTGGAACCTTCTCAGCATCCTAGATTATAACTCACAGGAGCATGAGGTTCAGGAGGACATGTGGGGGGGAAAAAGAGATGTAAAACACTGAGGAAAAGGGAAGTGAGTTTTCTTTAAAGACTCAGCCAGAAGCAGTTCCATTACCTTCCTAGGAGCTAATGCCCCCATTTTGTATTTTAAGTCTCATTACCCGGTTATGTCACCCAGCTTAGTGTCACAAAATGTTCAGGCATTACTGCTGCTGAGTGTTAGGGAAGCCACTCGAATCCAATTTAAAAAAACCCAAAACACCACAGCAATATTAGAAACAACGAATTGGTTTAAAAGAGAGTAGTTACAGCAGTTTGCCTAGAAATGTGCTGTATTTTCCACCACCAGCTCTCTCTCTGCTGATGGGCCCTATTTTCATTTCCAAATGATATCTGTCAGTTCAGTCAGCAGTTACAAATTTGATCCAAGAATTAGTGGAAAAAACTTTCCAGCTTATGTGATAAACAACCTTAGATGATCATAATCCGTAACCAAACCCTCTCTACTCTCACTTTTCCCCTGGGAGAGAGGATAAGAGAACAGCACATGGCAGATGTTAGTTACTTTGTTTAATACAGTGCTTCACATCTTGCGGCATACTCATCTGCATGGCTAGCAGGTGGAGGAGCCTGCCTGTTGCTAATTCCTTCCTGTGCCTCCACTGATAGCACTGGAAAAAGTTGATTATTTTAATGAAAATGGGTGAGAAGACATATTTTACACTGGATGGTTGTAGCATTATGTACTGCGGTAATGTTGAAAAGTGGAGTTTGTCCAAGGCTTCCGAACAGTGTGTGCAAAATTGAGTTCTCCATTGCCAGTGCTGCAGGATGCGGGTTGGCCATTCCTGTTACGAGAACTGAAATTAGAGCTGGGGGGAGAATGAAGAGGCGGGAAGATGCATTGCTACTCTTTTTGCTCTCTGGACAGGAAACCACTAGTGGTTTTGAGACAAATCAACCTACAACCTTTCTTTAGCATTACCTACTGCCCCATTCACCATTTCTTTGCCTCAGCAGTTGCCCCCACCTGGGATTTTGGGATTCTGATGGGAGCAAAGATGGGTCAGAGACAGTTTCCTAACCCGGCAGTCTGCTCTGATTCACTTTAGCATAGGGCTGCTCTGATTCAAAGATTGGATTCTTACTGATATATCAGATAGATATGCAAGCTTTGAACCTGACAGTACGTCATATAATTATGTATCATAGGAGGTGTATTTGCCTGTCTCATATGTGGACACAAGTATGTGTCTAGGATGCTGGCAGCAGCTGCCTGAGCACACGTGTGGTGAGTACCACACAAACATGGAGCTGGGTGCACAGTGTCTCACCTGCAGCCTGGGGGCTTCTCTCTCACTTCTGCAGGGCCAGAGAATGATCAGCTGAATTTACACTTGCGTAGGAAGGAGAGACCTGTCTCTTTTGTTCTTCTCTCATTGGGAGCCCCATTTTTCTCTCCCGTCATTTCTGTCATTTCTCCTTTTTCACAGGATAAATGCTCAAAAGCACCCCCATTACTTGGGAGCCCAAGTGGTGTTACTGAGCTTGGTACTGTGATCCTGCCTGGTCTCCTAAATCGTGTTGAAAATGCTGTGGGGCTGTTCAGGGAAGTGGACCAGTAATCTTGCAAAGGCATTTCAAGCCCTGCTTCAGAGAAAATGTTTGAGGATTTATTCAAGTATTGTGCAGTTAAGCATGTATTTAAGTGTTTTGCTGGAGCAGAGCGTATTTAGCTTTAGAGTTTTTAGATGTATTCTATTTTTGTAAGTAAATGTGTTAAATTTCAGTAACTTGATCTATACTTCTTCTGGACAGCTTGGGGTGTTTTAAGATAGCTTTAAGGATGTTGGTCTAAAGTTCACTGTCTACATCACAAGTGTTTGAGAAAGCAACTAAAATAATAAAGAGAAAATTGATCTAATAATTTTTGAAAAAGATGGTAACTTGTTGGCAGAAGGTGGTGCTGTTACCTGATATTGAAGCAGATAACTAACTCCCATGTCAGTGAACTTCTGCTAAACAAAGTCCCTCAGTAGAAAAGGGACTTTTTTCCCCCCTACTTGTAGATGTGATGCATGAAAAGATCCTGATGAAGTTTCCCAGTCTCTGAGATATAATAGCCTTCTTAATTAGAAGGCAGATGGCCATGCCAACATTTCTTCCGACATAAAGTAGAATATAAGATGAACTTTGTTCTTTAGAGGAATAAAGGCAGCTATATCATGCTTTTTAAATGGAGTGCCTGTTTTCACTGAGAAGTACATGTGGACTGGATTTAATAAAAGCCAAGAGGAAAAAATGATTGATATAAGGGACAGCTGAAAGCTTTAAAAGCTTTTTTTTTTTCATGAGCAATATGGTCCTACACTTGATAATATCAGAAGTCACAAGAGAAAATTTGGAAAAATTCCAAAGAGAGGTTTTGGTTGGGAAAAGCTCTTTTAAGTTCTGTCTTGTGTGTTGATAAAACAGTCGGTGTGCTCGAGCTGACAGGTGACGCGTGGCAGCGGTTGGGTGTACGGAGCACTTCACATGTGTCACACGTAAATAAATGACTTCTTGGCTCTTCAGAATTATTTCAAGCCTCCAAAAACATTTAACATATTTTTTTACAACAAGGGATAAAATGTAAGTAAGGACGTAATAGATAACGTCTCCTTTCTGAGCCTTCTGAATATACAAAGATCATATTTTCAAGCTTTACATTATAATTATAAGAGTTAGGAACTTCTTTTGTATTTACTAAGAAATGATTTTTTTTTTCACCTGATCCTGTGTCTGTGGGACTTATGGCACTGCAGCAGCACACAGGTGTAAATAGAAATTGTTATTGTATTATTTCTCATAAAAGATATTATTTGAGGGGTTAGAAATAGTGAAAATTGAATGTCTTATCTATTTTTGGATTAGAATACTCAGACATTATTGTACTTTTACCCCTCTTACAGTTCCTGATTTAGAAAATATTAGAATGTGAGAAAGGCTGTTCCTGAAATAGCTCATTGGTAACTAGTGGCAGAAGTATCAATCTGTGTTCCAAAGTGTTTTCATTAATCTTCATAATCAAGAGATTTGGAAAATTTAGATAAATATCCAACTTTTTAGCCTGAAGAAAGCCAAATTTCAAACCTCTGAAAATACCTTTACCTGTTGCTAATCCTTCAGCAACTTAAGATCATTTTAAATACAAGCCTCTGTAAAAGAGAAAAACACTTCACGTGCTAGGAGAGAAGATTAAACAGTGAAAAAGAAAGTCCAAATCATGAAATAAATCTCTTGGGACTCGTGCTGTCTGCTAATCTGAATCAGCAAGGAAAGCACTGGTGGAAGGGAAGGGTGAGAAATATTTGTGCTTCTATGGAATAAATTCCTTCTTGGGATGGTAGCTGTAGATAGGGGCTTGTGATATGCCAAGTGTCCAGTGCTGGGCAGCAACCCTGAGTGGTTGCATGGACTCGGAGTTTCACATATGAATTTGTATAGTTGCCATGCACATTTTGGGCCATGTTTTCAAAATTCAGAAAGCTCAACTTTCGCCCTTTTATTAGAATAGCTCCATGAATGTACAAATAACAAAAAAAAATCTGCCCTTTGATGGTGTGTGTGTGTCTGGCTTTGAAAATATGGCTTTTAGAGACAAGGCGCTATGCCATACCTTTGGGGAAGAGAAACAAAACTGGTCAGATGCCATTTAAGATACAATTGAGTCTGAGACCGCATGGCTCTTGCAGGATTTTCAGACCTTGCGCATAAGGCTCTTTTTTTTTTTTCAAATTGGATTTCACGGTTGAAACTTGGTGTAAGAATCCTGAGACTAGGGAGCAAATAGCTTTTTATGGAGATTTGAATTACATTTTACACTTGAAAAATCAGTCTAAACAGCGAGTGAAATGGCCTGGTATTTTGTCTCTGTGCCAGTCCTCTTCTGCTCTCTTCCTGGCCAGAGCAAGTTACGCTTAGAGACTTAAACAGCACTTTGAGCAGTATGTGGCTATGGCAGGGCAGGGGACAGGTGGCTAAATGAAAAGAAAACATTAAGAACCGATGCTTCCTCCTCCTTTGAAGCCCTCCTTAAAACCTATTTTAAAAGTCTGTGAGGATTTTAGCTCTCATTTACCCTGGCTTGGTCAAATGATACAGCAAAGAGATGTGGGCTTGCTTACAGCTTTCTGCTGCCAGCCTCTCAGCATGAGGTGTGGTATCAGTCCAATATCATTTCATTCACTTCAGCTGAAGTCTCCTCTGCTGAAAAATATCATTACCACTTCGGTGGACTATTTGAAGTCTGTATCCAGTGATCCTTACTATTCATCTGATCATTGTCACATGGACCATGTCCCTTCAGTATGTGAAAATCCAGCAGTTTTCCATAGCAGATGTTGGTTTTGGAAACACAAGTGGAGCAGGATTTCAGGCAGTCCTGAGCTCATCTGCAGTGCTCAATGCTTACATTGGAACAAATCACTCTGAAGTCACTGCAGTTTCCCACAATGTCTGCTGAGAGATGTATCTTTATTTGATTCCATTTTCGGCAATATTTATCCACTGCAGAGATTAGCAAACTTAACTGCCAGTCAGTTTATGAACTGAAGAGTTCATAAGCTTGATGCTTGTTTCCTATTGTTTTGTGACTTTTGATGCATCTCTGGACAAATGGATGACTTCACTGATATTTTCCCTCAGAGCATAAATGTAATTCAGGGCCCTAAATGAAAACCTGCAATCACAGAGTTCCAAACCCTGAATTCTCACTTGTCAATGGGGAAAAAAAGTCAGCCTGATGGTGGCACAATCTAGCCCTGTAAATAACATCTACTCAGGTGTATTATCCTGGTCCTGGAGAAAACAGTTATATGTCAGCTATGATCATCTGCCTTCCCTTTTCTGTGTGTGAGTTGCTGAAAAGCAAACCTTTCCCATAACTAATTGTATTTGCTAATTACCTATGAAAAAGTGATTTTGTCCAGGTGGTGCAATTCTTTGGAAGGCTTTTTTAATTGTCAAATATGGGGAAAGAATCTCGTCTGTGGATGTTGTTTTCAGAAAAATCTTCCCAAATATTGTACCTGATGTATTACATCAGACTGGGTTGCATCAGCAATGTTGCATTACATCGCATCACTGAGGCAATGTGCTGTGACAGACTTGCAATGCAATGTGTCAGCTGGAAAATGGGGTAAGATGTGATTTCCTAAACAAAATGCTTCTTAAGCTTTATGGTATTTCCCCTCCTCCAACTAAAGAGACGGCTGTTTAGGTTTTGGGGTATTTCTTAAAAAACTCAATTGCCTATTAAAGAATTCTAAGCATTTTTAGGTTTTTTCTTGGTTCTCCATGGATAATTAACAGGTCTAGAAAGAAAGATGTGTTTTGCTGCTTCCATTTCCATATCCAGATTATAACATATCTGTTTCCCTAAAGTTTCAGTCAATGGAGAAAGTGTTTCCTAGGAGGAGAAAAGTTCTTGGCATTTGTATAACTCTGTCCAGTGTATGATATTTTACCTTTATGCATGCAATATGCTTCATGTGAGGAATGCTGAGGGGTGAGTTCTGTACAAATGAAGTTGAGGATCATAGTGGTAAGGCTATAAATATGGAGAGGAACATGGCAGCAATGCACGTACACAGCAGTCAGAGCTGCAATCAGAAGGTGATTTCATAGCCCATGACTTATTTCTGGTCCACATCTTCCACATCTTCAATGCTATCATTGAAGTACCTTGCTCTACCTTCCTTCATGACTATGACCTTCTCCACAGGGGTGGCAGCAGGCAGATACTGCAAACTGTCTTGTCTGTTGGAAAGTCATCCTTTAGTGATGTATAGGAAGACAGAATTTGCATTAGCCAAGGTATTTCTCAAATCCCAAGTGAAGGTTGACTTGGCTAGCTCAGGAGAGAGAGGACAGTGCAACATTCACTGAGGTTACCAAGAGCAACATGTGCCCAGCCAACCTCACAAACAAACAATTGCCATCTGCTTTCTGTTCTTGGAACGAGTTTCTGTTCTAATGCAGTTGATGGTAATTAGGCATCTTTGGTAGGAGACTTGGTTGTGGTCCTTGCTGGGACTCTGAACAGAGTGGAGAAGGTGGGAATAGACGCATTTCAGCTGAAGCTGTGGAGGTAGGGTACATAGAGATGAGACAGCAGTGCAGGTGGAGGAGATAAATTTAAAACTGTTAAGCTCTTTAGGAGAGGAGGAGCTATGAAATCCATGTAAAAAGCAAAAATCTTCTCTTCACAGTCTGCATTGTCAGAAAGAACGTATAGTATCAGATTGCTTCCTTTCCTAGTCGATTTATTAAAAAATTGTCTACTTTTTTTACAAGCTACTTAGTGTTGCCTGATATTGAGCCTCCTTTCAGGCATACATTATGCTTTAGTGAAACATCAAAACCAATATACAGAGACTTTCTGAAGAGGGAAGTGCTATACAATAATGATGAACATATTGTCCTCAAGCTGTGGAGGTTAACAACCCCAGATTGATTTGGTATTTGTACATACTGAAATAAGAAGAATTTATATGTTTGCTCTCATTTTAGTGGGCTCTTGTGATTCATTACATTGGCACTTCAGAGTTCAGAATAGTCACTTGTCTCCTGCAAAGCAGCACCCTTAACTGTGTTACTATTTGGTTGCTCATTATTGTCCCAATTCTTTCTTTTTTATTGCTACACAAATACACTTTGGTTTCACAGTAACTTGCCTAATGCTGCTTTCTGTAGTGTTCATTGTCAGAAGGATCAGGGTTCTAGTGTACTCAGAAAGAAATCAGCTAAGTAAATCTATAATAGCATTGCTGTTTAAACAATGCCTTGGATCATTAGAAAAAAAATGTTGTTTATGCACCTATGGATACCATTCATTTTATGTTCAATAAGTTGTTTTTTTTTAACAAAATGGCAGCAGCCATGTAGAAAACACTTACCTTTTTGCTTACTTTATTTAGTCTTTAAGGACAATACAGTCATTTTACAGTCTGTCCCAGGTAAGGGAGAGTGCATAATTACTGTGTGCTAGGAACAGCCTGGGAAATGAATTATGAGTTGAAAGTCTCTAATCTTTCTGTGCCAACCTACACTCCTGCTTGCTCTAAGCAGGTGTTAAGACCATTAAGAACAAAGGTATTGAAAGAAGTATTCAGGTGCCTAAAGATGCAAATAGGCTCACAATGTTTTGGTTGTTTTTTTTTTCTCAGAAATGAAGAGTAGGCTGCTCACATTAACTGAAAACAAGAGGAGCTGCATGCCTGTTCCCCTCCAGCCCTCTGCAAAAAGTGCTATATGCCTTATTGTACCCATAAGTTCCTCCAACACTTCTACTAACCTGGATCCTATTATTTCACTTGAATCCCTGGCTCCATGCCCAGCCAGTGTCCAGGCACTGTGGGGCCATCCCATATCACCCGCCTTGATATCTGGGTGTAGACACCCATGCTAGAGCCAGGCTCTCCAGGTACCTGCACAGTATGAGATTAAATGCATCCTGAAGTGCCTGTTTGGTCTCTACTAACCATATGAGAATTCCTTTAGGGCAACCTTAGAAATGGATATCTCTAGTGTGGCAGCTGCTTTTTCTCAGGACAACCTTTAAATAGAGGGGCAACGTTGGTGCTTCTGTCACTTGTTTTCATCAAAATATTTATTTTCTATCCTCCATTGTATGTATAAGTCATTCAGATCAATAAAAAACATTCTTAGCTTTATCTTTTAACCAAATATTAACCTTACTTTGTATTTACAGGCTGGTATTAACTCACACTAGCCCTTTTTCTGCATTCAGAACTAGCCTAAGACTTTTCTTTAAACCTGTTATTAATTCTGCCTTTTATGTCTAAATCTGGTAAAGCAGTACAATTAACTGCTTTACTTAACATGCAAGGTTATAAGTGATCTCCATGATACCACTGACATTAAGAAAGTAAATTCATTCACATTATTCTCATTACAAGCTGATCTTTATACAGTCTTTGGTTGGTAGCAGAATTAAATTTAAGAGAGTTATAAGAACCATCGCTATGTAATGGTGATATCAGACAAGAATGGAAGAATCCACACAAGTCTTTAATCTTCCTCAAGACATTAATTGTACTTTAGTCTACAGTTTAAAAGAAATCCTTAATCACACTGTCAACATCTCCTTCTGTGCTCTTCATTTCCTTCTGATTATAGATAAGAATCAGCTTTTCCTTTAGCAAGACTTGGAGGAAGAGAAGTTCAAGTTCTTCTGTTCACAATTAACAAGAACTACTTTTCCTACTGCAGTAGGAAGACAGTATCTCAGTTCTTTAGTTCCATGGTCTTAGCCTTCCTCAGTTCATAGAGAAACAGTGTGTTCAGAAGTTTTGTCAGATCTAGCCAGAAGTGTTCCGTGATGAGACTGAGAGAGCAATCACTCAATGGCTGCTTGTGAGTGGAATTAGGGAACAAGTTGGTGATACCTGTTGGTAAGTCACTGAAATAGTGACTTTCCCTCACCCGACAAGACACATCGTTGTAAAAGTAAAGCAGATAAACATCTAAGTCAGCTAATTCTATGCTTCACTCTGTGAAGAGCAGACATTTAACACAACTTCAAAAGAAGTAGTAGTGGTCGAGTAGTGGTCACGCATTAGCAAGTGACTAATGCGTGATTAAGGTTTCTACAGAAGCTGTGAGGTGAAGGTAATGCTCAATTCTGGCTAGATCTATAAAGGCTGTGATCAGCAGGTATGCCAAAACAGCTATCTGTTTCAAGAACCTTGAGAACGAGGCTGAATTCCAGGGTTTCAGGGCAGATACTCTATCTGAGTGAGATTTGTAATAACAATGCCAAGGACATGACAGAAAAAACACCCGAACCACCCACTCCCCTGCAGGAAGATTTCTTCTTTTGAAACTGTGCAATAGGCACTCGGGAAAGCCCTGAAAAAGACAGAATAGCTGCTGAGGAACCTACAAGATATCACCTTTGGAGAAGTGAGACTGAATCTAGCAGTGAGACATCTCTGAGGGCTGAAAAGAGTATGAAGAGATTAGTGAAAATGAAAAGTTTCCACCTGGTTTGAAGATATTAATGTGAAGAACTCAGCACAGCACCTTGTGAGCAGCTTCTTTAGCACCCTCTTTTCAGTAGGATGCTGGAGATTTGCATTGCTAATTTGCTTGCTTGAACTTCTCCCAAGCTTCCAGGGAAAAGAGGCAGTGTATCCATTTGGGGCAAGGCAATAAGGTGTCTAAGTAACTTTACCTCTGTGTCCTAAACTGCGGATGTACTGGATGTGAAGCCTTGGGGTTCCTGGACAGAAAACACCTCAACTTAACATTCAGTAAAGAGAGCTAGTTTTAACCACTGTGTTCCTGATAAGTAGCACATCAGTAGGAGGGCAAAATAACAATTGCTCTAGGCTTGGAGGAGCTTTTGCATTACTGCTACTCCAATTATTTCGTTTTTTACATGTGTTCAGCACTCTCTCGCCTCTGTAATTACCACACTGAACACTGCAGCTATTAGATACAGCCACTAGATTTTTAACAAGCCATCATTACTTGCACTTGCTTCCTTAAAATTTAACAACGATGTCTTTGAGAGCAGTGTAACTTATTTCTCCTTTACAACAAACTTACAGACTTGTGTATGCACACATGCATGTAAAAACTGGTTGCAGCCATAGACTTTGCTAAGGAACAGTGAAGAAGCCAAGGGTAGAGCTGCAGAACATGGAAGCTGATGCATGCTATGGTCCTGATCTGAATATTCTGGTTTAAAGTTAAGTGTAATATCTCTATTGGGCAATTTTTTCCTTTCCTTGAGAAATAGTGGCTGAGGATGTAGTACCAGTAAAACCGGCCCCTAACATCAGGAAGATAATTGCAGACTTAGAAAGCATATAGATACCTGAAAGCCTCTGAGGTCTTATGTTGGTCCCAGATGTGAGGACAGCTATGTATTGGTTGTCCTTGAATGCCTAAAGCAGCAGGGAAGGCAAGTGGGGAAGGTTTGCCTTTTCCTAGATTTCCCTCTGCTTGACAATTTCTTTTCTGCACACTATGCTCTTGTAATGGTGCTGAATACTAAAAAGAGGTAATTTTGTGTACACCCAGACAAGCAGAAGTGTGTTGGGCCAGGTTACCTGATTAGCTGGTAGATTTTCTATACTAACCCCAGGTGTCCAGGCAGAGCAGGCATTAAAAAACTCATCCATCTCTTGTCTTACTGTCATTGAATTTGCATAATTAAAAGTGAATTACATGCTGTATTTTTAATATATGCAGTGAAAATGCATGAAAAGCTGAAAAATTACAGCAATCTAGTAATTCATGTCATGTCTCATTCAGAATTACAGCTTTCCAGTGCCAGCTCAAACACCGAGGATTCCCTGCCACCATAAAGCTATAATTGCTGAATTAATAACGGCAGGTTTTGGAGAGTGACTGCACAGACTCTCTGACCCAGGTAATAGAAATACTCATGTTAAAGTGAAGTTGATACATGTGACTTAATCTATTTCATATTGGGCTCAAGTAGTGAAGATCATTGCTTTCCTTGCTGTAGGATGTTGTGAGAACTGCAGCAAGGTGTTACTTTCAGATTTAGTTTAGGACATCTGTGTTGTTAGCCAACAGGGATTAGAAATTAAATTTCCAGAGACCAGTCAGGCTAGGACTTGTACCCCAAATCTGCTCAGCACTTCTGGGAGGTGGAATCCTCCATCCAGCTGTAAAGGGTATGGAGAATAGGATGTAAAGGGAGATGATGAAAGGCTTCTGCTAATGTTTCATTACTCCAGAATTTTATTAACAGCAAGTAAAAAAACCAATCCTCAACTTGGGAACAAATTCCACATCTGCTGCTCTTCACAAAACACGATTCCTTGTGCCTCCCCCAGCTGTGGTGCTTGTAAGGACTGGGATTAAGTGACTGCTGTTTCTAAACAGAATGATAGGAAGTTAACCAAAATGGCATGATCTGAATGAAAGATCACTTTTTCTTTTCTTTCTTTTTTTTTTTCTTTTTTCTTTTTTTTTTTTTTTAAGAGTTAGTTAGGTATTGGAGGGAACTGCTAATCCATTTACCATGACTTCCCTGGGTTGGGACCCTGATGCAGTGGTCATCTGAACCTGTGGGACTCTACTTAGTGGTTCTTGGTCACCACTATAGGCTGATTCAAGTCATCAGAGATCAATTGGTCCATGTCAAAGGATTTGCTAGTAGCAAGGAATTGATTTAGTGAACAACTATTCACATTGCAAAGGTCAGCTGCAGTAAAAGCCATGGCAGGCACTGGAATTCTCAGCTCATGATAATGCCCTATGCTACGGATTTTTGTAATAGTCTCACTGAGATTATGCGTTCATTGTGGATAAAAAGAACTGGCAGTTTCCAGGGCTGGCAATCTGGTTCCTTTCGTAAGAATTATCATCATTAATTAAAATCTCTTTTTCTGTCTAATTATTTCAGCTCTAATTCCCCTGCAGGTTCATAAATAGTAACATCCCATTCTCCTGGAAAAAGTTCATTTTTTCTCCTTTTCTTTCTCTTTGTCGTTGCCCTCATTCTCTGCCCTCTCATGGCTTAAGGTAATTAAACTTCCAAAGTCTGGTCACCTCTCTGAAATATTTAAACATAATCAAAGAGATTTTCATGTTTCTTTTGCCTCCAAAGCTCCATGAGAGTTTTGAAGGCAAAGGCTATGCTTTTCCCTTCTGCAAATTACTTCAGAAGAGGGGCCAGGCTCAGTAAGGGGTCAGTTCTTTCCACTCTGGCTCACTATTACCCAGACCTCAGTTACAATTCTAAGAGCAAACATTTCAAGCCTTATAGGCATTTTGGAAGCTTGTAGGCATTGTGAAAGGTATTTAAACTGATCTTTGTAATTACCTCTTTGCCATTTAACACTAAGATTACAGCATTTACTGTTGGATGTTGATAATTCTCTCAGCCAAACTTTTGCATTCAGCAAATGATTTCTGCAGAATATTCCCATGGAAGATACTCACTGAAATTTGTACATGTATGAGCGCATACACACAGGATAGCTTGGGCTAATCAACATTAATGAAAAGAAGAAAAATCTTCCCAAAGCCAGATATGTATAGCACTTAGAGACACAGGTCTACCAGCCTTATAGACAAAGAGGTTTAGAATATGACTGGGATGCCCACTAATTATGGAATAATTGAATCACAGAATGGTTGGAAGGGACCCTTCTAAAGGAGGGTCCTTTACCCCCTTACTAAAGCAGGCTCACCTGAATCAGATTGCACAGGATTGCATCCCCATTGGACTCTCTCCAGTAGTTCCTCATCTCTCTTGAACTGAGGGGCCCAGAACCAGATGCAGTATTCCAGATATGGCCTCACTAGGGTAGAGTAGAGGAGGTTGGCGAACCTCTCTTGTATGAACCATTAAATTTCACCATTAAAATAGTGCCTGAATCATCACAAGGATTTGGGGAACTTCACTAAATGCTTTTATTTTGAGAAAAGAAAAAAAAAAAAAAGTCCAACTTCTCCCTCCCAAAACAGGATGCCAGCGGTACTAGGTATCTGTGGAGGTCATTCTTCAACAGCAACTTGGCTGACACCAGACAACAAGCAGGAGAACAAAGATTGGTGCTCCAGCTGTTTTCTTGCTTGTTAGGTTATGTGATGAGGAAAGACAAAATCAAGATCTCCTGCCTGTTGTAAGCACAGAAGTACTATTTATGGGACCACTCAATAGGCTAGGAGGATCTGTCAGATCTGCCCTTCTGATTTCAGCACCACATGCCAGTACTGGATTCCCGCCTTGGGCCAGTGTGCAAAGTCGTTCCGGTTTCCAAAGCCAGTCAAGATAGTTTCAGCCAAAGCTTGCCTTTTATGGTGCATTTACAAGCAAGACTTCCAATAGCGACACTTTTAATGGCTGTTAGGACCTGAAACAATGACATCTAACAAACCAATTGAATTCTGCTTAGAAGCAATTAGTTCTGTGAGCCACAAAGACAACAGGATTTCCAGTCCCCCTGTCTTCCTTTTATCTCTGGATAAATGGAGAGCTCGTTTGTCTAGTTAGTGAGGTGCCTATTTCATACAATTTTTAGGAGTGTTAATAACTTGCCTACGCACAGATATATGTTCAGAAAGGCTTTGTGATCATATACAACTTAAGAAAGCATAAAAGGAACCTGTTTTTCTGGATATTTGCAGTGTTGTCTGCACCAGAAAGGAGTGGGGGAGCTGGAGTGAGGGAAAAATGTGTGTCCACAGATCACAAACAGAAAAGCAGGTATGTTGAAATACTTTGATGGTAACAAGAGTGTTGTCTTCTCTCTGCTGTTGGGTTTCTTTTAAAGCTTGGTAGGCAGCAACATGAAATGTTTTACAGTTTTATCAAGTGCAGAAAAGCCACTGCTATTATACTTGCAATTTCATGACCTGGTAAACAGATACCTTTTGGCTTAAGGGTCTAAGTGTCACTCATGTAGAAAAATGATTATTATGCTGTTTTGTGAAATAGAAGCTTCTTGATGAGAAATGTATCGTATCTGAAGCAGCATCACTTGATATTTGCCCTTGTAGAGCATGACCCTGTGGCCCGTGTTTTTAGTGAGACCAAGAGTGAAGAAAACTGGTGGGACAGTTAATCTGGAGATATTTATATATTTCAGTGTGGACTGTATGGAAGATGTACTGCCTGTTCAAAGGCAGTGATTTGGCACCATACCCCAGTATTGGATTCTTCCCTTGGTCTAGTGTGCGGAGTCTTTCTGGTTTCTAAACTCACTCAACACAGTTTCAGCCAAAGCTTGCGTTTATGGTTCATTTACAGACAAGATTTCCAAAACCAAGACTTTTAATGGCTGTTAGGCCCCGAAACAAAGATGTCTAACAAGCCAATTGAAAACTTGAGTTTTCTTGGTTTTCTGCATCTGCAAGCCCTGTAGATCTGATGTAGCTAATTTTATAAATTAATCAGAGATACGAGAGAAATCTGGTTGTAGGAGAAGGGACCCCCTGGCTGTGAGTTTTCACCAGTGAGTGGTAGCTTTATGCTATTCTCTCTGTGTCTTATCTAATGTGTTATTGATGCTATTGCATTTGCTTTCAAACACAGTCATTAGAACATTTAATTTGCAGCAGCTGTAATTTATATTTGTAATTTTGTCTAAGATCAATAAAGGGAACTGAAGAGATTTATAGTCCTAGTTTCAGCTAAGATAAATTGAAACAGGCTCTATTTCCCTGAAAAGCTTTATTTAAACAGCATTTTAAAAGAACAAAATGAATTAGATGAGATATTTGCATGCAAGCATGGGTAAATAATCCCTTGTGTCTGGAAGAAATATTGGAAAGTGTGAACATGGTCAGTGTGTTCTTCTTTGAAATACAAATAAAATCCTGGGAACTGTTACCTTAGTATAGGATCTAATGGAAGTCAAGTAACCATTTCAAAACATTAACAGCAGCAGCCAATTAGTGTCGTTGATACCTGTGGTACTAATATGTCATAGTAGGACTTCAGCTGTATCTTTTAAATACTGTCAGGATCACTCCGAGAGTGGAAAACAAGACCTTAAAAGCACAGCTCTTCCTTATTGTACAGTAATCCTTGAACATGGATTGCAGAAATGTGTTAATAATTTTTGAAAATCTGTATTCGTTTATGAAATACTCATGTTCCAAGTACTGCCTCATACATGGGGAAGAGGTGCCTCTCCCATGCAGCAATTAGCTGAGGGATTATGCTGGGCAGAAGAGACGTGAGCACAGTCAGGCCAGCTCAGGGCTGTAGAAAAATTTCAAGATGAGTTTTATGGAGGGAAGGAAGAAATGCCTTGTGAGCCCTTCTCCTCTTGCTTTGTCCTCTCTTCTTGCAGCAGGACAGGATACCGAGTCAGTGCTCAAAAGAGCTGAAGGATGGGGCTGTATCATTGCAGCTGGCCCAGAACAGGGCAGTTTAGCAGCTCCTGGGTGTGCTCAGCCCTTTCACTCTGAAGCCTTTCTTATACAGTGTCCTTGGGGAAGGGAGTGTATTCTTTCTCCACCCTCTGTTAATTTGATTTGTGCCTAATCCAGCTGCCTTTTGCCAATAGACTGCTGGTGTTGCTGGTGTATCATGTTGCAACATGTTACTCTGCTCTGCTGTGTAGCCAGGCTTGAAATTTCTGCGGAGTTGGGTAAAGCTCTACTTCCTACTGTTGTGTGATCGCATGAAAATGGCAGACCTCATACTGAAGAAGAAGATAATTAGCACTTCTCCATGGTATGAGGAAGAAAGTTCCACAATAAGGCCTTGACCTCCCATATTTTTTTTGATAGGTTTTTCAATATTATGGTATTTTGACTTGGAGTTTTGCCAAACTGCTTCACTCTTTCTGGGTTTCATTCAGCTCAGAGCCTATGTCCTGAACTTCCACTTGTCTCAGAGCTCCTGGATGTGGTGTTCATGGGCCCACATGAATGTGGTTGATATGTGGCATGGTGAAAGGAAGGGAACAGGAAGCCTGTTCCAGCCTGCACATAGCTCACCTTCCTCTGTCATTCTGGAAAGATGCATGTACAATTGACACACATTCTGCAGGTGTTTATCCCTATGGGGAGCAATCCGGGATAGAAATGGATGTTTCTAATTTGTGTGTGTGTGCTGAAGAGGGTTTGCCTTTGAATGCTAACTGTCAAAGGCAGCTAGATACTGCCCTGGAAGAGACATAATTTCTCATTTTTGTTGTTGAGGCTTGTTGTTTATATTCAATGAATTTAATATGTTTTTAATAGTGCAGTGCTGCCATCTCTACAGTAGATTGTAAACAACAATTCTTGCTATAAGCAACCGACCAGCACCTTGTGTCTGCTCATCACAGGGGTTGCGTTTTACCCTTATGATCTTGGACTTGATGTACCCCGTGTCTGAACTGCAACAAATTGCTGTATGGGTCACACAACTGTAAACCCCATAATTATTTCTATTCTTATAACTACTATTAATAATAATTGTATACATATTAAGACAATTACTATGTATGCCAACAAAGGATTATGGTGCTAGGGCAAGAACAGAGACTGGGAAGTCTATGGAAGCAGGCAGGCCTTCTTCTGAGGACCTTCTTTTGCAAATGGATAACACAGAAGGAAATGTGTTGAGGGAAAAAAAAAAAGAGAGGCAAGGAGATACACTCAGCATCCCATGGTGAGTTTAATGGAAGAACTGAGTAGTAGCCTGTAATCCTGAAGCACTGCTAGGCTTAAATCATTATCCTGTTCATCCAAAAAAAGCTATGGCATACTGAAGGCCCAGATACTTTGTTTATTGTCTGCAATCAGTTCAACTTGTCACTTCACCTACACTTTCTATTACCCAGAGTTTTCCTTACAAGCTTCTAACAAAAGATTCAGGTGAAAGATTTTTTGAAAATGAATAGCTATTTGTGAGTCGGTGCATGGTATTGGATTTCACCTGCCGTGGTTTTTGGAAGAGAGAAATTTAGAAGGAACAATAGATAACACAGCCAGATTTAAATGACTGGTAGGTTAGTCTGAGGGCTTGTCAATAGCGTGTAACAGCCTTGTATCCTGTTGTCAGCCTGCAAGTCTCTCTGCAGGCTTGCAGGGCTACAGCCCACATGGAGGTAGAATGGTCTGTACTTTTGCCATCAGTAATGAGACATGGGGAGTCAATTTCCTTCCAAAACTTTATGTTTCTATATTCCTAGTATCTCTCCTCCTCTGATGAATAATTACTGTGTGGGAGTGCAAGGATGGCCAAATTTTTTAACTGCAATAAGTGACATATTTTGCTAGGGAGGGTTTTCTTCTACTATGCATCAACAAGGAAGCATTTAACCCCCATCCCAGCACAGATGCTAAAGCATCTGGAATGTCTTCTATACTGCATTCCACCTTTGATTTGGGGGGTAGAAGGATGATGATGACTATGGGAATAAACCCCAAATTTAATACTTCCCTAAGATGTGTTGAGTTTTTCTAATTTTCAGGGGCTTTCACTGTGGGTGAATACACGGCTGAACTGAGCTTTAGAGCCCACCACTTCAACTTACTGAACACCGGTGCTGGGAGTCACAGCTGCAGTCTGCAGATTGGCAGCCCCCCTGCTTTCTTGCACCTTGCCAGTGGGGAGGATGGGATAGAGAGAGTGGAGATATGTCTCCATGGCTTGGGTCCCTGGGGTGAACAAATGAAAAAAAAGGGAAGTTTAAGAGATGTGTGCCATTAAGCCATCATTTCAAGTTGCTAAATAATAGGCAGCATTGTGAAGCTTCTCCAGGGAGGAAGCTTCTGGTGGTAGCACTCTCCGTGCCTCCCTGCTGTGAGTCATTGTGAACTCAAGTTCAGAGGAATTGGTACTAAGGAAAAAGCATTGAGATAATAACCTTGAAAAATCAGGAGAGAGGGAAAGAAAAAAGGGAAAAAATTATACCCGGAAAGCAGTGAAACTGCCTCATCCTAAAAGCATTTGGTAAATGAACTCCCATGCTTCCCAACTGTATACCTTTATCAAAGCCATCATCTTCTATGGGTGGAGAGATATGCGCATCGAGATTTAAGGACTTTATGTATTGTGCCACACAGCCTAAGCCAGTGTTTGGTACGCTGCCAGTTTGCAACATGATCCATCAAGACAATAGAAACGTTTTAAAATCTTTTGCTTACAGTTATAAGAACAGAGAAGGGAGAAAGAGCGTTCTGTGATTTCCTTTCTCTAAGCATCCAGGTCTCTAGTGTTAGGAACACCAGTATCTGCTCAAGCATGTTTTACCTTTCTAAGAGCCACAGACAATGTTGGGGTGTGTGGGAATTTGGTGGTGTTTGCTAGCTGCTGGGCCTTATTTCTTGCAGGTAAACATACATTGTGCTATTAAGAAGGACCTTTCAAGTTGCTGTTCTGATTTATATTCCCTTCTACACTGTTGCATGCATTTATTGTTTGTTAAAGGCTGACAGCCCTGGAGACCTAAGCTCTTTATTCATCCACAGAGTGAAATTCCCCTCTCTGTAGAGGGGATGCCAAAGGCACTAATTGTCAATGACACTGTTGCACACAAAAAATATCCTTTCTCTATTTTCCAGCCAGAATAATTTTGCCATGTGAAGGAGAACTTCTGAAATGGAAGCTGAATTGGAGAATTTATCTGACAGAGGCAATGGGACTTCAGCTTGAGAACCTAGATGAGCCCAAGCAGAGGTGAGGGGAAGAATGGCAGTGCTGTCAGTTCTAGGATTTTTTTTCTTATGTCCTACCTTTGCTCTAAAATCAAATGCTCTTTGCAGTGCAATCTTGAGACTGTGCAATCAGAGGTGACCAATAACCTTTATTTTGTCAGTACAACCTATATGCTAATGACGGTATCCTTGTAGGGTGAGCTCAGAGCAGTTTAAGATGGGAGCTCTGGGCATGCACACATCTCCACATTAGGGATCATAATCATCAGAGCGTAGGACTCAAATGTAAAAGATTTTTTGATCATTTTTTATTAATCTCAGTCAGTTTAAAATGATCTAATGTATTCCAACTGAGCTCCTTTAGCTCTCTGCTTTCCTCGGCTCTTTATGGTTTATTAATAGGCATACCTGGCATCTGCTGGTCTAGAGAGAACTCATATCTCCTATCCTTAAACAGTCAAACATGTTGGTGATCCTCTTGTTATTGTTCTGACAACAAAAAGAAAGAGAGGGGGGAAGATCTTGTTACCAAAAAAATACTCTTCTAATATTTCATGTTGGTTTAAAATGTGATCCTGACAGATGACCGTATCACAACTTCCAAAATACCTTCCCAAAGCAGAATTCATAGAAGCTACCAGCTAGTTACCAACATCTTATAAAGAGTAACATTAAAAGGCATTTTTATATAGTCATGTCCTTCTGGAAAAAGAAAGTAATGCTAGGGGGAAAACCAGAATTTAACAAAAAGCTGAATTTTTGTCTTCTCTTTTACATTCCTTTAACAACCATTTAAGTAGGCAGCATCCTTCAGCCTTACTCATCTCTGAAATTCTGGAGAGCAGGAAACTCCTATTTAATCCAAGGGGCGATAGGAGCTTTGGCTCACTGTTTGTTTGCTAAAGTGTTCTGCAGGAATAGCTACAAGGCATCTACTTGAGAAACGTGAAAAGCAGATTTATTTTAATTACATCAATTTATGTTCATTAAAAAGCCTCCTCAATAACTAAACCTGTTATTGAATTGTTTTGTATCTCTTCCTAATGCACTCAGACAGTGTTTATTTAATTTAATTGACAGTAAGGGTGAATTTATAGGACTGTAATTCACACTTCTGTGAAAGGAAAAAAACTGTGTGGAACTATATTATTTGCTGCAAAAATGAAGTAGAGAAATTTATCAGAGCAAACTGTATATTCAATTTTAATAGCTTCCCTCATCAGAGTCTCTTAATGGGGTTTCTTTTGCAATTACTCTAGGGCATTTGAAGCTGCCCATTGTGAGAACTTGCTAAACAACATTAAAATAAATCTAAATGTTAGTGGAGATTTTAACAGTGTAATCTATTTACTTCCTTCTGTCTTTGATATCAGTTTTACTGGAGTAAAAAATACTGAGTTCCCAAAATATCTCTATTCTCTCTCTCTTTGTTGTTTCTTTTTTTTAATCAAAACCTTTTCTTCACCATTTCAGCACAGGTTGTGGTTTTGGAGTGAATAATCAGACCACGTGTGGTTCCTGAAGAGTCTGTCTGGATCACTGGTAAGAAAGGTGCCCCCAGCTAAGCTCTTGATAATTCTTGCTTAGCCTTTCTATGCTTGGGTTCATGAAAAATAAAGTCTTCAAATAACTTGATCTAAAAGAAAAACAAACAAACAAAAGATCCTATCACACCACACCATCCTTCCCATTTTAGGAGGCTTTGATGTGTGAAGGTGATATGTCCAAGTGGCAAGGGAAGACTGGTTTTGTCAGGCCTTGTAAGGCTGAAATCAATGCTACCTCCTTCCACTAAAGGGCAGCAGCTGTCTTCTCACTGCTTTCTTGCTGGGGAACTCCCATGAGCCAGGAGGCAACTGGTTTCTGTCCGCTTCCTTCCTAGAAGCAGCCACACTCACCTTTCGGTGAGTTCATCCCAAGGTGTGCACCACATGTGTGGGACTGGCAGTGAGTTGAGCGGGACATCTACTTGCTCTGTCCTTGTGGGAGGCACAGGCCCTGCCACAACTTCCAGTGGTGGAGAATATCCTCCAAACCATCATCTACAGAAGCTCAGTGAACAAGAGACAGCAATGTGTAACCTTTGACTAGATTCTGTTAAATACTCCCTAAAATACAAGATACTATTTTGAAGTCTGTGCTTTCATAAAGTGCGTAGCGAATTGTTAAACCTGGGATGTAGAGTTTCAAAGTGGGTCTGATCTTCACTAGGAAGGAGCAACCAGCTGAAACAAAGCCATAGCAGTTTGTGGACTTTTGGGAGGGAGGAGGGAAACGGAAGGTGTTTCTATGGGGCAGTGAATTACCTTAAGGAGTAAAGTGGGATCTGACCACATGACCAACCTCCCTGCTTGTGGGGAAACAGTCTGTATTTAAGTTCCGGGTTTTTAAGAGATTATTTTGCAAGTCGAGTGTAATACTTTTAAGATGACAAGATTTTTCCTGTGCTATAATAAATAAAGGTAAGTATGACACTAAGAATTAATAAATGGAGTTTATTTGTGCAGACAATCACCCTTCAGTATAGAAGGCAAAGACATCAATGAACTTTAGCAACCCCATGTGAAGTTTTTACAATGAAGTGATTATTATCAAATCTCAGTAACTTCCAGTAATGTGTAAGTAGCATCAACAACAGCTATCACACAATTTCATTGGGCTTTCAGATAAGTATCTAGAAGCAGAACCAGGTTTTAGAGGTATAAAGAATGCAATTACCATTTTAATATCTCTGCACAGGGAACAGGAAGATTAATTTTTGTAGGTCTATTTTTGTGATTTTTCACAGGTTGGGAGATATATGCAAAAAGCTGGTAACAATACGCTAGAAATAAATCAAGTGCTGCTGAAAGCTAATTAAAGGAGCACAACTAGACAGCAGAATTATTGGAAAAATCAAAATCTCTTGTACTTTAAAATCATGCTGCACTTTTGATTGGTTTCCAAAAAGAAAGACAAGAAATTTTGATGTTGTTCAATCTTGTATAGAAAAAAAAAATTCCTCCCCTTTAGGCCAAATTTATTGTTGTAACGCTCGTGAGTATATTTATTATTACCTGTCAATTCCTGTATTCTAATACAGGCATATAGTGTGGTTTATAGCTTAATTTCCAGCTCATTCACTGCTTCCTGACAAGGCTTTTGGAGTTGGCCCAATAGAAAATGAACTCAGCTTCTAAACGGTGTGGATACGTGACTACTGTATTGAGATCCAGGTTAAGAAACTCAGTATAAGCTGGAAAATCTACCAGAGACCTGGGCTTATTCTGGGAAAAAGCAGTAGTGTTTTGGCACAGGATCAGCAGGAGATCTGCTGGAAGCAGCTGGAGACCTTCTTTTTTCCTTTACAACTTGATCTGAGCTGAGCATTTGTAGCTGTGCTACATCTGGGGGGCAGAGGGAGGGCTGATGCGTCATCTGCAGTCTGCACAGCAGTGTGCAGCATCATGTCAAAATCAAGATGGACTCGATAACTCTAATTAGTATTATTTCCCTATAGCATGCTGCCAGGGATATTGCTAAGACGCTCTGTGGGTCGGCAAGGTGGTAAAACAGCAAACGGCACTTGGTAAGAAGAATAGAAACAAACCCTTTAAAGGGCACGTTCCACGTTTTTCCCGTGTCTCAAGCATTAGAGATATTGAGCTTATATTTTAGACTGGAGATAAAGTATGGAAAATCCATGACTTTTAGATCTTGCTACAAATTAATCTATTCACCAGGCAGAAAGTTTTAAAGTGGTTCAGGCTTGAAGCGTCATACTGATCTCTGCAAGCAAGAACAAAGTCACAGCGGCTGTACCGGCACATACAGCCCATCACGCCTCTGACAGCTCACTGCAACAGGAACAGATAGGTGGCAAATTTTAATGACCCATTAATATAACTGGCCAGATTTATATAAATGCTAGGAACATTGACAGCACATTCCTGAGGTGTCTGGGGTTTTGTGCCGAAGGTGTTGAAATTGTTGCAGGTCTTGCATGGTATTTTCTGGTTTGGGGGATATGGGGTGGGAGGGAAGAGGAAGGACGCAAAATAAATATACTTGGAGAACTGTAGAATATTTAGCTGTGTTTGCCTAAACTGGACTTATCTATATGAAGGCCTTAAACTTCTTACCAGAATAACCTTAAAACTATGAAGTCACACAGCTGAATGAAGTCCTTTAATATACCTGTTTGCAAAAAAAAAGGCCATGATTTTTAAATCAACCTTACTCCACTGTCTCTCTAAGAGGAGTTAGATTTATGGTCACTCCATTGGCATCTGTTTTAATGATGAAAATATAATTTTATGATATAAAATTTATTTTAGCTACTGGGAGAAAGTAAGGATTATTTTCCTCTATTTTCCTTTTAGTGAAGAGGAGAGCACTAGGATCCCTTTTACTAGTAATCATCACCTGTGATTTGAAAGATGGTATTTCTTGGCACCCTTTTCCTGCTGCTGCTTTTCCTCTAAGCATCAGCATTAAATGCTCAAGAAGAAAACTATTTCAACAACCAGCTTTCCAAAATAAAGTGGAGAGAGACCTCTTGTTAGAGCCACAGAGAGTCCAGAATTACAAAACACATTTCTGAGAAATTTTAAGGCCCTGGTTACTCACCCGCCCACGTCTGCATCACCACACAGATCACCCCAGAGTCCTCTGCCATGAAATCGGTCGGGAGCCCACTGCCATGCCTTGACTGTGTCAGCAAGGAGCTTGTTTACAGTCTAACCACCAGGATGACTTGTGTGGGTTGCATTCTCCATGAAATGTCCTAACTCTGTGGAGATAACTCTGCCTGTGGGTTGTCATCCTGCCTTGACATTTTAAAGTGTTTTAGCTCTGCTGTCTCACAGTGAATTCTTCTTTCTCCTAGTGCTGTTGACGAGCTGCCTTCCGCACAACACTACATCTCCATAAATCTTTTTAGGAGCCAGATTTAGTGATCAGTAACAGCTCCCTAGCAGGGCGGATCACCACTGGCTCCTTGTGGAGTCCGTTTTTACCTTGTGCTCTTAGGGTAGGAGCTGCTACAACACTTCAAGGCTGGGAGGGGCTAGGAAGAGCCACAGACTTTGGTATGACTTTGGGTAAGTCCCTTGCCAGCCCTCCTTGTCAGGTTGAAAATAGAAATAATATCGTTTTCCTGCCCTACAGAGCTTTTCTGATGTCTCTTCCTCTCAGAAAGTATTTGAATATTACTTAAGCTTATTAATACTATTAGCTAACGTGGATAGACAAAAGCTGATGGGTACCCCTTGCACAAATAGAATTATGCATGCTTATGCTGAGCACTCAGCAGCTCAGTTCAGTCACTTGAGTAAAGCTGGTCTTAACTGCTTACACCACAGCTAGAAAAACAGATACTGGATATGCTCAGGAAGTCTTTATTTGAAAATAAAAATTAGGAAAGCTATGCATACAAAAGCAGTATGTCTGTAATTTCTGTTTAATTTAAACAGACCTCTGGAATCCTTCACACTACTGGTATTGGGGTTTTAATCATGACACAGGTCAGGATTGTGGACATTGGCGATTTCAAATTGGTGCCTGCCTTGTGGAGATCTCAACATTCTCTCCACCTTCCTGTACTGTGGTATGTGGCTGCAGTACCAATACAGCTGGTGGGGGCTGCAGCTGAGGTGCCAGAACTGCTCTGCTATTGTATGTGTAGTGGGATTGTAGCCTATATGCTTTTAAGGTGCCATTTGCTCCAATCGTATTTGTGAATCAAGTTGATGGTATTTATGTGGCAGTAGCTGATGAGCTGCTCTCTGGTGCAGGAGCTGAAGGTAAGCATATAGTACCCTGCTGCTATAAATTTGTTATCCATTTGGAAAGGGGCAATAGTCTTACCAGACTTATAGAAAGAGGAAGGGTTTTCTCCCAGAGAAAAGGCTTTTTTTTTTTTTTTTTTTTTTTAAAGGATGAGGACTAGAAGGAAAGGAACAGATCCTGCTTTTTCATGTGTATTTCCTTATGGAAGGGGGAAGTGTTGGCTTTCAACAGAAATGTCGTAATTTTATGCCAAAACCCAGTACTTTCTCCAGTTTATTTATTCACTCAAAACAATAGTTATACATCAAAAATTCTTTTGGTAGAAATATGTCTTTGGCTATCATCCTACATGAGACATAAGAGATACAAATGAAAAATTCTCTCACCAACTGTGTTATATTTTTTAACTTCATAGGAGGTTATGCTTTAGAGAGCTTTGACTACTACTAAAACAGAAAATGTTTTCATTTAAAAAAAAACAAAAAAAATAGGAGAGTGAAAAATTCCCTTAGAAAACTCTTTCAAAATAAAAAATTGCTTTCTTTGTGACTGTTTCTATGGGCCCCTTTCATGTCCACGTCTTCTGGACATTTCAGCAGAGAGGAGGTTGGCACAGAGGCTGGGAAAGAGCAGCTTGTGTCTGGGTCTCACCTCACAGAGTGCGGTCCTGGAAATCCTGTGTGAGTGAGGCTGGCCAGGTTCACTGCTGGGATAATGAGAAGAGAAAAGGGCCACACAGCTGAGATAAATAAGTGGTACTGCAAATTTTGACCCTCATGCCAAAGTAATTTGAATGAGACAAACCCAGTACATCTACAAAGCTGGACTTGATATCCCAATGGGAACAGGTTTTCCCATTATATGTTAATTTAAATTTTTTTTTCACTCTAGATTGGGCAGAAATAACACAAAAATAGCTTTTTTTGACAGATTCATCTGCATACTTCTGAACTCCCAGGGAATACAGAGATCTTGCCAGACAAAAACCTGAAGAACAAGTAACACTAAATTGTGACTCTTATTCCTTGCTTACACCTTTATTACTGAGGTGTGGGTTTGTGTGGAAAAGGCTCATTTTCAAAAAGTTATTCTGAATCCTTACTTAAGTTGCAATCCATAATAAATACAACTTATGAAATGAAAGTCAAATCTTCAAGCAACACAAGGGATTTGCTGTGTTGAAGGTGCGGAGGTTCTGTCTCGGGTAGATGTAAATGCAACTAATAATCTGTGAAGAAGATCAACACAGAGGAGGCAAAGTACATTTTTAATTTACACGCTTAGGTAGCTTGTGGCAGGTGTTGAAACTATGCCAGTTTCAACTGATGAAGGGAAAACACAAAAGATACGGGAAGATGTCTGGCTTTATCAGTTTTAAGTGATGCACTTGAAAATGATACAATGTGAAATGCAGAGGCTTAATGTAGAGAATTTTATACTTCAGCAAGAATGCTCCTACCCCTGCTGCTTCACTGACATTTGTGGTCAATTTTTTTCCCAAAGGCTATGGCAGTTTTATAATTAGGCCCTCAGTTAGCAACGCCTTTCTGCTCATGCCTCACCCCATGCAGATTTGCAGTGTGGAGGTTTTCAGTTGTGGGTGTGATATTTGACATGCATTGACCAGAAGTAACCGGAGTAAAGGAAGAACTGGGATTAGTCCAAGTGTTTGTTTAGCGCTGAGGGTTTTTGAATCAAGCTTCCACTTCAGTGCATTCTTCAGGGCCATGAAGTGTTCATTAGATGAATAGGAATATGTATATTTGCAAGAAGACCTTTGCCACCCTGGGATAAAGCATGACCGTGTTGCCTGGGGACACAACAGGCATGGCCTCGTGCCTCCCAGCTCTCCCACTGTGCTGAGAGCACTCATGGGGAGCAGCGAGAAGTGCCAGCCAAGAAATGCTTTTCTCATCATTCAGCATTTTCATAATCTCAGCTATTTTCCTGATAGCAAATGACTTGTCTGGAGTGAAACCTTGCTTTTCAGTGCCACAAAACAGAAATGTGTCAGGAGGTCTTAAGTGCAGGGGGCCTGGCACTGCAGTGCTCTTCTCTGACATGGACAGTCAGTAGTGGTGATGTAACGTGGAGTTCATCAAGATGACTTTTCCCTCTGGTTGTCTTTACAAATGCTGTCTCCTGCCAGGGTCCCACTCTCAGTATCTTCTTCAATGAAAATAGGAATAGCTTAGCGAAGTTTTCTCCAGGATATTTCTTATCCTGCCATAATAAGGCTCTTTCTCCTGGCTAGGGCATGCGATTCACACACAGGGAGAGACCTGTGCTTCATAATATGCAGTTGCAGAGAAGCTGCTTGGACTTCACTGACCAGTGTCAGAGATAGGGTTTTAAATGCAGTATTCGATGGTGCCACCTTGGTGAAGCTCATGATGGGCAGGGAAATAGTGAATGATTTGCATTGTTTTCATACCATAGTAGATTTTCAGAAAGACTCAAACAAAATATTGTGGGTTTGTTTGTTTCTTTTTTATCAAACAGTTTGTCAAGTTATGGCAAAAATATAAGCATGTAGAGATAAAGGACCGGAACATTTTTTTATATTTGCATGCATAGATATATATACAGATATATATATAAAAATGTACATAAGTGTATTTGTGTATGTGCATGCAAATATATAGATGTATGTGCATGTGCTTGTGTGAATATGTACACACATATACACATGTTCATGTGTACACCCAAGAAAATAATTTTCCATAGCCTTTCTCTTGTTTAACAATAATACTGAAATACTGGCATTCAACAATATAAATCCTCAAACGTGTTGAAGAAAGGTAGATTTTAATGGTGTTAAATGAACCATTTAGCACAGAGGGCCTCTCACCTTCAGCGGCACATTCTCAAAATGAAATCCAGTGTTCAGATACAATAATAAAAAGAAGAAAAACAATATTACCTGTTTAAAGAGAATATAAAAATCCAATTAAGTTCTGAATTTTAATTTGCTTGCAAGCATGGGTTTGTTGCTCTATGAAAGCAATGAAAATGGAAATGACATTTCTGTGTGTTATCTACATAATCCAGAGGCTAGAATATCCTGTCATGCTTATTTTGTCTAGTGATGATAAAACTAAACAGTTTTAACTGAATTTCCTGTAAATGGGCAAATAATCAAAAATGAACATCTTTATATTCTGATCTTTCATTAATTTATGTATAAATGCTGTTATAAAGAGATTAGTTTTTGCGAAAGAGAATGAATTTTGCCTGGCATCTGACAGCAGTGACAGGCTGTAGCACATGAAGTGGTGTGGGTGGGAGAAAGCCAGAGTGGTCACTCACTTCTGAACTGTGAATTCAACAAAAGACAAGAAGGGAGCTCTGCAACCAAGAGACCCATATGGCACTAGCCATTGATATGCAGACACAGACTATTGTGCCCTAGTGTCACTACCATCTCCTAGCCCCTCTTGTCCCTAAGTGCAGTGGCTCAGTCATGGCCGTTTGCTAAGTCATGTGCCTTACACTGAATTAGTAGCACATATTGAAGGGGGGCAGAATGAAAAGGTGGTGACCTGGGGCTGCCAGAGAGAGCCGGTGTGGAAGGAGGAGCAAGTGAACTTGCTTCTGTTCCAGCCATGGTTCAGGCAATAGTCTCAGTGCAGTAAAATCTGCTTTCCATTGCCTCTGGCTATTCCTTCCTTTCCTTCTTTCCTAAGATTTGCTTTATTTGGAGTTAACAACGTAGAAAAATATCTCTTTCTGGACTTTAAGTAAGTATCAAAATCATAATTAAATTTTTATCTACACAAGGCTGTCACCCACCAGCCTTGCCTAGCAAATGGAATGTCCTAGGGGTGAAGCAATAGCAAAACATACCTCAGTCCCACTCTGCCTCTGCAGCCTGGTGTTATCCAGCCAGGCTACACCCTGTATCCATGCTCTTTCCCTCCAAGGAGTATTGCCTCTTCCAAAATCAGGCACCACAACTTCAGATACTGAGAGCTCAGAGGAGCAAGACTGGCTTGGTTCTTTATTTGGCCATTAAATACATCATTAGGGAAAGATCTTTGACCAAACTGCTAATTGGGTAGCAAAGAATATACCTACGAAGGTGTTACCTGCAGTCTATCTAGGCTGGTGTCAGTCAAGTTACTCTTGGACAGTAACTTTTTGTATGGCTTATAAAGATAATTTAAAACAGGCAAAAGGCAGAATGTCCAAATCCACATTATTTTAACAGACCTCTGTGCCTAATGGTGGGATTAAGGATTCAAACAAAGGAGTCTGTTGGGTATTGAGCAAGACTGGAAATTCTTGGTGTCTGATTTTTTAAATACCAGTCTCTGTAATGGTGGGTGCCCAGTCTGAAGAGTATCCAGCCCTCCAGTATCTGGGAAATCTGCTCCTTTTGAAACAGTCAGAGGCTGTTTACACACTCTCTAGGTTTTGATATTAGATCCAGGAGAAATTACTGAATTGTTCATGTGACCTAAAATTGTACAGAAAACAGGGCTGTAAAACTGCCAGATCCAACCATTGATAGGAAGCAGCTTTATATGGTTTTCCAGTTCTTTACAAGCTATATGTACTGCTCCTGGCCTTTAATCTCACTACAGGTTTTGACACCTTTGAACTGTTCATTACATTGCAGCACTGCAGCAGGGATGGGAACAGCATTACTTGAACCCAGAATCTTCTCTGCTTCACAACGCTGTGCACCCTCTTCTACATTTCTCCAGTCTCAGAAATATGGCAACTTTCATGCTTCTTCATGTCCTGTGAATAATTAAAGGACAGCCAGGTAAGTTTCAGGTGGAAGTAAAACTAGTATCTTGTCTTCATTTTTCTCTATCCAGGATTGTTTTTGTATTATTTATACTGTCACTACTGTGGTCCTGCAGCATGTCTCTTATTCAAGGTCATGTTGCCCGTGAAAATGAAAAGAATTAATTATAAGTGTATGCAGAGATATAATACAAAACACATTTAACATGACAAAGTGAACACTATAATTTTAACCATGTTTAATTTAAAGTCTCAAAAAAATTCTCAGGGCCTCATCTCTGTTTCTCATAGGTGATTTGTTACGCAAGAAACGTCACCTTCAGTATCTTGTATGAAACTACCAGGTTTTGTTCATCCCTTTCATATTAACCTCCTACACACCTCTTCAAAGGTGGCCCAGCGTCTGTCTCAAGGCAGCATATGAAAATTATCCACACGTTTATAAATATACTATAAGCCTTTTTTTCATATTTGTAAAACTAAAAGTATGAAAAGTCTGAAAAGCTGTGGTTCTGCAGATACTATTTCCCCCAATATTTTAGTGCTTTTGTTTCCTGCCCACACTCATGTCCCTAAGAGCAATGCCTAAGAAACCTGAACTGGAGCAGTCAGTAAGCAAAGCCACTTTGCAAGCACTTGCCCACTGTTTGTGCTGCTGGAATTTTAGGGCTTGATCGTGTCCTCGTTTTAGAAGCCAAACACTAAATTCAATCAGCAAAAGATTAAGCAATGCCAGTGCTTTCTGATATCACTAAAAAAAAAATAATTCATTGCATATGAGTTATTTGTGTTGGAATATTGAATTCCAAAGGGGTGGTATCTATTTTTTGTAATTCTGTGGAGATGGAGTAAATGGTTATGTATAGCACAGCGTAGAATAGGATTGATTACTAAGCTCCATTCTATTAAAACCACCTCAGTTTGCCAAAAGGTCTTGCAGTGGGACTTGTCCATTTATCCAGTTCCTTTTAAGCCTTAACTCAAAAACTGCACAGAACCAAGAAGGTCTGGAAGGATTTCAGAAGAGCTGTTCATCACGTACTGCCTCCCATACTGCTTTTGCTACAGAGAGTGCTAGTCCCTCTCAACTGTTTGTGACACAGTTTGTACAAATGGCATCTCATCCTGAGCACTTGCTCTGCAATCTTAATGGCCCTTTCCAAGCAAGAGCTCTAATAGTTCATTGAAATTGCGTTTAGTCTGCAGGCCTCCTGGAGCTATTATGAATGCAATGAATGTCTGCAGATCAGGACAAAAATGCGAAGGACTCTATGCTGTATTGACTTAATATATCATAATGGCTCTGCCTGGGCCTGGACAGGCTATTATTCATCCAAGAGGTTTGGTGCACCCCACAGTTGCACAGTGCAGCTTTTGGCATGACTTGAGGTCCTGCAGGAAGGACAGGCTTCCAACGTGCCTACTAGAACAAAAACTGACCCCAGCTAACCGTACTAGAAACTGTGGCTCCGTTTCCCCATAAGCTTTGAGTGTGTGGGTTTAAAAGCCATACAGGAGCTCTGTGGGCAAAACCAGCTTGTGGTGCAGGGATGGCTCTGTTCATTTGCTGGTCCTGGCTGGCTCCTGGATCCCCATTGCTGCCCACAGGGACAGATGTTTCTGTTGCTTGTACATATACTTACGAATGCCATGCAGAAGGAAAGATCCCAGGGTGAGGCAGACCTACAGGCACCTCAGCTCTCTTGCTGGTGCAGGCCCAAGCTAGGTGTCCAGGATCTCCCTGTAGCAATTGGGTACCTCCGAGGTGCTTTATTCTGACCTCAGACCCTGGAGAATTGCAGCTGAGATGTTTCACTGCTGAGCCATTTCACTGTCATGTGAGTTGCTTTCATGCTGGGCAGTAACTGCAGGGCACTTCACAAATTGTGATTATTTTCAACCAGTGAAGCCTGATTTCAATCACGTTATTTTCCTGATTTTACACAATGAACACTAAATCAAATAGATAAGCAAATCTGTGTTTTATCTTGCAGAATCTCCCAAGTGCCTGAGGCAGTTTCAGGTCCAGTGGCTGAAGTTAAGCTAAATTAAGCACTGTTGATGTGCAGAGTAGGCAGGGAACAGCTTCTCTTTTGAAGTTGGGGCAGTGCAACTGGCTGTGCAAGTGGAAATCCTTTTAAATGTCAAAGAAATCGTTTATTTTGAAATCTCCATCATCCATGTTATCTGTTCTTTTAACCTATCTATTCATTCATTCGACACTGGAGTTTCAGTACCACAGTACTTCCTCCCAGTCCAGTTCGGGTGTCAGATCTTAAATATCAGCTTCTGAGTTCTGCTATTTTTTTTAGCTGCTTTTTTTTTTTTTTTAAAAAATGAAACTGGGGCGAGATTCATGTAAACTGCAATGTGTTCATACATAGTACAAGAACATGAAAAATAAGAGAGGTTCATTCAGTGAACTGCCTTTTACAAATGACCTGTCTCTAATCACAGTGCTGCTTTGGAGATGAAAATATAGAGGTACCTGAAATATTGATACAGCTGCACTTCAGAGAAAAATGAAGCCATCTTTGGTGCTCTTCAGATTTGCACCGTTTCAGGACTAAGTGCTATAAACATCTGTTTATATGGAGCTAAAATGTGATTACAGCAGAAATCTTTTCCATGTGAGTATATGCTTTTTTTCTTAATGCCACTTCAATGTATGTTCACTTTAATTATATCATTCTACTATTTAGGCAGAACTTCTGGAATTTATTTCAAAAGAGTCACGTAACTCTCTGGTCCTAACATACCTAAAAATATATTTGTAACATTCAGCTTAGCAATATGCAACTTCAATCCTAGCATTAAGCTCACCTGTCTCAGAGCTTAGCTCATCCCTAGCTGAGTGCAAGCTGACGCAGTTTTATCTTTTGAGAAGAACCCTTATTTTTCCTTACCAAATACACACTAAGAGAGGCAGGCTTCCCACAGAAGTTGTGATCGGAAATGGATGCATCAGCTGTTATCGCCAAACTTCCACAGTTGTAATCACAACTGCTTGTATGTGCCAGAAGAAACTGGAATATTTAGAGCTTTTCCATGCAGCCAGAAGGAAACAGTTACAAGTGAAATACAAACATACAGTCACATACACAAATATATGGAAAAATCACAAATATGTGCACAGACATGCACGTTCACTCTCATAGATAAACATGATGCCAACAGGAACAAGCAGAAAATGTGTTTGCAAGTAGAATACACTACCAAAGAGGCAGAATATAAAACTGTGTAGAAGTAGAGCACATGGCAAGCACTTGCCCTCAACCCCACAATGGAAAAGGTGCTACCGTGACCTTGAGGGCGAGTATGTGAAGGTGAACCACTCAAACAGTTCTGGTTCTGGGCTGGGAGGAAGCTCTATTTTACCCTGTGTGCATTGCACTCTTTTAAAATGAGACAGATAAAGCCAGGAAGAAGGTTTTGTGTTGACGGAGAAACACTCCACAGTGTTTGCAAAGGCTAGTAGGAACAATCTACTCAGAAATGCTACTGTGTTCAATTAAATTGATGCTGCAAGCAGGATTAGTAGGTCTAAATGGAGACAAAATTTTGTCTTCTGAAGTATGATCAGGTGTGGGGGTGATCTCTAGGTTTCGGGACTCCCTGCCACCACCCTTTCTACAAGTTCACCTATCCCTGTCTCTCTTCTTATTCCTGAAATTGCGCTACTAAGTGCACCATCACATGGCCTGACCAAGTCATATTCCTTCGTGAGCACGGTAAATACCTGCATTTCTTCTGACAATGCAGATAGTCTGAATTGTTTAATTTTATTCCTGCTAGGTTTTCTTTGTCTATATGCTTCTTGGGAAAACAATGCTGCAAGGAGTAACCTGTGTATCTCTGACTTACACACAGTTACAGCTGAACAGCACCAGGCTTCTAGCAGAAGGATTGAAAGAACAAAGAAAAAGGTTCATTTAATTTACCTTGAGGGATAGTTCATTTTTCAAATAGAGACAATTTCAAAAGCACAAAGCGCTATGCCAGTATCTTAGTCACTCTCAAAAATAAAATTAAGTCTTTCTTAGTGGGAGAATAAATGTCAATGCTATGTACGTTTGCATCCAGCGGCAATTCTGCAGCTAATTTTGTAGTAACGGATATGCTGCTATATAGCTTTATTATGAGTGTTGAAGCATTAAACACTCAGGTGCAGGCCAGGGTTGGCCTAACACCAAAGTGGTCATTTGCCACGTACCTAGCAGGCTGACCAGTACACAACAATAATCAGAGCTGGCAGAGCTTAAACGTCAATGTCCACTGGCAGCCTGAATACACTTCAAGATATTATGGGCCAGAAATACTAACTTAACACAGGGCTGCTTAAAGAAACCAAGAACTGATGTGGACTAAGTGAAACCATACATCAGATTAGAAAAGAAGCTGCCCTCCAAGAGACCATTAAGTAGCTGATAAATGGATATTTCCATGAGTAGGATTTCAGGATGCTATTTTCAAATCAATGTCTTTTTTTGAGTGATGCTGACAAATATTATGTACGAAAGTGACTGTGAGAAAAATTTGTGAGAAAGGTGCGTAGTGGGTTATCTAGCTATTAGAAGGACAGTTAGACTTCATTCAGACATGTGATAACTTCTTTTTAAGTGCAGAACCACACCATCAGCTGGGGTATACTGGATTATTTTCATTGCCTGTCCTAATATGCTGAACATTGCTGTTGTTGCGCTGCAGGGATGCACAGCAGGCAGTACAGTTGTGGCCACAGCTCCAGGAATCACTCAGTCTAAAATGAACAAACAACAGTACTACTGGCATGACTCGAAAGAAAATAAAAATACCCAAAATGCAACAGGAAAAGAGAAGAGTGTTTGCTGTTCTGGACAACCTCTTTTCAGACATATTTACAATTAAGCCAACAGCTAGTTATTGAAATTACTCTTTCATGTATAGAAACCGCCTGCCCTGCATAGACTTTCCCAGACTGATGCTCCTGGGGTACTGCTGCTGTAGCAGCTGGTCAGAACATACCTCCTATGTGCACTGCTCCGTCGTTGTCACGCTCTGTGCCTGTTACCTGGTTGTGCAATGCAATTTGTGTCTGTAGTATTTGCTCTGTCCACTTATGGCTTCTGCAAGGCAATTCACTTGTTTGCTCCTGCTTGTACTGCTGGGAATGAGGACTAATTGCTATCAATGGATCCTGTTAGTCTTTCTATAGCACATCAGCTGGACATCCCAGACTCCATCACCTAGCCAAACCACCTGCTGATGAACTAATCCTTTTATGTTAATAAGATGGCTTCATAGTGACACACTTACTGCAATTACAGTGACAGGCTTGACGCGTATAATGTTAGGATCAAAAAAGAACCTGCTCAAGTAAGCAGAAAGTGAAGGACAGAAAGGTATTTTCTTTGCAGGACAGAGAAAGACACAGGAAAGCAGACCTTGCTTTGGGCACAGGAAGCTGCTTGGCTCCAGCTAAGCTTGGCGGAGGGGGTTTGCCAGATACCACTCAAAGCCGTTCCACTTGGCTCCTGCTCTGAAATGACCCTGGGAGGAGCCTGTTTTTTCCTCCCAAACTTCAGGTGAGGCTTCCATGCCCCAAAGACTTTAGGAACCTTCTTTGTGATATCTGGCTTCAGCAACAGGGACTTCGTAGCTAAAAAATTACATCCATGGAGCCCTCTCTGAAAGCTGGACCAGCATAAGGATGGCCCATGGGGTTTTGTTTCAGTTGAAATGTGCTCTTCAGCAATTCACATAGTTTCCCTTTGACTTAGCAGATTCTCTCCAGCTTTCTGCAGCAAGCAGGTGTTTCTCCATATTTCCAGTCTGTGAACTTAAAGAAATTCTAAAATAATTTGTCATTTTATAAATAAGTTATACAAGCTGTCACCACAAATCTGTCACTATGCAGACAGGTGCAAACATGTGCAGCATGCAGAGGAAGACACTGACACCAGGATCAGAATAAAGGCCATCTAAAAGCAATTACATTTCCAGGTATTAGGCAAACACAAATATTTAAATTGCTAGTTGAAAACAGCTGATAAAATAGATAATTAAAAAAGATTGACCTGAAAGCTGGTTTTAAATTATTCTGTAACATGCACATAACTCATATAATTGCTCTCTCATGACCCAGCCTCCATTAAAAGGCAATTTCACCTAGGAAAAAAATTATATATGCAGCACATGGTGATTAAAATAAATACATATTCTCTCCAATGCTGGAAATGATGTGAGGAACTGTATTAAACAGTGGGAATGAATTAGACCTGCATTGCAAACTGTAGTGTGGTCTGTCATTTTAATAAGTCACTCTCAAGGGACATTGAAATAGAAAGTAAGACAATGCATTAGTCCACAGAAATAGTAGATGACCTATCATACGTACATATATAAAAATTAAGCTGGAAAAAGGCTGAAAAAGATCTTAGAATCATAGCTCGAGAGATAGCAGCTCCTGTGGAGAGATTGCATTTACACTAGACTAGGCAGAAAAGAGGCAAAGAGAAGAACAAGAATTGCGACACAGGCAGATTAAAGGCCAGATTTCCAAATATACTTAGTACATCTTGATAAGGGAGATGGAAACCTTGGAGGAGTCTCAGATGCCCTTTGTGACCTGCCAAGGTCACATGTGCCCAACACAGAGATGAAAAGCAAATGTGGAGACCTGGGTCCAAATTGGTGTCCTTAGCACTGAGAGGCTGGTAGACATGTGGCCACCTGACAGAGTTGGACATATCTGATGTTAACAGTAATTGCTGGAGAAGAAAAGCAGCTCTTTGGCTTGCTTTGCAGTTGGCTTGATGTTCAGGTGGAATAAAGAATCTTAACTGCTGAGGCAGTGAAACTACAGCAGTTTATACCCGGTTCTATTGCTCCTGAGCTTCTTGGTCTGGGTTGATGCTTTCAGTACCTATGGCCAAATACATGCACTGACAACAACAACATCAAATAAAAAAATAATTTTTGACCTATGGCTACATCCACAATTCAAAGAAACTGGTTGAAGAGATGGATAACACCAAAGGACTTTTTTTGAAGAAAATCTTGTAAGACTCCAGTTTTAATAATCTGTAGCTCTGCCAGTCTCATTGCAGAAACATGAGAGCATCCACTTTCAATTTAAAGTGCTCTCCTCCACACGTAGTACTCTGAACCTGTCACTTCTCAGGAGGCTCTTTCTCAGGCAGTCTGCATTTTAAATTAAGCAGTTATGACAGATTTCACTGCAGAAGGAGAAAAATTAGTGAAAGTAGCATATATAGAAACTTGGTTACGATAACTGCTAAACAACAGTAACCATGGTTCCTGGGAAATAACTAACTGGCTCAGATTTCTGCAGTGACCATCCATAGAAAAAAGAAAGTCATGTAGGACTAAAACAGCTCACTAGCTTTGGTGCCTAAAGTAATGAGTAACAAAATGGTGCAGACTGAGATCATTAATCCTGCATTTATTGACAAGTTTGAAAGCCCTGGGTAGACCTTTGTTGAAAATTCAGCTGAAAGTGCAATCTGTTCCTGTGTCTATAATATTCTTGAAGCCCTCTGCTATTTTGGATATGTTTGTTTTCCTATGATGTCTTTGAGACAAAGTGATGTGGGTAGTCCCATTTTTGTGGATGGGATGTTGAAGCTTAGAGGTAGCTATGCTGAATTATGGCTTGAAGCCAATTTTTCACCACCTCACCTGCATGTCCTTTCTTTCCCCTTTGCAGAAAACTGGATTTGCAGGCTGGACACTGCCAATTTTGTATTGCAGGTTTCTCACATGAGTTCAGGCACAGTCTGTGACTTATCGAGCAGCAACAGAATGGAGTGGTTAGGAAGGAGCTATTCTACTAATTTTTGAGTCCAATTTTCACATCTGAGTCTTATGATAGGAGATCAAAGTCCCTCATTAGGAGACTGAATCCAATGTTTAATACACTTAATGCCCACTTTATATACTCACAAGCTTGCCTGGTTTCTGAGTAAAGCAACATCCAAGCTCCTTTTGACACTTAATGAAGGGATAGAATGAATGTTTTTAAGACCACACTTTCTATGCTGTTACAAGGTGGTGAAGTGGGACTGACTTCAGCAGTTATACTGTCATATAATCAGCATGTCGAAAGCAGGATCAGTCTCCTATGCTTTACATGAGGGCATGCAGGAGTATCCTTATTAATGCATCTGTCTTTCAAAAACTATCCTGTGATATCCCGCATTATCATATTTGAAACATCTTGGACTTGGGGAATGTCAAAACTTAGGATATGAGTGCACACTATTATTCTGTAAGTTGTATTGGAACTGATTAACCTATCAATCTCTATTATTCAGCTACTGGAAGTGAGACACATACATACTTCTCCTGGGGATTTACCTGGAGTAAGATCAAAAGGAAACTACTTTCTCCCTTTCTTGCATGAAGGTTCAAAATTTGTTTTGACTAGTGACGTTAAAAAAAAATAAATATATGGAGTGACCTGAATAACTTGAGTGATTCCCTTGTGATTAAGGTGGGAAGCGTTTGAAACATGAAAAGTTGCACCCATGTTCAAAAGAGAGAGGTCCTAGTTAATTATTTAGAGCAGCTGAAAGCTCATAAAAAATTTAACCAAGATTTATTTCTTTGTAATTGTGCAGGCACTACAATGTGGAGAAATGGAAGCTTTCTCTCTGTTAAATGAAACTCTTGAGTTTTCACCTCTCAGCTTGCTAGTGCTGGCATAGTGGGGCCAATGCATCCTTTTCTCCCATCTTCCCTCTTCCCCAAGCACCTACAGGAAATTCTCTTTGACTGTTGGTGACGCACATTAGTAAGGTGAATTTAAACAGCATAGTCAGGCAAACAAATAGCTCACAGCATTTGAACTACTGCTGTGGGGAGGTTGCATTGGTCAGCAGCAGACTGTAACTGCAGCTTTTCAAGGCTACAACCATTCACCCTTGGTGGACAATGTCAAATACAAGCCAGTCTGCAGCAGAGCCCCATTCCTCTCCTGTCTCTGGGGTGGTGTGGCTATGAGCCCTGGACCTGGCAGAGCTGGAGGAAGGGAAGTGAATGCATGGACTGCCTTCCCAGCACCCCGTAGAGCAGTTTGTGTCCTTACTCCCTGCCCCTGTAGCACTGGCAGGAAGGTGAGGAGAGGATTTTACAGGCCCAGAATAAGACCCAGAAGTGAGGATAGTTCCTTGGTTTTCCATCTATCCATCATACTGGGATAGCTGCTACACTGAATAGCATATCTTTACTCCGTTTCTCTTCTGGGCTCTGTATTTTTTTGGTTTCCTCCATTGACCCTCAATTTCAAGACTTGAGAAGTCAGAGCTTTGCGGCACACAGGCTATTTTAAATTCCCCAGTGCCTGAAGCTTCCCCGGCCAGAGGTGAGAGTAGCTGCAGGACCAGCTTTGTAGCCAGGCCTCTTGCCATCACTAGTGAGCAGCAGGTACCCAAGACCTTAATCTGTGCTTTGTTAAATAACCAGTGCTGCAAACTGGGAGATGTCTTTAAGCTGTTTAGTTCAGATCTCACCAATTTTGAGCACACTGCCTCAGAGCTAGGTCTGGGCCATTGCCCTCTTCTTTGAAGTCCATTGCATTTGTGATTTTCTTTGATCATTGCTGTGGAAATGACTGAAATGTTTTTCTCATGGTTTTGTATGCACACAGGCATAAGAGGCCTGAAAACTTTAGTAAAGGTGAAACATCTGACCTTATCTTGACTCGGTTAGGATTAAAGTAACATTAAATAGGACAAAATTATGTTCTAACTACCTTGAGAGACTAATGAGGAGGCAGCAATATAATTCTACTACTTCTATCAATATACTCAATACATTAAATGGCTGTGAAAGAGCTTTGCCAGTAAGTTACTGAGCATTCAGGGATCTGAAAATGCCAGACAGTACCTGTCCTGGTTTGAGTTAGAACAGAAATGACTGGAAAACTAAAACAGTACCCTATGATTTCTAAGGCATCTTCTTTCAGTAGTCTCCAATGGTGGCACTTGATACCTAATACATCAAAAGGGATAAATGGTCCTGGAAAAAAAAAGAAAAAGAATCCATTCTTTCCCCACCCACTCTGAGTAGAAAGGTCACAAAAAAGGGAAAACTGGGTTTCCTGGAGAAGCTCTGGTCTTGTTGCATTCTTCTTAATTTCTGGAGCTTCCCAGAACTGCTTTGTGCACTGAGTCACACATGAGAAACAACCCTCTGCCCTGTGTTCCTGAGTTGGTTCAGCTGATTTCTTAGTCTACATGGCTTCATTATAAAAAAACCTATTTAGGAAACAGACTCTGAGTCACTGCTTATAGTTCTTGGAAAAGCCACTCAATTTTAGCAATGATCAACCAGGGGAACAATCATAGGAATAATGTGGAAAGTGCTGAAGAGTAAAATAATAGCATTTCTTAATTTGTATTATATCAGTCTATGGTGTACCAGCTCACAAAGTCCAGTTGTGATCATCTTCTCTGAAAAAGGCTAGAAGAGAACAAGACAGGATGGAGAGTAGGAAAATAAGGGGTGTGGGGGAAGATGTCTGGAAGGAAGAAATGGTCCATATGAGATGAGCTGAATGAACATTGGACCCACTGGACATCCTACTGGGATTTCAAATAATGAATTATATTGAGAACATCAACAGGGAGCAGTTATTAATCCTTTCTCACATTACATGAAATACTTTTTGTACTGAAAAGATTTTTGGTGAATAGCTAAAATAGACCCCCCAAAATCAAGCTGAATATTTTAATGCTTTGTAAGTGGCAACTAGGGAAAGGACCTGTACCTTGCATTTTTTGTAGACTGTATATTTTGATTCATTTGGCTCAGTTCGTGATATAATGGAGCATAACTGATGTAACTTGGCTTGATATGTCTCCTTGTTACACATACTGGAACAATATCTGCAGAAACATTTGAAATGAGGCTTTTTTTCAGACATCTATTTTAAGGATCAGTAACTCCAAGCAAGCAGAGCACTTAAGCATATTTTAAAGGCTTATTTCCTGCAATCATGCATGGGTCATGGCTTAATCCTCGTCAGAAAGCACACACTTTGGGATCCTGATTAGAGGAGGGGACTGTGAATGAAGGACATACATAGAAAGAAAAGGGAAGTTACCGGAGTTTTCAGAAAGAGCACAGAGATTTTGCACCCAACTAGTAAATCTTTAATGCTATTTTTAGAAGAGAGCTGATTTTTTTAAATTCTGAAGGAGGGACCCCAAGAGGCAAAACAGAGTTGATGATTCAAAATATCAGCTAAGAGAATTTATGACACTGCTCAGCCCTGTGTGTCCATGTATGACTGAAAGGACTGGCTTTAGGAGTTATCTATCCTGGCAGGGAACAGGCAGCCTAATGGGAGGAGCAGCTAAATCCAGTATTTCTTACTGAATTTCTTAGTACTTTGTAATAATGTTTTTAACAGAAAGGCAGGCCTATGAATTATTTTTTGAGTGAGAAGGAGTAGGGTGGCTTTACTTGGCCATATGCACAGCTTCTGTCAAATGAGCTGTGGTGGTGAAAGGATCCTGGGGTTTTACTTGAGAGCAGTACAACAGCTTTCCACAGCAGATAAGAACTGGATTCTGGGCCACTTTGAATAAGTTAAGCAAATAATTACCTGTGAATAAATTACTTAGGAATAAAAATGCTAAATATATTTATTAATACCTACCATATGTTTTTTGCAGCTTCTTAAGAGAAGGCTCATAAAAGTACACAGCTACATTCAAGACTTCCCCAGTCACACACATTTTCTGCATATACTTTATACGGTCACCTCTTAATAGACAGAATACTCATTTAGTGGATGTTTTAAAATACTACAACCATCCCTTCAAGTTCTGCAAATGTGGAAATCTGTTTATTCCTTTCAATCACACACCTAGATGGAGCGTCAAACACCGGAATTTCTTAAGTAATTAAAGAAATTTGGATATTTGACAGTTGAACAGGAAGTTTTTGTTTTTAAAAAAACGAGGACAGGAATTTCCTATGCAACTTTATTGCCTTTTCTTTCACACATTATTGAAATGCCAATATTCCTGGAGTATAGGATTTTTGAAGATACTCTGTTATTACAAATTATTGTTATTCTTAAGATTTCTTCCAAGTGTCCTGAGACAGGCACTCATGCTCATTATTGGGGGTGCTCCCCTCCTACCTTTCTGTTTAAAGGCTTTGCCAACTGCTGTGGTTTACAGAAGCCTCCAGGCTGCTCTCGTTTGTGCTGGCAGAGTGACCTTGAACTGATCAGGCAAAAAGGGAGCAAAAAGTATGCCAATATTCAGCTTTATTCCCACCGTTTCTACTCCCATCATTGTCCAATATCTCCCCAGAGACTACTCCAGACATTGGGTTATAGTTTTTCTCCCCCTTCGCATTTTTACCTGATATTTGGTAATGTCCAGGGCAATACTGAAGGGTTTCCACCAGACACGTGTAGGCTCTGGCTAATTGGCTCTGGTTCAGATATACGAAGTGTGGCAAGCAGAGGCAGGATTTTAAGGTCTATTTAATCAGCCTAGTAATTCAAAATTTGACTTAAGCTTGAGTTGTCTATGTACAAGGGAGGATTCTGCTTCTGGAGGAATTCTGGCCTCTCTGCACTGTGTGTACACTAGTTCTTGGAGATGCTACAACTAAACAAAGTCCTGAGCAACAGCAGTAATAACAGTGTAAGAAGGATAAACTTTTCCCACCGCCGTAAAAATGAGAGAACAGTTTAGGAGATATATCAGCTGTCTTGCAGAATAGTCATGAGTAATCAAGTAGTTACAATGGCCATAAAATGGGGAGAGAAACACCCTTGCTATGATGTAGTAGGAGCAGTTGGCTTTGTGTGCATTTCTGAATGTGCTGAGCTCCACTTTGCTTTAGCTGCTCCTCCAGCACTACCCAAACTGTGTAGGTTTAATCTGTGGTGAAAGCTTTTGTGACCCACATGATGCTACAACTATGACACAGGTATTTCTACTGCAAATCCTGTAGGAAACATTAGAGCTCTTCTTTCTCAGAGCGTCACTCTCCAGTTTGCCTAAGTTAGGCAGCACGAGAGGCTATGTACGAGCCTGGATGCTCTGAAGGTGCAATATTCTCTGAACTCAAACATGACATAAGTCCAAGCGTGTTGAGTCTCATCTCACTGGGCAGCTGGTAATTGTCAAGGGCATTTTCAAGCCTTCCAAAAGTGAAGAAAAAGCCAAAAATGCCAGGTTGCACATTTTACAAAACTGATTTGTACATTTCAAATTCAAATATTTTGATTTTTAGGCTCAAGTTTAATCTCACCACTGTGAAAAGCCTGTTTCTCCCTACCTGTTACAGTCAGAAGCACTTCTGCAGATGAACACCAGCTTTCCATCCGGCAGCCTCCCACAGACATATGCATGCACATTATGTCCCATGTTTAATTGCCTTTCAAAACTGTCTTATCTTGCCATGAACTTGTCATTGGTTTATCTCTGCTCAGGATAAATGCATACCTAATCTTATTACTGGCTGCACTCAGAGCAAGCAATCTCATTAATAGCCACCCTGAAGGGATTTTTATCCATGGATCAATTTCATAATTGGAACACAGCTACATAATATATAAATATATCCTTTCAATGGCACAGCCGTTCTCATGCTGTTCAGTCTTGCACATCTCATGAAAAAAAAAAAAAAAATCCGGAAAGAAAGAATGTATTTTTACACCAGAGATCCTTCTTGGAAGCTTGTTAGGTTTTCAGATCATACCACAGTCTTACAAGCTTGATTTGTCAGGTTCATGATTGTTACTGGATATGTGAGGTCTATCATTTTTAGCCTGGGTAGTCACTAAGAATAGTTTTCCCTTTTCTTAGTGGCAATGCATTGAATTCTCTATGCTCTTTGTTGTAGCATATAGAATTCTATAAGGGGAAAAACTAACTTGTTAGCTACATATCATTTTCAAAAGCAGCAGGAGCTATATAGCTTTTAAGAATTAAATTATGTTCATTTATTCAGCGGCTGCAAAATACCCTACTAAGAGTGTAATAGCTTAAAGGCTTCCTAATCAACTTTACTTCATCATTAAATAATTATGCTTTGTGTATCTGAACTACACTTTTGTCACATCTCATATACAGGATAGTTAGTGAGTATGAGTCACTATTGAGGCTGAGTGAACCATTCATAATCAAACCTGAACCAAGGCAAACTGCCTGGTTTTGAGTTGCATGAAGCTTTCAGTGAGTCAGGGCTAAGTTTCCAACAACCTTCAATTCAATTATATCCAAGCCCCAGCAAAAATAAAACATACATTTACTGCACAGACCCAAGCCACAGCAAACATTACTCAGTTTGGTGGATTCCCCCGCCCGCCTTCTGCCAGATTCATTATACCTCTGATCAAAAGAGATTAATTTTCCTTCTCCCTCCAGTTCTGTGGGCACACAGCGCGGGTGGGCATCACTGAAGCGCTTGGAATACATGCATGAGAAATTAGTGAGCAAGTATTTTACAGTTTTACCTGTTTTGTAGCTGCAAGCCATGCAATTGCACACAAGGTTTTCCACAATGACACCACTGGGCATTGCTGGCCAGCTAGTCAAAAATATGAGAGAAATTACTGTTATAATTCAAAAAGAGAACAGTGCTATTAGTGATAAAGACAATAAATTTAAAAACTAGCCAGAAGTGTACATTTAGTGTGTTTCATTATCAGCAAATAACTCAGAAAATCAAATATCCTCATCAGCTGCCCATAGTCATCTTATCCAAGGCTGCCAACAGTAAAACCTTCTGTCTCTGCCACTCTGATGGGAAATAGGCTGCAGTGAAACTAGAGACGTTCATGGATGTGTGCTCTCATTGCAGTTAGTGTGGGACTGAGCTGCTGCAGGGGCGTAGGACAGGCTGTACTGCGCTCACTCAAGAGGCCTCATGGAGAACTGAAATCTTGAGGCATGCAGGTATGAGGCAGAGAACACCTCTGCTCAGATGAGGAGACCAAATCCCAGAGTATGTCAGCTCATCTGAGGCTGTTTAGATCACGCTGTCATTAGAGAGCTGTCCTGCAACTTACAAGTGCTACTGGGGCCAAGAATGGGAAAATAAAAGGGGCCCATGACTAGTTTGAATTGTGATGGCAATTAACCCATCAGACCTACTTCCTTAGGGACATGATGGATTACCTGCTTCTTGCAGCCTTCAAATCAAATCTTTCCAAAACACAAGCTACATTTCAAATAAAATAGCTAACTAACTAAAGCATTCAGGAAAGATGGAAGGGTTGGGAGGGCAACTGACTGATAGGGAGATTTCTTTGAAGCTTGCCATTCAATTGCTTCATTTATATTTCATTAAGTATGAAATTATGTTTATAATTATATTAGACAATTGTGTGAGAGATATTAGCTCATAAGCCAAACTGAATTAAAACAATTATTAATAAATTATTCTATTTTTTCATTTTTAATGAAATTATGCTTTCAAATTCAAAGCACCAGTAAAGGTTTATTATTTTAATCCATAAAAATATCACTCTGCTGGGTTGCTGTGTAACTGAGAGAATAGGCGTAGGTGTTATTTAATGCAAAAACTATATCATCTAAGTATGCAAGTTACATAAACTGTATAGAGCAAGAAAATTCCATGCTCCAAAGTGAACAAGAGAAAAAAAAAAAAAAGTCCTATCTGAGGGTTGTACTGCAGCGAGACGGTGCAGCAGCTTCAACAACAGGGATGGACACACAGTCTACAGAAAAACCAGTGAGAAGAGGGTAAAAAATATAGGGGTTTAAAAAAAGTAAAAAAATTCTGAGTATAACCTGCCACCTTGAATGTGTGCTTCTGTGCTGGGAGGGAGTGTCGAGCCCCTCACAACACCTCCCTGCTTTGCCATGGTCTCAGCCAGCATGGTCAGACCTTGTGATGATGTGTCGCAGTGCCAAAAGTGACATAAATGGCCAGCCAGCAGCCAATCCTTCTTCCTGGGATGCAGCCTCTTTCCCAAGCCCCTGTGTGATGGAAAGGGTGCAATGGCTTGAGGCAAAATGGGACCTTCTCTGTAGTTTGACTGTACACAGAAATCAGAGCTGAGTGTTGGGGTTTTTTTTTAAAATCTAAAAGCTATCGCTGTTATACTTTCCTACTTCATCCTGTGCTATTAATACATTTACAAAAATCTTCAAAAGGATGGACTCACTTGGTGTAAGAGCTGAAGGATATTTCCTGAGGTGTTGCAGACATGGATGGCTTTCATTTAAAAAAAAAAAAAAAAACAAAAAAAGAAACCTCAATTCTTTAAGCCAGTGCTGTCTCACACAAAAAGTTCTTCTGTTCACCTTCATGTATTTTTTTATCGCTTTCCAGCTCTCACACTTAGTCTGCTAATGATTAAGGATCTCAAGCACTTTAAAACAAAGCTTTTCACCTTTAGATACTTTGTCAATCTGTGTGAGAAGAACAGGTTCCTCACTGGCATTTATCTTACAATGTGCTCTCTGGCACTCCTACCAAAAATATTTTGAAATGCATTCCTTTTCATCTCAGGGCTTTGTGAGTGCCAGGCAACCCACTTTTTAATTTATTTTTAAAGGCTGATTTTTTTTTTTTTTGGCTTCTCCTTTTCTACTTTCTTTTCCTCTGTGTGCAGCTGACCACATGTTTTCATTCACTGAAACACCCGATTGCAAAAATCAGACAAATACTTTGACTTTGCCTCTGGCTTTCATAGTTGCTGTACCTCTGAACACTCCATTCACCTCTAATTACATGTCCTTCGAAATCATGCAGAGAAGGAACAGTGTAAGTCATTAGCTCTCCTAAATGAATGTGTAGCTGAGTAGCTAACAAAGGGATTAACACTTGACAGTAAAAGCCTTGCATGCTGAAGGAGAGGGTCATTGGGTGACTGCCTATTACACAGAAATAATTGCTGCCCAATGCTGAGAGAAACTGATGTCTGCAGGCTGTGTTTACTGCAGAAATGTTTGTGGGGTTGGTTTTTTTTTTCTCAACTTTTAGTTGAGAGATCTCCCCTCTGCTTAACGTACCTTTGCACAAAACAAGGAGGAGAGCCGTTACTGGGCAGGGGATGGTGAAGAGCTCGGGCAGCAGGAACAAGCATAGACTGGTTGGGGAGCATGAGAGTGGGTTATGGAAATGCAAGGTGGTTTGAAGCCCAAGGACATGCAATAGGAAGCTTCCTCTTAAACAGAGGGCTTCCAACCCTAAACAAAACCTGTATTTTTAAAGTGTTAAAAAATACTGTTTTACATCATCTTCCATTGCTATAGTATGGCATGTGGCTTTATACAAATGGTTGTTTGTTTTGTTTTGTTTTTTAGATCTTTAATAAAGAGAATATAAAGACATAGTACAAATATTTGTCTTCTTCCCCTATCTAGCCTTTCACAGGCGTGAAAATGACAATGAGCCTTTCATAGATTAGGCTGTCCCCAGCCAGCTCCTTTTTTACCTTTTTGAAAATACAATTCTTGTTCATGGAGATTAACAGATCTGTTAATTCTGAGGCCACTAAGAAGTAGTACTTATGGAGGATTTCAAAATGCGGTAACAATTACTAGATACACTAGGAGGCAAAGTTAGGGGATCATGGTCGTTGCAGTCATTGTGGTGTTGTTGACAAATTACTAAATTGTGCTTGCGGAAAACATGCCTTTACATTAGCATACTGTGATATGGAATATCCTGTTTAGCAGTAAGAGTGAGCTCAGAGTTAGGAAAGATTTTGGGTAAGACTTACTGCTGGAATAAATACTCATCACTCTATTGAAGTCACTGCAGCTGTTATGATTCGAATGGGCTGAGATTTGTTCTCTTGTCTTGAAGGAGATAAGGACAAAGCAATGGCTAAAATGAATGGGGAGCATTCAGCATGTGGTTGGCATTGTGCAGAAAGGGGCTTTTTGCTGAACTGCTGAGCAGGTTGCATTTCTCTTTTGTGCTCTACCTTGAACAGGCTGCAATGCAAAACTTGTGTCCCAATGCATGGCTGAAATTATTCCCAGGCGGGCAAGGTCTGGGGCTGGTTTCTGTTTGGTTGTTTTAACCTTGCCAACAGTACATGGTGGAAAACTATTCATTTGGCCTATTTTGGAAATAACGTGCCATTTCATAGCAAGTTAGCTCAGTCAAAGTAATTTAACTGGCCTATACAGAGATAAGCTTTGACATCTTTAGTCCAATTTAAATACAGTGGATTTTAATCCAGGCACTTTAAGTTATCTTTTAAGCCAACCACTGAGATGAAAATACCATAAAGATACATAACTAAGGCTGAGAAAAGACACAATAGCAGTGGGGTGGTATTGTACAATGTGAAAAGGATGTTTATATCCAAACATCACATGCACAGTTGAGCATGAATTCACATTAGATCAACATGAGCTTCAAGCATATATTTATTAGATATGGGTAGAAACAACTATTTTTCAGTAGTGGAGTATTGATGTCACAAAGGCTTTCGTCTGGTGAAATGTATGACTTCTAAAAAGCCGAACATGGCTAATATTTCCAAAGGCTTGTTGAACAACATGTGAGCACAGGTGATGATACCTAGACATCTTTGTTATTAAAAATATCTTTCTTGGCCTTATTTCTTTCTCTGTCTTTAGTGGCAAGTCAGTTTTGCCATGACATGCCCTGTAGAGATTTGCAATAAATGAAGCTGAGGACATAAATCCACATTTCCCTACTGACATTTTAATATTTCATTACGTTGCATTGGCAGAGCAGATGAGGTGAGCATGGGTGCCCATGACCCAGGACTGATAAACCTGTAGACAACCACCACCTCCTCAGTGCACGTGGCCACCAGCCCAGCTGCACAACTCTGTGTTAGGCAAGTGGGAGCTCTTCCCACTGAGCGCAGTGGAGATATTCATGCTACTCGTGAGCAAAGGCTGGACAGAAGGCCAGACAAGACGTGATTTGGGGAATAAAAGGAAATTCATGCATAAGCCAATGGGCATCCCACAGACCATCTTCCATTCAGTATGGAATACTCTCTGCTCTTGTCTGATAAAGTGACAGCTGGTTAGTATATCTGGCCTGCTTATTCTCTGCATCACTTGGAGCAATGTAATCTCTCTAATTGGTACACAGAATTTTTTCCAGTATGGTTAAACCAGTAGAGTCTATGTGGAGGTTCCTTCATGGCTGTTTTTGCTATGAGCTTCAGAAATCATGCAAAAGAAGTCTAATTTTGTGTTTATTGATTCACAGAGTTACTATATTTGCAGACTTAGAAAAAGTATTTAGGTCTACATATGAAGGAAATAAAATGCCCTAATTAATTTTCTGCATCAATGAAATGGAGCTTCAGTCAAATGGGGAAGGCAGACGTTGCAGATGTCAGAGAGCCATCCTAGAATCAAGCCTCCAGCACTATTTGGGAGCAAAAGGTAAAACAAGACAGTAGATGAGATGAAAATGCTAATTATAAGAGGGTTTTGGATGAGATAAGCAAATCTCCTTGTAATCTCAAATAAATCTGAGGTTTTCTTGCTGTGTTCTCACCCCATCCTGAGTCCACCGTGCATTTTGTTTCTGAAAACAACCGTCAGTCTACTTGATGCTTCAGGCAATAACAGTCTGGATGAAAAGACTCTTCCATGTTCTTATTTGTTAAGACCCTAAAGGTTATTTCCTGGAGGTAAGAGAGTGGTTGCTGCCTTCAAAATGGCATAGGTTTTCTTTAATATAAACAGACCTGATCTATTTGGTCTGGAGTGGTTTTTAAAGGCTAGCTAGTAATCATCACCTCAAAGATGTCTGTGTCTTTCAGCGCTGGACCTACAAATTCATCACTTGGCTTGAAAAGCTCTTGGTCAGGAACATCCTCCCAAAAGGAAGACTTGGAGCTGAGTAATAAGGCAAGCCTGATAGAGGTAAAAAAAGCAGGACTGTGTTTTGCTTGCTATAAGCAGCTGTATTAAAGCATGGATACTACTGATGGGAGTGGTATTGGATTTGCAGTGTTAGACTTCTCATACTCTGACTACTTCAAATTACCCAGGAGGCTTTTATCCCAGTATGTCTAAACAGTTTAGCCATATTCATTAGGCATCATGACACCCCAGTTATTGACTAAGAGAGCTTTTGATGCCCACCTCACAGAAACAGTCATCCTGAAATGCATTTAATTGGCAAGAAGGTGACAGAAAGGGCTAAAGTGTCCCTTGTTCCAGGAGAGCAACAAGTATTATAAAGAAGTTAAGAAAAATTTCCTTTTCATAAGAATAAAACTGAAAGTGGTGAATTTGTAGGGCTCTGAAATAAAAAGTCATAATAATAGGCTTCTAATACTCAAAAAGTCTTCAGAGAAGGTGCTTCTGAGATACTGTCCTGGTCACCAAGGGGGCGAGATAAATGCCCAGCTCCACATGCAGCAAAGGTTTAAATTAGAGATTCGGAAAAGCTTCCTAATGAAGGATACTTAATCAGTGAACCTGGCCGCTAAGGGAAGCTGTAAAATCTAGGTTATAAAGAACCAATTAGACTAACACCTGTCTGGAATGGGCACAGCAGGATTCTGCTTCCATGCAGTGAAAAATGGCCTTAAAGCTACTATCATACTGTGTACTATTTTTTATCCCCCAGAACCCCACTCTGGTCTTGACAGTTCATTTTTGCTACACACATATACATTCCTAGATGATATGCAAGCCCTCTAAGATCAGCTGAGAGTGCTTTCAGTCTGTCATACTTGTATAGCACACCAGCCTCTCTGGAACAACAAAAAAATATCATAAACCTGAATTATGTAAGATCAAAGTGCTCTCATGAGGAAGTCATGCAGATTAAAATTAATTTCATTATTTTGAGTAGAGCAGCCTTCCCTAGGGAAAAAGCGTGTGGTGAGCTGGTACCTCAGCTGACTTCAGTTAGGGAAAACTGCCCCATAACCATTGTTTGGGAGGGACAGGTGTTCAAGGATGAGGGTCCTCGAGGACAGGTCTATTTTCCTTCAGTCCTCGGTAAGGTATGCAAAAGTTCTTCTGGTTTCCCACAGTCACTGTGAATGCATTAACTTTGGATGGTTCCTTAATCTGACTGATTTGGTTTCATGATACATTGTATGAGAAGTGTGGACATGGCTGTTCACAACTCTGGATTCCCCTCTGAAAGCCAGGATCCTTCATGCCAAAGCACTGCCAAATGCCACTGCTGCTTCCTAAGGTTCCAAATTCTTGCATTTAGTCTTATTCATGAGTTGCAAGAGTGATATCCAGCATTGTAAGTCAGCAGTATCCCCCAAATAAGATGATAAAGCAGCTGTGTTGGCTCTAGAGCAGCCTAACTTTACACTTCTGAGTATGATGAATTATTGTTTAAGGAGCTGTATTCATAATTCTGCTCCTTCCAAGCAGGTGGTTGATATTTTGGGATCCCTGCTGTATCAGCACTATGTATATTTGGCATAGAAACTGCATGAATATTATAAATTCTGTATTTAATTGGGTCTTATAAAGAAATCCTGTAAATCATAGTCATCCCATCAAACAAAACAGGAAATTGATACAGTAAGGTATTCAATAACATTACTTCTTTTTGCCCCTAAAGGTTAGACAAAACTTTGTTGTTTCATTAAGAAAAAAAAAACATAATGATAGAGTCAGGTATCATTGATGTACTTCTGTTTATCTGAAAATAACATAAAACCCTAATTCTTAGCACAGAAGTCAAATAATATGAGAAAGTACTTTTATATACACACCAAGTCTCCCTGAGCCAGCGCTCAGCTAAAAAAAGCTCTCTTTTCAGGCTTTCAGCAAGACCACAATGCCACTCTTTATTCAGACTGCATCCTAAGCTTTCCTGCTTCTTTATATCTTCCTTGAACTATTTCTTTCTGTTTCCCTGTCTCATGTATTTTGGCAGAAAATATTACAATCACATTTGCTCTACAGTAGCTGGTTACATTTGTGAGTGTTAGGTGGCATTATGTGCTGAGGGGTGAGAGTTACTATTGTTTTAGCCTACAGGAGCTGCAAAAAGCCCCACGTGTTCTGCTTTTTCCTGAATGAGGGAGTGCAATAGTCCTTTCTGTAAAGGTAGGCTCTGAGGCTATGGTAAAGAAACTAAGGCACAATCAGTAGAACAGAGACAATTCAAACAAGTGTAAGTCTTACGAATAAATAATGGTAAAATACACATACCAGTGCAAGAAAAAAAGGAGATTTATATCAGGTCCTTAAGTAGGTTTGAATATGTACATGACTAAAGCTGCTTTCATTATTAGCGTATTATTTTGAGTTCTCAGTACTGTTGGATTACAGTGAAGTACTATTTGCACCTACTTTATCTATAGTACATCTATTACATCAGATCAAACAAGAGGTAAGATAGACTTGTGTTAAATGAATGCAGTTCATTATTTAGCTGTATCTGGCAAACTGAATAAAGAGAGGGGGGGTTGGATGATTTTGGCACCTGACCTGCTTTGGCATCTTTTGCCTGCAGAGAGCTCATCATGGGAGAGACCAGCTACAAGGAGCAACAGACAGTCCAGTGAGCCTTCTGAAACACCCGCTGAAACTCATGCATGACCGCATTTTTCTTGACAGGCTGCTTCAAGTGCTCTCTAGAGCTATTTGATCTGGTCCTCCAAACCCTATTCACACTGCTTCACTTTACTGCTCTTACTGTGGAATTAATCACAAGCTATTTTATCTGGGTGAAAGCTGAGCACACACATGGGTTTGAGCCCATGCAGTGCATCCACAAATAGTCAGGCTGCTATACAAGGTCCTTGGCCTTGCTTATCAGAGTGAAACGGCTGGGGACTGGCCTTCTTGATAGGCCAAGGTGATCCTGAAGCATCACACCCCAGGCAATTGCAAGCGCCAGCATGCAATAGGCAAGATGTGCACTTGCTTGTTACAGGTCAGGGAAAGGTCCTGTTTGAGATTGTTTGCAGATCTGTGTTGAAAAGCCTCTTTGATATGAGTGGATTGTCCAGGTATGACAAGAATGGTACTTGTGATAACATTTGAACATGACAACTGTGTTGCACTGTACAATAGCGATGCTAAAGAAAAGCCACTCACGTTAGCAGCTCCTGTGCTGAGTGTAAGGGAAACAACAGAGCAAAGGGTGATCTTCGCTCCACCTGATGAGGTAAATACTTGTCACTGCCCCAGTTTTTATCCTCTACTGCACATGAAAGCCAGTGACAAGTTGCAGTCATGTTTCAGGGAGGAAAAAAAGCAATTATGGAAGATCAGAAGGAAGCTGGCAAGAGCACGAGCAGGGGAAATGGCATCTGCTGCTGGTTGCCAGTTTGCTCAGGGAAGCAGGAAATGGGTAGCACGGTCTAAGAAAGGAACATGGTTATACTAAGTAATATACGTGGTTTATCATTTTTCCCTCTGATCCAAAATGATCCAAGACAAAAATGGTCAACAGCTCATATTGGGGAGCAGGAGTAGTATCGTATGTACCAAGGAATTCACTGCAAGTATGAATAACTATAGAACTAAGTAATTGTGAATAAGATCCTTTGAGCAGGAGGATTTCATGAATACATGTTAGGGAGGCCTGAAATGCATTGGAAAGTCACTGTGCTCAAATGCAATTTTAATGTTTTTCTATTATACAAAGAAAAAAAATGTGTTGCCCACCAGAAAAAAAGGTCCTTTACCATAATAGAATTTAAGAAGTAACTGCTGAAGTCATCAGTATAAACTAAAGAGGTGTGAATATACTTTCACACACTAAACAATACCTGCACAAGGTTTCCTGTTGATTTCAGGGGGACTATTTGTACAGCAAGTTACTGCTCTGTATGAGTAAGTCTATGAGCATCCAAGTTTCTGCTAAAATAAGATTATATGTCTATTAGACTATCCAGAAGCTACAACATTGCAATATACTGTATTACCATGCACTGAAGATAGGTTCTGGGGAAATTATTCAATAGTAATATGTAGGAGACCAATTTCCTCAGTAACAGCACATCTCTCAAGCACTGCCGTTTAGGTGACGATTCAGCTCTTGGAGTAGAATCCATTTAACTTTGGATTTAGAAAGGCCAGCGATGGAAGTTAGGGAGCAGCAGATTTATGCGTCACTGGATTATAACGTGGAGGCTATTTTGCAAATAACCTGTCCTCTGAAACTGCTGACTGTAAGATGCTTTAGGAATATTGACATTTTGCCACAAGTACAGTAAGCTCACAGTCAACTCCTATCATCAGATGACTCAACAACATGTTTGGCTTGCATAAATGAAACAACCCACCATTCTCATAACTATTATGAGAGCGTCTTTTTAGCATGCAGCAGGGAGAAGGGTATTGATCCAGGCCTACATTTCACTTACAAACCATATTTATATCATGATGCTTATTGAGAGCTTTTCTGGAGAGCAAACAGAGAATATGAAATACTCTTAAACATTACACACTCTGCTTCATCTCAAAGAAAAAAAAAGCCTTTGAAGAAAAGTAAAATGTTCAAAATATCTTAAGAACAAGAAAACACACATACCTGGGTCTATGAACTGCTCTGGAGCAGACAATTTCATATTGCTGTGATAATAGGGGCTCAACGAAGGGGAAATCACCTTTTAGAAAAATAAAACAAACAAAAAAAGTCACAAGGGAGGTCACTTCTACTCCAAAGACTTTTATGTGTTTTATGCACAGGGAACTGAATAGAGAGAGGCTGAATTTTTTCCCTGTGAAGCACACAGACCCTTGGTGACACTGGGAATCAACTCAGGATTTCCACAGGCTCTATTCAGTTGCTCCATCCTTTCCTCAAAATCTAGGTCCAACAGGAGATCTCTAATGATGATATAGTCTCCATACTATTGTTTTGGTAACTTTTCCAGTGCTGTAAGGCACTTACTCCTGACTTTGCCTCTTTGAAGGTAAGAGAACAACTAACAGGCAGTGCAATATGCTCTGGGACACTGTCCTCCTGACTGTCCATTTTGTAACCATATCCGTTGGTACTGGATGGAAAGAACTGGCTATAAGCAGGACAGGTTTCATAGCTGGAACTACTGCTGAGAAACCTGACATCTGTTACTGCTTATGCAAAAGACCTCACGCCAATGTCATTTTGAAACACTGTGAAGTGTGTGGTGCTCTGCAGCCACCAGTTCCATCAATGGCAAGTGGGCAGCCACTGAGAACACGACCAAGTGCTGCCTTCCTCTTCTCAAAGGGTGATTGGTTTTCACTAATCTAGAACAATTCAGCATTTTTATATTTGGTTTCTGTGTTGTCTTTTCATGTATGCGGCTATCAGGGGGCAATCTGGACTCTAACATCTCAGAGATACTTTAGTCTTATTGACATCCTCTGTATCACCGAATTTTAAAATCACGATTTCATTTGTTGCAGCATTTATTGCATTTCATTTTCCTCTTTTTCTGAGGCTTAGAGAGTTGTTTTATTTCCTGAAACTCAGTGGCAAAATTTTCTCAGGAGGCCAGAGCCATTCCATGTGTTCTAAACACATACGCAAAATCTATCAGCTAATTAGTACTGAATTAAAATATGAACGGAATATCCATTATTTTTAGGTTGTATGTATACACCACTTGCTCCCTTTATTGTTCCTGAAGAATGATCAACCACTGCATGCTGTTAGTACCACTGAGAATACTGAGAAAGCTGTCACAAAATGATATCTTGATAAAACAAGATGACCTTTAAGGTTGAAGCTGTGGAAGCAAACCAGATTTTAAAAATGTTTTCAAAATACACACAAAAAGCTCTACAATGAAACCAAAATTGGTGATTTTTACATTCTTAATTATTTTAAAAGTTTGATACAATTAAAGTAGGTATTATTTTAAAACAGTGGGATTTCATACCATGCCAGATACGTTGTTCATTTTTTCTATTTCTGAAGCAATGCTGATTTTATGTTTTCTTTTTTTTACGCACACTTTTCATTTTTCCACACTTATTGTATAGCTAGGACAAAAATGTTCACACCAAGACTTGATTACTAACTGGTCACTTTAAGTCTTCCTTCCTTGTAATTACTGAGTGACTCTATGTCCTTACCCATTTAAAGGGTTTCTGGCAGCTGACAACAGCTGGGGTCATTCTTAATGCTCCCAAGTAATCTTGTTAGTGCAAAACATCAGAATTCACAAAGGAGCCATCCACTATCTCAAGGTATCTTGGCATAGAAGCTCTCATGCAGGGAAAACAAACAATAAAAGAGAAAAGACAAAAATCTTTGCTAGCATTGATTGTATTTTCTCCTCTTCAGATTCTGGTCCTGATTTTACAACTACATACAAATGGACCCAACGGGTTTGAGCCAGGGTCAATTTTTTTGCTATATTTTTCCATAATGCCTTACAAAATGAATTCCTAATCCCTGATTCTGACTAGGTCATTGCCCTAGATATAAAAAATAATATTAACATTCAGGCTTTGTTGATGTAAAAAAGAAACAAGACACTGTGAGGATGAGAAAGTTGAGGGCGTGTGTGACATTTTCCAGTAATCCCAGTTCAGATCTGTAGATTAAATGTCTTCTCTTTGAACAAACACATTACTGCAAAACCCCCAAATCAGCCATAAAATCCGCAGCATCAGCATTATAGGGTTAAAATTTGAATTAGATTGTGGAAACAAGTCAGTGGGAGGGGATTTATTATTAATTGAACTGAAGTCCTGCTCACGGCTATGAATCTTGTGAAGCATCCAGCTATGTTTTAAATGTTAGTCACATTCAACAAGGTTTTCCTGGCTCATGTTGATTGCAAAGGCAGAGGAAGGGTAATGAAGTGACTGAAATATGAAGTTAAGATCCGCATCTGTTGACATCTGTAGAATTCCTGTGGCCAACAAATTGAAGCAGGAAAAACTTGCCATGGCAGGAAGCATATATGTTTTCAAGTGCACTCCACATTAGTTACTTTTGAAAGAAACTGGGATTGAATCACAAGTAATTAACCGATCAGATATATCCAATGTATCTTACCTTCAAGTTCTACGCTACTGGCAAGGAGATTTTCCTGGAAAAAAATTCACTTGTATATGCTTCAGATGAGCTGCTACAGAACTCAATCACCATATGCTTTCTGGATTCAGGGAACTCCTTGGATCAAGTCCTGTTGCTTGCTTTCTTTTTCCTGGAAGGACTTCTTTCTCCTTCTGAGCCCCATGGTACACCTTGAACTCCTGCTTGGCCAAATGAATCTCACCAATGACATTAAAAGAGGGAGAAAGTTGGGTTGTTTTTTGCAAAAAAAAATAACCAGGAAGAGAGCAGGAAAATCCTTGTTTCTCTGCTGCAGGACAATAAGGAGAAGTAAAAGAGGGTGGTTTTTTTTTTTTCCCATAACATGAAAAAAAAGTTTTCTTCTTACCTGGATAGGAGGGGATCCCAAGCCCCTGGAGACTTTGTTCCTGCTGGGCTTTCTGTTTCTCAGGGCCACATGCAAATCCTTTCCTTTCCTGTCCTGTCCCAGGAGATTGAAGGGCAGAGCAATCTTCCCGTGCAAGTGGGATATGATGCTATCTATTTTCCTGGTAAAAGGGGATTTGAGACTTCTAGCCCCAAAGTCTTAGTGGTTCCCACAGCCCTTTGAACATGGGACAGCTGGCAGCCATGCAGGTAAACAAAATTTAATTTTCCTTGAATGGCCAAACTTTCCAGCTTAGATTGCTTTCTTCACTCCTGTTCTACTTCTGTCTGTGTTAAACAGCAAAGGGAAAACAAAGAGAGGGAGTTATTTGGAGAATTTGAAATTAGGACGTTTTTACTGTCTCCAGCCTACTCCAGATAAAGACATCAATAAGGAAAATCTTTGATGAACACATAGTCATTTCCAAAGCAAATGTATCAAGTGCAAGCCCAGATTTTAGTGCAGGGTCTAATCTTGAGAGGCAAGGCAAGTGCTTCATATCCCTTTCCAGTACAAGGAAAGTGAAGGAATCAAATGAGCAAGTCTGAGATAACATTAACCTTTTGTTGTTAAAACACCAATTAACCCTTTCCTGTCTGGGAAAGAACAGTTTATGTTGGCATAGTGAAAAATAAGTAAAGTTGATATTTGTCCTTAACATCGTTATCAGGGAGCTCTAGAAATAGTTACCAAGAAATTATCCTTGACTTGGACACTATTTTGAATTAATAAATTAGGAGAAGATTTTCATACACATTTACTGACACAGTCTCACTGAAACACCCTCAGACTTCTTTGATAACCATAACCTGCATAAATTATACATATTTTCCTAATCTCAAAGCTGGTTGTGCAGTGCACACAAATCATCCCTATAACTAGGCTGGTAGCTATTCAGATTCATGTATTATTTGATCTATGTACCTTAGTGGTTGAAACAGCTCCATGTTTGTTATGGAACTACCAATTTAACTGAAGTAACAGCTTCTTCTCTTTTGACAGCACTACCTGTTTGCTACGTTATCCTATCAAATGAACCGACTGGAGTGCAGTCTCTTGGTCCTGCATATTGGAAGAAAAGAAGTGGTTGCCTATGCATAAAGAAGGAAAGGAAACGTTCTGCTTGAGGGTTATTTTTTCCTTGTTGATAAACCATCCACTTTGAAGACGTGTTTATAAGTAAGCGCAGACTGTGCTTTGCAGAGTTGTAGGATTTGGTCTGCCATGAATACAGGAAAAGGCAACAATTATTTGCAACCTGGCAGCACTCATTCAGTTGAAACTCAATATAGAAAGAAACTGATCCTTTAGAAAAGGCCCACCCAAAGTAAAACCTTTGCCATGTGCCCATCTTTCCTTCAGTGCTTTGGAGCATAGTTCAAAGGCAGCACTGCATTTCTCAGGATAGCCCAAATCAGCTAGATTAGTGAGCAATGCAGGTGGATTTTAAACTCTGAATATATCTTTTCAGTAATAAAACACTGCTGTTCATTATAAGTGTATGAATTATAGAATAAATACATACGCTGTTCCTACAAAACAGGACATGTCTTCCTATCTCTGCCTATCTGAGCACTGCCTGTGTGCCGTGGCTCTCTGTGTGTTCAGACAATTAGTGGCGTGCTTTGTTTCTGTGTTTGGACCGTATGGCTAAATCTCAACCCATATGTTACAACGATCCTATTGAAGGTGATTTGGAAAGGCACCCTAATTAAACAGCACAGTTGGCTAGCTAGGAAATTCAACATTGTGACTTCATATCACAGTATGAGTCAATTTAGAGAGGAGGTTTTGTCTGAGGGAACGCAAGACATCTTTGATTTTGATGGCTGAATTAAGCATGCAAAATGTAGAACCCATATATGCAGAGGGTCATGTTTAAAAATAATTCCCTGTAGGTAGGAGGTAAGCTTCAATTTTGTTTGCAGATCATCCATAGATATGTTGTAGAGGAAGACGCGTCTGCATATACTTACCTATGGCAAACTTGCCGAGGTCATTGATGAGAATTCAAATCCACATCACCTTGCATCCCACAAATAGAAAATCCAAAAGAACAGCTTCCAGTGCAATTTCCTGCTGAACATACTTCAAATAACGCATGAACTGGCTGAAATGAGGCCAAAAGTTTATGGAAGATTTATATCTTTGATGTTCTGGTTTGACATAGGTGGCAGAGTAATCCAGAGAAATGCTGCACTGCAATATCTCTTCATTACTGAGGACCTACAGAAAAGGAACAAAGAAATGTAAACTAGGACACCAACTACACTACTGCTTCTCTTAGAATTGCAATAATTAGACTAGTCCAGGTCATGAATGAAAGTGGTGAGCCATCTTCTGCAAAATAATGGGTCATCAGGTCAAGTCCAATAACCATTAATGCACGGCAATTTTCTACTGCCCCAAATCCAAATTGATATGACAGCTGAACTGCAACTGTAATTTAGTGGAATAGAGAAAACAAAACACTTCCTCACTGACAATGAAAGGAAAGAAAACTAACTGCAATAACACAGGGGACACTGACTTTGCAAAAATATGGTTATTCTTGTTAGCTTCATTTGACTCAATCTTTTGACCCCATCTTCATGAGGAATGTTTATAATCAGTGCCCACTAGCACTCACTGATACTGGTGCACAGCCTGTTTTGGGGGCTATATCTTTTTAGAGCCATTGAGCAATACCTTAGTTCTGTTAAATGCTTTCTTTCAAAGGAAAAAGAAAAGCACAATAGGGACTATTACAGCAGAAACCTGGGGTGACATTTTATCCTCCTTCTGTCATGAACTGAGAGGCAAAAGAACCAGAAAAAAAGAGAAATGAGCCATAAAAATTGAGAAAAAGATGACACTTGGATCATTGCATGTCAGAAATGCCATATAGGACCAGAACATTGTCTTCAGTCTGCAATGACATCAGTTTGTCAGTGTCTTCACCATTGTTTTACTGGGTCCATCAGAGCTAACTGGACACAGCACTACTCAATCATCATCTGTAAATCATGTTCTAAAAATAAAGTTCAGCTGTCATCAAGTTATTGGAATTCTTGACTATTTCATATGCTGGCCACCCTGTCACTTTAATCCTCTGCATCACTTCTGTGTGATACAAGCATTTCAGGTAAGTTGCAATGTGAGATGTATTGAAGCCCAGGGACTGGAGAACTCAGGGAGTTTTGGTAATAACTATAGTAAATGTACAGAGAAATAGTGGAAAGGAAGATTTAACCATCATCCATTAATGTATGGTTTTTTCCATACTGGTTTCCTGCTTTGACATGTCCTTTACCAAAAACCTCTTGTGGTTTGCAAAAGATGTGCTCAACGTTTTTACTTCATCCATCTAGATTCCAGCTGGGATCAAACACAGAGGTGTTGAAAAATGTCACAATCTGGGTAAGTTTCTTTTTTGCATTTTCTCTACTATAGCTTTTATCAACCTGCAGTGAGAGATTTAGTTGTGTGAATATTATACAGTGTACTTGGTATCCAACACTGGCTTGCGAAGTACTAACAAGTTGAGGGGAACCCCCCAAGAGGTATCAGACTCAGGGAGAAAAGGTGGAAGTTGAGAGTGGCTGGAAGGGAAAAAGCTCCTTTTTGAAGCTTGTAGCAGCCCCATGGAGGAGAGTCTGATGGATGATTATTTAGAGGGGAATTCTCTTGGAATTTTGGTTGTACAGGACTGGTTTAAAGGATGACAGTTTGCTTCCCCTTCTTTTCTTCTCCCAGCTTCCTAAGAAAGGAACCAAGCTCAGCTGACTCCTGATGGTTTGTGCAGCAGGAACTCAAATCCCATAGCAGTTTGTCCCAAACCCCAAAGAACCCCCAGACACCTGCAGAAAAAATAGTTGTTACATCCAGCCAAAGGTGGACAGTGTAGATAATCTTGCCAGAAGCAAAATTCTTGCTAATTCTCCTATTTCACTCCACATGTTATTGAGTATAAAATGTCACCATAGCACAAAGCTCACAAAAGAACAACACAGAGACATTTCTAAGATGCTGGGAAAAAGAGGCTTTAGGTTCACTTAAATAATTACTCAATTCCTGAAGGAGATGCAGCACATACCTCTATCTCTCTGCATATTTATATTATTTCTATCTCCTGTGTTCTTGGTAAGCTATCCAAGCAAGTCAGCAGAAGGTTCATCTGAAAGGCACAGAAGTTTGGCATCCAAATTTTCTTTCAATATAAATTTGTGAGGCCAAGTCTTTGAATACACTGAGTTACCTGGGTTGGTTGTGGTTTTTGTTGTTTTGTTTGGTTGTTGGTTTTTTTTAAACTCTGATTTCTTGCTTTCTTCTTTATCTTCTCTGCAACAGCTGGCAGTACTACTGCCAGATGCTACCAAAGTCTACAGAGTATTTGAAAGAGTGATGATGTCCCAGCAGCCAGAGGACACAGAGGAAATGAGTGAGACAGAAGGAGCTTGTCAGAATTACAACTTCAAACTAACAAAATAACAAACCTGAGATTCAAAATGCAGCTTGGTACCTCCAACCACAAGCAGATGCATGCACATACTTTTTTTGTGTGTTCTTTGGTGGCAATTTTCTTAAGCAACTCTTGGACTTCACACATGACTCAGCAGCATATGTCTGAATTCTATAGGCAAGAAAAAAAATATGGGTCCAGAGGTGACAAATCCTTCTCTGAAGTCGGATATGGGCACAGTCTTCTTCCTTACCAATGGCCAAAGGTATGTTCTTTTGATGGAGAACCCAGTCTGGCAGATTTGCACACTGCATACCTCTGACCTGTCTGGTGAGGCTAAAGCATGCTGGTCCTACAGTCAATAACATCCAAGGTGATGCAAACCCACACGTATATCCTCTGTTAATCAAATCACTGGATTCGCAGCCTTTAGCATAAGCTCAGAGCAAGTCTCAACCCCCTAATGTGTGCATCCTAACATGTTCTCTGCTCCATCAGAAACTGGCATTGTTACACTTATTGCTGGCAGCAATATAACATAGCAGTACAACCTCCCACCAGTTGACTCACAATGATGGTTCATTTGCACTCTGCTTCAGAGGTTTCTGGAAACTTCCATGGGATCATGGTGGAGATACCCCTTTTGATCCCCTCCGAGTCGCATCTTGTGATGCACTGTTGAAGCCAAGTAGCCTGAAAGTTAGCAGGGGATAGTTTCCAGGGTATTGGCTATTCTCTGAGAGTAAAAGCTGAGGCAGTGGCTACTGACAAGCCAACTGGAATAGGTAATGGTAAGGAGCTGAAGCCAAAGCACTCCAAGCCAACAGGATCATTGGAAGCCATCCAGTCTCTGGGGACTGCCCTACTGCACATATCTTTGGAGCTCTAAAAGGGAAAGGAGTATCTCAGGGGACACAAATCAGCCTAGTTGAGCAACACTAGAAACTTGAACATTGCTGTAAAGCCAAAATATATTTGCCTTATTGTATCTAAATCATATCTATTAAAGCAAAATACTGCAAAATGGCAGAGAAAAGTCTGATCCAAATCAATATTTGGAAGAAACAGTTGACAAAGAGCACAACATATATGCCAAGCATCCTCTTAAGAACAGACTAATTGTGCGCAGACACTCCTGAATAGGAGATACATTCATAAAAATGTCTTGTCACTGGGTTTCAGAACAGCATGGGAACTTACTGAATTAGTTTCCAGGCATAATGCTCTCCTTCTCCCTCTATGACCAGTTAAGAGCAGCCACCGCTCCTCAGTCTCTCCACAGGGATTAATTCATTCATCTGTGTTATGCAGACACTGGAATTGCCCTGAGAGTTTCCAAGGTAGAAAGAGAAAGTGGAAATAAAAAGCAGCTCCCTGCATGATTTGTGAAACATGCAAAATACAATAGCAATAAAAATAGTAATGAGCTCATTACAATAGAAATGGTCTCATTAGCAGTGCAAATGCCAATCATGTACGTGGCCAGGTTCCTGATGGTGCAGGGAGTTCTTTAAATACTGTCCTTCCCTGCGCCAGCAATACAAGTCCTATTAAAAAACAAGTCCTATTAAAAATGTAATCCTTCCAATTCTTGGGCTGCTGTCCCTCCCTTTGCTCCCCAAAAGGTCACTGTGCAGTATATAATGCCTGGAAGCAGCATGTGGGGTGTCAGCTGAGGTGGCACACAACTCTGCGCCCTGCTATGGGCAGAGCATCCATCCTTTCTCTACAACAAGAGGAGAGGGAAGAGGATTCCATTTGCTGGCAAGAAATACATTGAGCATACAATGGGAAAATATATTTGGGAGTATCTTAAGTAGGAGGAAAACAGCATTACATGCTGGTAATGAATTCAGGGTGTTTGCAGATGAGCAGTAAGAATGGAGACTATAATGCAGCTTCAGAGATTTTAGGCCAAAATCTCTGAAGTTGGAGTGAGCACTCATGATGTTGGAGTGCAGCATACAGGCTGTGCACATCCTGCTGTTCGAGACATACCTCTCAGGAAAATGCTATGAAGGATGATGGCAGTTGCCTGTGGCTGGAACATGGCTTCATCTTTGTTTCACTACAGCCAGGTGGTGTGCTTTCTTTGCTTGCAAAGTTTCAGGCAAAAGTACCAGCTTAGTTGAGAACATGGTGGCCAATAGTTGTGCTGGGTGAGAAAGAGCAGCCAGTAGATGGGAGAAGACAGGGGCAGGCACCAAGAAAAGTCATGGCAAGGGCATAGTTCTAGGTTCCCGAGAGCCTTCTGCAAAGGAAACCCAGTGACTCCAGTCCTGGTTACTCCTAGATTCTGTATTACACAGGGACAGAGCACACCGAAGTTCTGAAAAGCATGCTGTGTGGATATTAATTGAAAATAAAATGTCCATTTCACCCCTATTCTATTATACATCTACATATACACCACTTGAAAGCTAGAGCTGAGCAACTTGTATCAATATCTCTAATTGCATATATGCCAAGACACTTACTATCTTTATTTTATAGATCAGAAATTGTACTGCAGGAAATGCTGAGCTAAATCAACAGGACTTAGTGGACTCTTGACTGGAGGTCCCAGAGGAAGCTCAGTGCCTTTCTCTGGGCTGCAATGAAGCTGACACGCAGCCTTTTCTGCTGGCTAATTTCCATAATTCTTAGTCTACACACAAGCTCTCATGGGTCGCTCTTTTTCTCATTACACATTTATACATCTTACGGACGAGATTTCACAGGACCTAGATTTGAGATGACCTGAAATGGTAGGCGCTGCAGCACTAGAGTCCCTCTGCACACAAACACCTCCATGACTTTTTCACGGTCATACAAAAGCCCGCAGCAGAGCAGGGAGTTAAGCCTCTGCCCCTGCAGGCCGGGCTGTGCTGTAATTGCCAACCAGTACAGAATTCTTTTTTAATTTGTAATCTAGGCTACCAGAAATGTACAACTCCATCAAAATCTGCAAGGTAATAATGAGCCACACTCTTCAGAAATGTACTTAAGGTTGAAAGTGATTAAAGATGCTCCAGCCTGCAATTACCTATTACTCACTGGTGCTCTAAACTATTCATTTTTCACATCATTCCAGGAAGTTGTAACTTCTTAAAGCAATGTTTCTGGTAATTATGGGAGAGCAGCAACAGCAGCCACCGAGCATTATCTAATGCTACAGCAGAGTCAGAAATGCTGCTTTCTGCAAATGATATAACAAGTGTAGGAATGTGGAAAGAGAGGCAGCACCTGGTGTGACTGCTCAGCATCTCACTGCTTAGGACTGCTGAGCACTTGCCAGGACTTCCTTGATTTCAGAGAAGTACAGGACTTGGGAAGGCTTAGCCCTGCTTGGTCTGCATTTCTGAGACCAGCTTTGGCCTCAGAACAAGGGAGCTCCCAGTACAGTTCAGAAATGTGGCACTCCCTTCTGCTGGGTCTGAGTTAAATTCCTGCCTCTGTGAAGCTGGCCTAGGAATAAGAAAAGGCTTTTAGCAATGTATTTTTAGGCTCACTACCTTTTAATTTTGAAATGCAGTTAAAGCAGCTATGACAGATGCATCTGACCACTAAATCTCAACGATCTGCCTTGCCATCGTGGTCTTTACTCTGTTAACATTTTTTATTTAGCAATTTTACTTTTCAGACAAAGTTTTCTTGTTGCAAAAGTAGTGCCACTTTGGTCTGGCAAATGTATTGGAGAGATACCACAATGCTTAAACAAATATAGAAATATAAATGAACGAAAAAGAAAAGTCCCAAGCACTTGAGACAACTGCTCCATACCAGACACTGTAATTGCAGAACCAAAGGCTGTGGTTGTCCTGGCTGCCTCTGTGCATAACCCAGGGCAGGGAGTGAATTTGCTATGGCTATAATGATGGCTGTATCAAGCTCAATGGTTTGTGGCAGTGAAAAACGTAACTTTTAGGGATATGAGCTCCCCTGGCTGGAAGCTGCCTCACTTTACAGACAGACCTACGATACAAAGAGAGCATTAGTTTCATGTGTGCTGTGATGAACCAACGGGTGTTTTCATTTTTGCTTCCCATTCTGTTGCTCAGCTTTTCACTGGTTCATCCTCACCCCACCCTTTCTCAGGTTGCTGTCAGCTCTGGCTCAGCATGATGGGGCCATACCTCCTGAAAAGGGAGAGGAGGAAAAAAAGGAGCGGTGCTCACAAACCAAAGGTGGGTTTGTGACCCAAGGCTTCAGGCTCTGTTTGCTACACCTGGGTGCAGCTGGGCTGGAATACATCCCTGCATGTCTGATGAAGACAACCTTATGCCTCATTAAGACAGCCGTCGCACACAGCCATTCGGTGCCTTTCACTACTTTGGCTATGAAGTTGAAAGCACAGAAAGAAATGAATTATTTACTGTTGGTTCCGCTACACATTTTGACTTGGAAAGAAAAAAATGTGCAGACATGTTCCCATTGCGTGTCCAGGCTCAGCACTGAGCTCGAGCCTGCTCCTCCTTATACCTCCTCCTGTGATTTTTTCTCACTCATTCATTCTTCCTCCTTTATACATCTCAAATACTACGTGATCAAGTGTGCTTCCAGGAGGATCTGGATTCAAAACTTACCTTACACATGCCTTTGGCTTGGAAAGTGGCCTGATGCTTCATTGTAGTCCAGAAGAGGATTCTCTTTTTTTTTTTTTTTACACAAAAGTTATTTCATCCTTAGACAGCAGTGATCACAACTGCTGAGTTTGTGAATTTTGTCTCACTAAAATAACAATAATTTTTACCTGTTTGGAAAGTACTGTGCACACACAACACTGTATAAACAGTAAATGACACTACTAATAATGACTCCGCCTGTTACTAGTGATAGGAACTTATCTCAATAGTAATAAAACTAATAAGCTTTCCCAACATGACTGCAGCTTATTTAATGTCAAGAATTTATCTCAGTAATAAGGGAAAATACATCAGAAGTAGAAATAGAAAAGTAAGGTTGTGCATAAGGATCACAGAAGGACTGTATGTCTTTTGTGTGATAACTGGTGTACAACATGAACATGTCTTCTTGCTCAGGTATCTGTCTGGAAAAAAACAGCCCAAACCCTAATTCGTGCATGATACACCTATACACATGCAAGGAAAGAAAAGCTAGAAAGGCAAGGCTATTCTTTGGCTTTACAGGAACCATGACCTACCTGGCTGGCAGCGTGGGAGGCTGCAACACTCTGAACAGCAGCAAGGTTACATTTCTGCGAGCTTGGGTAAGTGGCAAGTTCTCAGTTCAGAAATGGCAGCCCACCACTGGCTAGGTCCTGATACAGAGGCACCAAAACTTGCAGAAACTGGTGAGGAGTGTGTGATGGCTGGAGCTGCCCCACATTTCAAGTGCAGCTAAAACCCCCATGGGACCAGCACGGCCCCTTGCAGCAGTGGCTGGTCTCCCTTTCCACACTCAGTCAAAGCTGCCTCCTACTCCTCCTGCTAATATAGGTCAGTTAGGAGTCTCTGCCTTCTAAGCAGAGAAAGACAGCAGAGAACACAAGTTAGCAAAAGCAAGTGAAGGAATGGCAACTACCAGAAGATTAATGCTACCAATATGAACCTTGCTGACAGCTCAGAGCCTAGGCACCTCTGCTGAAACAGATTGACTTCATCTCTTGAAACATGGAAACTAAAGAAAAAGCTGCTCACTGGGAAATGTCTAAATCCACAGAAGAGCGATGAGAATGTTTGGGCTGAAAAAATTGGCTGGAGAAAATTTCTGGCAATGTTTGCCACTCTTTGTCTGGGTGCTTAACATCCACTCAGCTCAGCATGCAGATTTTGGGCTACCGGTATCACATTTATTGGCTGAAAAGTCAAAGGCAGCGACACACAGATTGATCTTCATTTTTTTCCCCCAAGTAGTTTGGAAATGTTTCCTACGTTGAATTTTTCCACCCTGGCCTATATTTCTGGTGATGATTCATTTTTATTTTCTTTTCTTGAAGGACGGCAGGCTGCAGAAGCTTTGCCTTGTCTGGGGTTTCCCACCCTCAATGCCTATCACCCCACCACGTGCAGTGATTGCATCCCAGAGGCAAACCACTCCTGGATCACAGGCCTCCCATTGTATTTACAGGGTCAGGAGATGCTCTGGAAACTTCAAAGGCATGAATAAAATTCAAATACGCATTGAACTACGCATTGTGTGAGTACATGTGAGCATGAGATGTGCTGAGTTTTCCATCGAGGGTTTATAGTGTATTTATTCATGTCATAAAAAGAGATCCTGAGTGGAAGGCAGAAGTCACTCTGATTAGCCCTGACTTGAAACCTTTTTAGTAAATAAGGGCTTTTCCCAGGCCTTGGGGTTATGACAGGGATCTGCATCTTGTTCTGCCCAAGAGCACTGAACTTGAATTTTAAAGTGATCTGAAATAAAGACCTGCACTCTGTAGCCACACAGCTTTGCCTGTTGTGGCCGTAGCATAGTGAGCACTTTATAAGCAGGGAACTGTTTTCAGTCTAGGTGGCCAGGGCACATGCACCCAAGCAGAAAGACAGAAAATTAATTTTATTGCTTATCGTATTTCTTTCCCACATTACACTCCCACTTCACTCTACTGAAGGGGTTACAAAACTTCAGTGTCGCCTCAGAACACTGGAGACCAGCAGGATTTTAAGGCCTAACTCATAACTCGTAGGAACATCAAAGAAGTCCCAGTTTCCCAAAGTTCTTTTTCTCATCGTTGTATCTGGGGCCTGGTCACAGCTGATTTTCTGGTAAGCAAAATCAGCACAGCCCAAGCAGTCCAACTCCAGTGGCATCCTATTGGGCTGAAGTAGAAAAAGGCTTGCACAACATCTTCTAATGATTTATATTTTGGGGAGGAGGAACATCACCTCTAGGAATTCAGCTTTATTGGATACTCTAATCCAGAAGAGATAAAAAGCAATTACTAATTACTTCTGGGTTTTGTTTCTTTGAAGAATTGGGTTAAATCTCTTTTGAAAGTAGATGTGTGTTTGTGCTCATTAGATGTATAATTTAATTTGTTTAGGACTTCTTCCTCTTTCAGGGTTTTGTTCTAATGTTATCTGGGCTTTTCCTCCTCTTCTTTCCCTCTCTTTTCTCCCAAAGATAGGAACTCAATTCATTTTTCTTAATTTAACAAAGAACATACCCAAGTTAATGCATTTTTTCCTCACCCCTTTGAAAATTCATTCCCTTAAAGGAAAGGGAAGGAGTGCTCTTCTTGCTTGTTGGTTTACTAATTCTGAGATTTCTTTGCTCATGGACATTTCCTGACTGAAACCTCTATTCATGCAACACTGAAGAGAGAATACAAAATATCTACTTTAGGAAAGAAAAAAAAATGTAATAATTTATCTGCCTGCCACTCATATTGCAGGAGGAGAGGAAATTGGGCTGAAGGGGGAACTTGGGGAAGAAGTATTGATTAAATGGTCTCCTAAGTCAGGACCAACTCTGCCTACACCATTCCTGACAGAGGTTTTTCTAACCTGAAAAGCCCCCAGTGACACTAAGTGCACAACCTCCCATGGCAATTTCTATTAGTGTTTAACTGTCCTCGCTGTTAGAAAGTTTTTTCCAAATGTATAACCTAAACTTCCTGAAAGGCAGTTCAAAGCTGTGACTCCTCATCCTGTTCACATGTATTTGATCTTGTTAAGTCTGCCTATCTGAGGGAAATGGTCCAGCTGAACTCCCAGGAACTTCCTGCACTTGTGTTCCTCCACAAATATAGACTAATTTTGAAGAACCCCCTCACTGAGAGCTACACCCAGAATTCAAATAGAGATCAGCTGTTTGCCCTGCCTATGCTTGGCATCTATTGATCTTTTGGAAAAAAAAAAAAAAAAAAAAAAAAAGCCTTATACCTCACACACTGCACAACTCCCTTCCCCTTCCACCCCACCATGAAGCATGACAATGAAGAGTTCTTCACTCTTGCTCTAGGTTACTCATTGAGGTATTTGAGTATTGACTAGTTACTTCCGCATTGGGCACACTAATATTTGGATGATGTGTTATAAATGAGCTCTTTCCCTCACTCCACCCTGAAAACAAAACCCCAAAATAAGCAAGGCCTGTAGTTTGCTATATAAATAAAGAAAAACCTTGGTTGACTGTCCTGCTTATCTGTAGGATGGGAATATACACACTGCTATTAACTCCTAGGTGCTCTCACGGCTCTATAAATGAAGACTAATGTTGCAGTCAGCTTTGCCACTGGCCTGATAGATTCATTTGGTTCAGCCAATTAACCCTTCCTTTTCCTGACTTCCTATGTTAAAGAGAGTAATTAAAAAAATACATATTTGCAAAATGCTCCAAGGCATACACCTGAGGCATGCTCTGGTTTATTATCCTCAGGTCTAGAGATTATCATACAAGTCTATAAAACTCCTTGGTGCAAAATACTGCATAAGTGGAAGCAGCTCAAGGTTTCACAGCTGAGTAGCCAAAAGAGTTTCTTACCTCCCCAAGGCAAGAGGGCTTAAGAGGGATCACACTTCTGGAAGCTCTTGGTGTCCCTCAGCCTTACCTCTTTCTCTATGAAGCAGCAGCCACAGCAGCGTTGGCTTTCCAGGGCTCTTCCACAGGCAAAGTAGACATCTGCTAACCAGGGCAGAAAACAGCTGGGTCACAGCTAGTTTGCTGCTCTGAGCAGCTGCAGCAATTTTGCCTGCCCCTGGCACTGGCCTTGTCTGGTTATTAATATTTGTTTTCATCATTATTATTACTACTACTCTTCTAAATAACAATGGAACAAATTCCTTCTCAGAAGTGATTTTTTTTTTTTTTTTTTAAAAAGAAAAGTTACTATATCCTGCAGCAATGAAAAGAGAAATATTCTTATTGTATTAGCGGGTGAGATTCTTTCACGCTAGACGATGGGGGCATGAGGAACTGTGGTCGAAACAAATTAGGTGTCAGAGTCAGACAGCACATGGAGTCACCGCCTCAGGCATCTGGAAATGGTGGCTTCTCTAATCCTAGAGCAGATGTAGCCTTGAAGGCACAAGCCCTGAAAATGTGAAGGTCCCACAGTGTGACAGACCAAACTGGTAGGAAAGCAGGGAGGATCTATCAGACCACAAATGAGCAAAGAATTGAAAGCATTTTTTTGATTGATGCCAAATGATTGTGTTGCTGGCCTCAGGAAAATGACATACTGAACAACAAAACACCATCATTTGGGGCCAATCAAAGATTTCTTGCTCAGCCCCAAGCTGAAACACTTCTGGTTTGATCCTCTGGAAAAAAAAAATAAATAAAAAAAAAATCATAGATACATTTAAAAGTGGAGTATTTTGGACTGGGAAAAAAAGAAGGACTAAAATACTTTGTTTTCTTTTCCAAGTTTTGACCAGCTTTGTTGTGTGAAAGCATTTCGCAAATTTGCCTCAAATAGTTTTTGTCCAAGAAAACAAAACAACAAAAAAATCACATCTCTTGCTTTAACTCAAGGTTTTTTTTTTCTTTGGCATCACACCATAAATACATTATAAGAACTACATTTCCATCAGACACCTCACTTCTGGTGAAGCAGGCGCTGATATTGAACAGCTGCTGAGTTTGGCTCAGCTCTCCCTGCACCTGAGACAGCAGTGTCATGTCCCCGGCTAAGGGGACCATCAGTACCTCTATTAGCGGATGTTTCTGAGGGCAGATAACAGAAACAGTCAGAAGCAGTGCAGACATAGATGAGCAGGCCTTCAGGCGTGACTCCGCTGGCCTCTGGATGGGTCTTGTAGCCCCATGTTCACTTGGTTACTCAGGTGATGCATCAGGTGCTACAGTGCAGGTCAAGGTCTTGCTGCATCAAGTCATGGACAAGTAACAAAAGAAATCCCAGTCCTAAGGAGTTCTCATTTTGTTTTCCCTGTGTTTTGAAAGGGCCTAATGAGATTTGGCCTAGAAACCCTGAGATTCTCCTCCAAAAAGATGTCCAACTTTCATCTTTCTGCAGAAGATGTGACTGCTGCAGATGCCATACTGAGGCTAGACAGCCAGAAAGATCTGGACTAATAAGAAGGATAGCTTATCACTTCTCTCCTAAGTGAGAAATCAATAAAGGCTCTTCAAAATTAAGCCCTGTAGGTCATATTGCATCAACAGGTCTGTAAGTACAGTCATGGCTCTCAGTCTCACAAAGCAAGACAAGGGGCCCAACACCACAATACTAAGCCACAGAAGCACAGAGCCAAGATAAAGCAGCATAAAACCAAGATACACTCAGTAATTTCCACAGAAATAATCTGAAAATCAACCATTTTTTTGTTCCTCAGCTCATCCTACAGCAACGCAAAGAACAGAGTGTGCAACAAACCCATATATACTGGCAATATTGCTCTTACCTTATGCACCGCCACACTTCACCGCCTCCACATCCAGTCAGTTTGTAGCATACCCCAGAAGCAGGAAGGTGTGGGGACTCCTAATTTAGAGATGGAAAACAAAGACACAATTTCTAGAAGGTATCAGGTCCTGATCCTGCATGGCACAACTGCCAGCAGCAGCTCTCCTTCAGGCTGGCTAACAAATACTGGCAGAATACAGCAACTAGCTAAAGAGGGCCTGAGCTTTGAGCATGCCAGAGGCCACCTGAGCACATTTAACAGCCTGATAAACTCCCCTCAAGGAGGCTGAGAAAGTCCCTAGCACAGACTTGAATCATGCTACTTTCTCCCACCCTTGTGGCTGTTCCCCACTCGTGGCACCACCCCAAGCAAGCTGGCTCTCCTGGCTTTCTTGAAATGAAAGTGTTTAGCAATCTCTTGTAAATACTGAAACAGATCTAATTAGTCCCATAATCAGGGAAGAAAAAAAAACCCCCGCTATTTCCCAAAAAGCAGGCAAAATGGCCCATTGCAACAAACACAGAAGAGAAAGGCATGTGCTGCCCCAAGCCCATATGGGGTATGTGCAGAAAGTCTCTCAGTTGCTCTCAGTCTGTTGCCATCCCCACACTTCTTTTCAGAAATATCAAGGATTTTTTTTTTTTGATACTCGAGAAAAACACACAAGCCAAAAGCACTGAATTCTCCAAATCCAAATACTACTCATGCAGAGCAACCCAGCCATAACCTCTTTCATCAGCTGCCTTAGAGGAGGGTAAATCACAGCTGTGATGGGGTGTCTGGGCAGCCTGGTTCCTCCATCCTCCCCTTGCATGACTCTTAGAGCCAAAAAGAGGAGTCATGGCAGTAGGAGGGGCATGGCTTTGTGCTCCATGGCTTCCCAGCAGCTCACTTAAGTGGTAATGAATGGGAAGTGAAAGCTGCTTGGGTTGGCAACCCCAAATGTGAACTGTAGAGTTGCAGGTCTCTCATATACCTGTAGAGGACACAGGACAGAGTGCAAAGACAATGCTTTTAACTGACTTGTGTGTTGTCAGATCCTCTCTACCTTGCATGGGGAAGATAGATGTCTTTGGGTTGCCAGCTGCTAACAGCACTGCCATTATTTCTCCCTCTCTGAGCTTCCTTTCTCCATTTTTTTTTCTATATTTCACTTACTTTCTCTTTTCTCTTTGCTGCTGTTCTTGTCCCAGGGTGCCCTGGCCTCCCACTCCTCAGCATGCAGGGACAAGCTCTTTGCTCTGTACAGCACAGCCCTTTCCCATAGGAGCAGCATGTGCCTGTCCCCAGGGAAACCCTTCCAGCCTGCTGGGGTGGATTAGGAGAGCTACATAATTATTTTTTTTCTTTCCCCCCTCCTTAATGAATTCTCTTTTCCAGCCCTTGGGTGGCCCGGGCTGTTGAACACACTCCCACCATTCCCTGTTGGTATTTTGCTTTGCCCACCCTTGTGTGTGGCTGAGTGCCATCTTCTCCATCTGTGCCTTCGTGCCCACAGGTGCCCCCAGGCCATGGCTACAGATCCTGGGCTGCTTCCTGGGTCAGGCAGAGCACGAGGAAAAGAAGGCACAAAGCCCTAAACGTGCCATCTGCCAGGACCACAAGGCAGAAGAGGATTCCTCAAGCAGCTTACGGTGCTGTGCACCAACAGTTAAATTGAGGTGGGAGGCAATAAAGATGTGAAACTCTCCTTTCCCAGATAGAGCATGAGTCAGCTTGGTCACATCCAGGAACATGGAGCAATTCCAGCAGCACAAAGCACAGACAACGGACTTGCCTCTGTAGCAATTGCATTAACTCCTTTATAGCTTATTTTCAAGCCCAGAAATACTCAATAGAAACTATGGAATGCACTATATTATGTTTTGCTTATTTTTCTAAAATTCTGTACAACTTTATAAGCTTGTTGTCAACACCAAGTGCCAGAAAGGCAAACCAAGAGAGTCAGTAACCTCTGCTTCGAGAGTCTGACCATCCCTAAATTTCTTTTCACGAAATTTTTAAGAGTAACACAGCCTCTGGTTCCTTTAATCTGATTTTTTTTATGATTACTTCTCAGTTCCTAAGCCATCCACATACCTTAGCATCACATTTTCAGACTTTTCTCTGAAACCACAAAGGTAAAAGCATTATTTTAACTGCAGCTTTTATTGCATGTTCCAGAAATGGGCGCTGTCAGTCAATATTTGAAAGTTCACGATAGGTTTGTGACAGAGCAATCCTGAATCATCTCCATTTATGCAGGAATTCAGACTGTGTTTAGTTTACTCCCACCCAGCAAAACAGATGTTTCTGTTTCTGTTTCACAGCTGTAAGGTGAGTGTTCAGTTCTTGAACCAGGGCTTGATATCTTACTGGTCGCCAGCCTGGGCTGGTATTACAGGACCACCCTCAGACCAGCTCTGTGCTGTTGCAATTCACAGATGGACACACATTCATCATGGGTCGGTTCAGATTCGTGTCTCAGCCAACAGCAGTTGCAGGGGAGGCAAAAGCATTTTCCTGTTGCACAAGGGAACACGCACAGGGAGAGAAGTTGGTGCTGTAGCCCAGACATAAATCAGCACTGGGAACTTGAAATTAAGACTTTGCTCTTGTGATGAGTAATTTCTTTGCATAATTCCCTTCTGGATGTTTTGGATAGAGCAACATGTTGTTTCTCCTGTAGCAGCAGATTTTGGAGAGTCTTTCTTACTAATTCATGTCAAGTTTAGTAGGGCTGCGAGTCTGTCTTAGTAAAATGAAAAAAACTGCTCGTATTTGGGGACTTAGTCAAACATAAAGATGTTTTTAGAAGAATCAGTCTCCCATTTTAAAACATATGTGTTTCCTCTTTTGTATCTGTTTTGTCTTTGGTTTTTTTGTAAACTTCTTAGCAAATGTGTTGGCATGAACAATATGTTTCAAGCAAAAAGAGCAAATACTTTCAGAAAACAAAGTTTTAAAAAGTCATAATGGTTGATTCATCATGGTAAACATCTGAGTTATGCATTTACTGTCCCTTCAGTGAGGGTGTCTTAGTATTGCCCAAGACTGAAGAGCCCAATAAAAACAGTTACAATCTTGAACAACAAATGCTGTAAATGATCTACGTACCATAAGCTACAGCCCAAAAGCTGTTAGCAGAAGGGTTTGCTAGGTGACTCATTTCCAGGGAAGTTCTCATCTGCTCGGTAGAATTTCAGGGGCCAGAGGGGAGAACAGGTACAAAATGAATCAAATTAATATCTTCTGACATCCAGAGAGTTGATGCAGTTGGCTGGATACACCTCACTCATTCTCTGTGGGGAGAAAGAACAGAGGTAAAAGTAGAATAAGACTTCTCTGTTCCTTCGCAACATTTATTCATACTTCCACAAACCATCCACCTACCAGCAGCATGATGTTAGAACAGGCCACTTATGTCCGAGACTTTCCAGCTAAAAGCAGATCCACTTCAGAAAATGGGGACTGAACAGAGCAGCTTATTACTACAGGAGTGAACAGGGATTTCCGAGCCTGTTCTGTGCTGAATGCTGCTCCACTCCACTGAATTACAGAATGGTGGAGGCTGGTAGGGACCTCTGGAGGTCATCTGGTCCACCCCCCCTACTCAAGCAGCGCCACCTAAAGCCATCTGCCCAGGACTGTGTCCAGATGGCTTTTAGGTATCTCCACGGATGGAGAGTCCGCAATCTCCCTGGGCAATCCTTGCCACTGCTTTGTCACCCTCACCACCACACTGCCTATAGTTCAAATTTGCATGAGCTATGAGAAAACTTTGACAGTGATGGGGTTGTGAGAGAAATTAAATTCCTGCCTTCATCCTCACCTTCCCAGCCTACAGCAGGAGCTGAAACAACCTGTGGGCTGCTGTCAGTAAGTAAGCAAGCAAGCAACCATGAATTTGGTGATTTTAGTTGATTCCTTTTCTGAAGATTCAAGCTCTCTTGAGAGATTTGTAATTAGCCAGGACATGCCTCTAGGAATCTTTCCTTTAAAATCCGTAAAGATTATATCTGATATGGTTTAACAGGCCAGCACAGGGTCTCTGTTGTCAAAATCCACAAAAACATTGAAAAATAAGGCTTATGTTGTGTTCTAGCCTAAGCTGATCTTTTGTTTCCTCCTAAAGTAACTTGTACAAGGCCCGCCTCAACATGTGTAAACTTTCCCAGCCAATTTCCCTGTTCTTTGTGCTCCGGATCACATGGCTGGTTGCAGTCTTGGTGAGTCACAGAGACATTCTCTGGACAGCGTTTCCTTCTGAAGAACACCTCAGCCCCCTTAGAAACAATCCTGCCATCATTTGTTTTATTTCCGCTGACTGTGTGCTCCTGAGCACCTTTATTAGAGGCTCCGAGTTAAGAGTTAATTAAACTGACAGTGCTGTCTCAATTCACTGCAAAACAATTGAACTTGTATTTGATCTAATTTCTCAGAAGTGAAATGAGGCAGTGCTGGTGAGAGAGGGAGATCTGTAAAGTGCAGTCACAGGTCGGTGGAGTTGCCACACACAAGATGCTGAGCACATCAACAGGCAGGTGTGTGGTTGTGCGTGCCTGTGGTGATGGTTGGACAGCAGGCAGCATGGGTGTGCATGAAGGTGTGAGATGGCTTCCAGGTGAAGCAGCACTGTGCTGCATCAGCACCAGCCTCTGCACAGGGTCAGTAAGGGCGAGGAGATATACATGTGGGAACTCACTTCAGACAGAAACACTGACCCAGGAAAATCCTGTTCAAGAGAGTTGTTTGAGCTCTTAATTGGAATCAGGAGGAAAAGTTGGTTTGAGTGCTTGTGGTTTGTTTGGGCTTTTTTTAACAAAGCATCAAAAATTACAGAACTCAAAATTCCTAGTTAAGATTTTTTGCTCATGAAAAATAACTCATTTCTTAAATTACATAGCAAGAGATCTTAGAGAGAGACACAGATCAGATGTTCAGGAATGATCTGTTCTCTGCTAATATGGGCACATTGTTAGTGTTATAAAACCACAGCTTGACTGAGTGTGGTGGGGTCACTGTGCTTAACTCGCAGCATCGCTGGCTGTGGCTCCGTGCAGAATTCCTTTGAAGTGAGCTGGTATTTTGACTTGGTGTCGAGTCAAAGTGAGCTGATACTTGTTTCTCAAATAACAGAACGATATGAAAACCTTATTATGATATTGGGATAATAGTTAGCTTTGGGCAGAAGACAGTTTTTCTGTCAAAGTGAAGATGCAATTTTATAATGTCAACCCACTTTTGCAAATAAGAAAAAAAAAAATTATAAAAAATCTTGGTCCATAGAAGTTTCACTTTGTACATAAAAAGGTGCTTGACTTGAATGTAAACTTTTTAAAAAAACAGACAAATTGCTGCCCCTTTTTGCTTATTTTTGTCTCATGAATCTGAAACTTTACTTAGAAACTTGAAAAGAAAGGAGAGCTTTTCAGGTCGAGAGATCCAGCAGAGAGCAGCCTTCTTTCTCAACAGATTGCATGGGGCAAGGTAAGTTTATCAAAAAGTCCTAGCAACTATGGGTAATTTCTAATATCAATGGCTTTTAAAGCACCAGCTATCAGCATGATCAAACTACAGCTCTAACAGCGTTTATGGAAACAGTTATTTATACTTATCAAACAAAGCAGTAACAACAGTAACAGTTTTTAACTTCATTGGATAAATAGCCTCTCTCCTCACATGCTTGGCTACAAACAATGCAGATCTTTGCACAGCAAGAGGTCAGTTTTTTATAGGCACTTGATAAGAGCAGAAGCACCTGACAGGAAAGGACAGGACGGTTCCTACTGCTTAGCTTTTGTTTTTTGACCTACCCATTTAGAGACCTTACCCACCATTGCCTTGGGCTATTTACCATAGCTATGTTGGGTCCATCTTATGCTGTCATATTTGAAACTCAGAGAAGAAACTGTATTAATGTGTTAACATTTTTTAATGTTGTTTGACCATTGTCCATGTTGCAAGAACATCTTCTGGTCCTGGAGCACTTTATGTGCAGCAGTTCTCACTGCACACTGGCCTTGCAGCTTACAGACACTTATAGCCATATGTGGAAGCAACTGCAGCACCATCCTGCCTGTGCCTATGACCCCTGAGACACTGTCCAGGGTTTTTAAGAGAAAGTCTTTCACTTATTACATTCCTGAGCAATTTTGGCCGTGGCAGTGCTTTAGCTCAGAGACTGCGGTCTACCACCCTTTTAGCGGCTCTAAAACCAAACCATTACAGGGTGCCTAATGCTTCCACCACCTGTTTTGTTAAGGTCACATGTTTTTCCAAAGAGTTTATTCACGAGAATTTTCCACTGTGCTGCTCACCACCTCTTCTGACTAATTAACATTTTTCCACAGCTGAAGATGAGGGGGAACAAAAAAAAGTCTGCCTTAGCCTATTGATATGAGATAGTATAAACAGATAAAGCTCTATTTTCACTCTGTACTGGATCCAAGCTTAACAATCCATAAAGGTAAAGGTACCTTTACAACTACAGTTACTAATATATACAGTTACTGAACAAATAACTGGAGTCTAAGACAAGAAGTACATAATTAAGACTGGGAAGGAAATAGCATAAAAGAATGGTACTTTTCTATGTTTACATTACCATTTTTACACATGACTAGCTCATCCAATATTATAAATGCTCTGTTAGTATCTTACTGCAAAGGGATTTTCAGCCATATTGCTCTGCAGACTAGATTTTAGATTATTTTTTCCTTAGTATAGCATTCAAGCTGAATTAACTATCTGTACAATCACTTAAGTAACAAATCACTGCAATGACAATTTGCTCAAAAAATACTTAGCTATTGTGTTATAAACATAGGATTTAAGGTCCAAACCAGGAATTTCAACCTGACCTCTGGAACATTATAATAAAGGCTCTTCCATGGTTATAATGCTGCAACACAGCCACATCTTTGAGATAAGGACTCTTAAAACACATTGCTGTCTGGTTGTAGTGTGTCCCCACAAAAAAATCTCCATGTAAAAAGCCCTTTCATTTTCTGTAATCATGACAGCAAATGAAGGCATGTGTTAGAGCTCATGAGATGCCTGTGTTGTAACTGGGATGGTGAGGTTTGCTGGGAGAGAATGATTTCGGCTTTATTGCTTTGCTGAATCAGGGCCTTAGGACTGGTGAAAATGAGTAATCTGAAAAGTACAAGCTGATTTTGTACTTCTGCTAATTGACATAACACTGTTCTTGCTTAATATGGAAACTCATAAGCTGTGGGATGTTTCCCCTCCTCCATCTTAAACCCAACAGGGACGGCTATTCTTGTGTGCCCTCTGTGAACCAGTGACACTGATTTAGGTAATGATTTCCACACCTTTATTGTACTTCCTCACACAGACTTTTCCAATAGATGACCTTTTGGAGCTGAAAACTCTGAATGCTATGGAAAGAACATAATTTCCTGCCTGCTACTGTAAGTGAACCTTGAAACAGCAGTCCTGCACAATAGCTTAACAAATAGAACATGAGAACAGTAAAGTCAAATGAGGAATTATAGTGAAACAAATAAACAAACAATGATCAAAGTAAGCTGAAGAGTCTGATCTTACAGGACAGGAGTAACTGGTGTTCTTTTTCCAACTCAGTTTTTAACTTCTGCTGGTGGAAGCAGAATTTCAAGTACCTTAAAGTCAAGAAGATTAGTAAAAATCTAAGAGACACTTTGCCCCAGGCAAGGGAAAAAAGTGAAACTGCAGAAGTCTTTACCATTGCAATAGGACAATAATTTGTAATTTGTAAGATATCTCTTAATAGCCATCACAAAACACTTGAGTCCAGATGAGGGAGGTCCTGGCATTTTATGCAGTATTTATGCAGTAAATGGGAGAAATAGGAAGGCCTGTGGGGAAAAGGTTTAAGATTTCAGTTCAAAGAGGTAGAAAAAACTGGAAGACAGCATGCTGCTTCCAGTAACAGTGACACACAGCTGCAAACATGGAAGCAGATAGCATAGGGAGGGGAAGGAACCCCCACAAAGGATAGGATTAGTATGCCAAGGACAGGATGATTTCAATTAAGGACAGCGCTGATCGAGGCTTGCATGAAAGTATCTGTGGCAGAGAGTAAAATTCTTGGAAATTCCCCAGCACATCTCCTCCTGCCCCGGCAAATGCTGTGGTGTACAACCTCGCTCCTGGGCATGTGGGCTGGGACAAAAGTGTGATCAGAAAGACGGTGCCGCTTTGTTAGTGCTGCACAGCCCAAACGATCTTTCTCTTGGTCTTTGAGATTGGTGATGGCATGGAAAACACAAGTGGCCGAGCTAAAAAGCTTTGAAAGACAAAGGAGGCAAAGGGACAAAAAATCAGCCACTGCCTTTGCACTAATGGCTTTTTGCCACTGTACTAAAAGTACAGTCTGTCTTCAAAAGTGTGATTAGCATAACAGTGCAGCAACAGGCACCGCACAAGGAAGGAAGAAGTGCTGATGTCCGCTGAGATGTCTAACTGCAGCAGGAGGGTTTTTACTCCCTCTGCTTTGAAGCCTCAGTCTCTGAGCACTACACAGGGATTTCTGCCCTTTGAAAGACTGCTTTGAAGAGCCATTCCTGAATAAAGATATCAGATATGTACCACAGATAACTTGCCACAAATACATGTTCCCAAAAAGTCTAGTGTACTCTCCTGATGAAATAAATGTATTTTTTCCATGGATGGATTCCCAGAGATGCGTATCAGAAGTGCTTAGACACATGAAATCCTGAGCACAGAAAATCAGCAAGGGAGTCCTGACACTGAGCTGTTGTCCTCTGCTCCCCAGCAGTCACACCAAGCAGCTTTTCTGCTTAACCCAAAGGAGCTCTATATACTTCAGGGAGAAAGGAAAAAAAGAGCAAGGAAGAAAAATCTGTTTGTCATTATGGGGGGCAAAACAGTGGTAGATAAATTCATCCATCTCACAAGATTCCTGTCATCATCTTTGTAGCTTTTTTTTCCCTTTTTCCAGAACAAGTGTATAGAGAAGAACAGCAGAATGATGAAAGATGAAATAAGAATGAGTTGAATGACAAATTCAGTAGCTACTATATAATGAACACATTCTCCAGAATTGTTTAGGAGCAAGATTTATCTTGTATAAATAAGACAGAGTATTTCAGCATGGCATGGAACCATTTCTGTCCATCTGGCTTTGCAACGGAATTGTGTGGGCAAAGTAGAATTACACTTCAAGCGGTAGAAAAAGAAGAACAGAAATGATACTGGTAAAACAAACAAACAAAAAAGAATCCTGACTAACGCTATTTAAAAATGTGGAGATGTTCTAGGAAATTTAAAAAGAAGTGGGAACTGATGGAAATGAAAGAACTAAGCTTTGAATTTAGTAAACGATGCTTACTTGATTACACCCATATGCAGTCACTGATGAGCTCTTGAGCAGAACTGATGAAAAATTGGATTGTTTACATGTATTAAAACAGGCAAATGGGAATCTGAGCTCAATGTGCCAAAAAACCTTGAGAATAAAAATGCTAGCAATAATTGCTACATTTCATGTGTCAATGGCATGCCAGCAACAGTTCTGCATCAAATTCTGACCAATGGAAAAAGGTTGGGTATGTGAAACTGTAATATCACTTATCTACCAAGCAGGCCACCTGATGACTGACAACTTTAATTTTAGCGTGAAATTGGCTGACTAGCTGTTGAAACATCCATCCCTTTTGACAGGGATAGTAGTCTCCGGACATTTACCACTAGAAACTTCCGAAGTCAGCCTCCTGCTCTACTCATCTTCACTTCAAGCAGCAAAGAGAGCAGCCTCAGCTGAAATTACAGCTCTCCATTGATGAGCGGGGCAGTGATCTTCTCATGGTCTCATCGGCACATACCATGCCTGCCTCCATGGAAAGGTCCATGTGCTCACAAGAAAATATAAGTACTGAGGGGTTGTGTACCCAGAGGACAAAGTGTGGTCTTTGAGGTAGGGATGTGAGTTAAAATCAGAGATTTTATTTCATATGGAATGAGTATGTGGATGAGGAAGGCAGATTTTTAACCAGAGCCCTTTTCATATTCTTCACAGACAAAAGCAGGCACACCAAAAGAAAAGAGCTTGTATTTATTCTTGGGTTGCATGTATGTGATCTTGCATGAGAAAGCTATTACTATAATCTAATAATGGAGTTATAGAACACATTGCCTTATGGCAACCTGCACAGAAAGCTACAATTTGTCTTTTCAAAATAAATACTAATTGGGAGAGAGAATAGTAAAAAATCACCATGATTATTGTACATTTACTGCATTACTAAATACCCTGAGTATTACAGTGCTCTCCTGCATGGACAGAAGAGATATTTTAGTCTGAAAAAGGAGAAAATTGTGTCTTATAGATATAAAGACCTGATGTGGTTCTAAAGTTCATTGAATGTCTTTGCTTATTTAGGAGCTTCATTAGTACTTACAATCACTTAATTATTATTACTATGATTTTGATATTTGCCATCCACTCTGGGTTGAGGGACAGTTTACAACTAAACAGCAATTAGAACAGAAGCCAGGCAGCAAATTCCTAAATCCTTCTAAATCAGCCTTGAATTGTGAGCTACCTTCCTCCAGGACTGTTTTCTACCAGAGAAACCATGTGGGTTTCTGGGCAATGCCAGAGACTTTGCCACAGCACCATGTGCAGCTTTTGCTTTCTCTCCAATTCTGTATTTGATCATACAAAGTGTTCTCCAGATCAGTCCAGGCACTTCTCAAATACTTGGTTTCACAGTGAGAATGGTTCACAGAGGACATCTCTCCATTCACTGCAACAAGGTACTTTCTATCAGCCTACGGCTGAGACCAAGACAGCCATTCTGTAGAGAAAAAGATGACATTAAAAAGACCCCAAACATGAAAAAAAGTGTCTGCCAAAATAAAAATCTTTCTTATGAATTTCTGGCTATTAGGATCCTATTTACTATTGTGCTTCTGCTGTTTTAGCTGCCTGGTGCCCCAAAGTAGTTGTAAACCTTACATGGAGTGACTTTGCTGGGCCAAAGCAGGACACAGGATACTAATGGAGTTTAACTTTCCTAAAAATGCCATCTAAACAATGGCCTAAGGGAATGGTAAAGTACATATGAAGCCTGAATGCTGCATTGACTTTTGGATTGCGGCAGAAGGCTTCCACAGAATTGAAGGATTACTGCTAATTTTTATTCAAAAAGGAAAAGTAGAACTGATGAGCGTAACTTGTATGCATAGAGTATGCTGAACGCTGCATCAGCCCAGAGACTATTAGCACATAATTAATTGAAATGGCTTGGCACTTAGGCTTATGCTACCGACATGATGAGAGCTAATGTTGGCCCACTTTCTACTCTCATTACAATCCATGTCAGTAGGATGAACACTTTTGAAACCATTTCCTGCTCTTAGTTACAGTATTTGCCAATAAACTGATGCTGCAAAAGTGAGAAAGCATCTCCAGCATTCCAATGGAGGAATAAACTGATCTCTGATGCAGATTATAATTGCAACATAATTTTTTGAGAAAAAAATGAATTCCTTTTTCTGATATGGTCAAGGGAATTGTTTTGTGATGCTATGAAATGATGCTTTGATTTGTGGTGTTAAGTAATGAAGGATTCTATGAATAGCCTTAGTTACCATAAAGACATGTTTGGATAAACTTGAGGTGGTCTCTCACCCCAGGCTTTTGAGTTTACAAGCTTGCGTGGCCTAGGACATGCACTCAGTGAAGTAATCTCTCAGCAAGAAATTCTTCTTTCTTTCCAGATTCAGACCTTCAAAGCACAACTTTCATTAGTGTTTTCTTAAGGACCCATTCTTAAAAAAGAAAAGGAAAGAGTGCAGTCAGCCCTCAGTGCCTCTTTAATAGCAGAGAATGAAAGGCTCTTGCAGGTGAGTGCCCCAGATAACTTCCAGACCTTGCCAAAGATCCCACCAAGACCAGCCTTTCACAGAGCTGAAAGGCAGATGTGTATAATAATGAAACGGGATTAAATAAAAAATGGTCAGATTTTTGTAAATAAACTTCAAGAGGAAAGGTTTGGGTTGTATTTTGGTCCACTGAATCAGAATAGGCTCTCTCTGCTGGGAAATATTTTATTCTCAACTATTGTAGTCAAAGACTGTAGGAAACCCAAAGGGCTCTTGCTTTCTCAGGTTTAAAGACAAGGACTTGCTCTGACATTGCATGCAAAGGCAGATCATCACTGTGGGTAAGTCCTCCAAGCTCCTTTGACTTTGGTGGGGCTATGCTGTTACTCCAGCTCAGGCTTAATCTGTGCACAACCATCTTGCCAACACTGAGGTCTGTGTATCTGCACAACACATTAAATGCAACTCTTAAGGATTTATTAGTACTGCAGTGGCACCGAGAGCTGATTAATTATCAAGGATTTCTTCATAGAAGCTAAAGGGAGAGAAATGTGCTTTGAGAAACAGCATCATCCAAGACAGTTGTGTAGCAGAGAGCTCATTATTTCTGCCTATGTCATTGTTGTTGCCATCAGAGGGGAGAAGCTGGCATTTCTCCAGCTTCCAGTACTTTAAGGTAATAACGACAAGTGTCTCAGCATGCTGCATGTTAGAAAGAGATTTAATGTGCTTGCTGAATATTGTATTGAGTTCCTGATTTGTGTCAGCAAGACCTGCTAATTCATAAGAAAAAGTGTCATCAGAACGTATTTTACATACATTTAGACATGGGTAAATTACGCTGGAAAAAGCCTGAGTGTAGCCATTAGTACTCACTGCAGATCTTGTCTGACTTGAAAGGTTGCTAAGGGATCCACCGAGGTACAGATAGACCTTGGTGTGCAGGAGCCTGCTCAAACATACTCTTTTAGGATATCTCCCCACTTGTCCTCAAGAAAGGCTCATATATTTTATTCTTGCTGCTCCTCTCTTCACAGAGAAACCTCCCAAGACTGCCCCTACCAGCCTGTGCTTTCCATTTCTGCTGTTTCTGCACAGGCTCCTACTCCTCCAGCATTCCCTGGACTCTTCAGTGATGTTGCTGGTCCCATGGTGCTGCTGGGAGCAGTCTCAAATGGCTTTTACAACTCCCCTCGCCTCTCCCATTGTGCATATAAAACAAGCCCCTCATTTGCCATCTAAAAATCACTCTTAACATACGTAGGAACTCCACTGCTACGAAGTACCATTTTCCCACTTAGTACCAAAAAGGAAAACTACTAAAACCTGATGTGAGGTCAACCAGTGGCTGGGCTCCCCAGGCAACACAGGGCTCCCTCCTGCACTGGGGGATGAAAGGACCCCTCTGCTCCCTGTTGTGTCTGTAATGGGCACTGTGGATCAGATGGAGGGGAGCAAGTGGCTCATGTGTCTTTATACTGGAGTCTCCAAGGCTGCAACATGTATCTTGATACCACGAAATCCCAGAACTCTTCATAAAATATTCATCGCTTTTTTAATGCTACATCTTCTAATTTTAAAATTCAGCCCCTAAATAATTTAGCAGACTTATGAAAAAAAAATAAAGAGAAAATAAGTCTCCAACAAACAAAACCCCATAGAGGTTGTGGCACAGATATTAATTTAAACTTATCAAAGATTCCCAACACGTGACTTATTCCTTGTGAGAAACTTACAGCTGTGCCCACTACCTCACAGCACTGAGCCTTTTTGACATCTGAAAGCCAGCAGTTAATACCAATTGCCTGATCCTGCCAAAGGCAGTGTCGTGCTCATGGGACATGCAACAGCGTGTTTGCAGGCTTGTGAAAAGAGGCTGGGGAGAACCTGCCTCAGCCCTGCCATCAAGCTTTGTGCCAGATCCCACCTATTCAAGCTGCCACAAAGTCTATAGATTTGCACCATAAATCTTAAATATTATTCTTCCCTGGATGCCCCACATCCCTCCCATCCCACACATCTGGTCACAGTCCCTAAGGGGTCATTTGACCATCCAATCTGGACTCCTGTATTACAGTCATGAAGACACTTAGAGATGGAGATTTCAGAGCTTTCCTCAGTACTCACTTGCATAATTAAAGTGTCTAGTTTGGTTTGAAATTGTGTGCTTTTAGCTTCCTGTTCTTGTGAGCCTTGTTACAGTTTTTCTATGCTAAACAAAAAAGCCACCATAACCCAAACTTTCTCTTTTTCTTCATACAGGAAATACTATCTCACAGAAATAATGCCAAGTGGGCTTCTCATACCTATTTATCAATATTCCAAAAGACTGACTAGTCTTAAAAATGAAATTGAAATATAAACCTCTCTAGCCATGTACCTATTTTTCAATAACCAAATTTTGCCCCTGTGGTTTGTTGCTGTTCAGGGCTGACTGCACAAGTTGGTCATCTGAATGCAAACTCAATTCACCTCTCACTGCAAAAATACAGTATGTCCCCTGAAATGGTAAATATGCCAGCTAGCTTTCCCAATTTAATTAACTTTTCCCAATGGTCTTGCTTAAATAGACTTCAAAGTTCAAAAGACAAAAAAAATGAAGAACTGTGTTTTAATAATGCACTCAACAAAAATGGGGAGAAAAGGAGCTTTCATTATTCAGTATTGAAGTCATGGAAACTCCTGTGCCTAGCGGCTGTTTTGCCTTTTATAACATCAATAATTTAAAACTTAATTGTTGTGCATTATTTGGTTAAAGAAGATTATGACTCTAACATTTGCATTTATTTATCAGTAATGGTGAGATAGCTCTTTCTCAGTAAAAATTTATTTGGAAATTCATTCACCCTGCAAACAAAATCACAGAGTAGCTCATCTCTAATGGTACTATTTAACCACTGAGAAATTAAGCCTCTCTGTTCTGGCGTATGATGAGAAATGTCTGTTTATTACCAAGCCATTTTTGTGACTTTTCTGCAGTGCACTTTCAAACCATTTAGAAGGCATATTCTGAGGGTAATCTCTGGGCGTAACAACCCCATTATATTGTGCTTAAGATAAGTGAAATTTCTTTGTTGTATCTTTAAAGGGCAGGAGATGTTTTTTAATGCCTTTCATTTATCAGAAGAAATTAAACTTCCCTGGAGCAGTCTGGGTGCAAAGGACAGTGCTGTCAACCTTCAGGACAGCAATGCGCACAGTTGCGTGCTGTCACTTGTCACATCTTAAAGGACTTTACAGGCTGCAAGGTTGAGGTGCTTCTTTCCCTTTGAATTAAAGACCACACAGAGCCCATGTGCTTTATTTGCCCCTGGGGAGGACAGGGTAAAAAACTACTGAGTGCTTTGAGACTGTGCCAGGACTGAGACAACCTGCACCATAAATCTGCAAACCCAGTGGAAACTCCCTTTTGCTTCCCTGTCACCCTGTAACAGGCAGTTGGCTCTGGGGACTTCTGCCATTCACAGAGGCGTGCCTTGTGCCAGCCCTTGCAAGAAAGGCATCGTGCAGCTAATAGGCAGTCCTGTGCCAGGAGAGTCCTCCCTGATCCTTTCAGCTTTTGGGATTAGAGCTGAAAATCCCATCCACCATTAATTATGGGGAATTTTTATGTATTCACCTCAGAAGAATGAAAGCCTAACTTAACTTGCCAAAAATACCACCTGTGGTCCTGCAAAGTCCCAGTAGTTCCCACCTGATGCTTAGATCACCATCACAGCAGCAGGAATGACAGCAGAGATTTGGGAGGGAGAAAGGTTCTTTCAGGATTAGAAAGCCAAATGTGAACTCTGCTGAGATTAAGTGGCACAGAAAATTCATCTGCTGTTTTAAATCCAGCAGTCTTGTAACATAGAGCACTCTTGAGAGCCTAATCAGAGTAAATCACTTCTGACTGTTGATTTAAAAAGAAAGGACAGGAGCAAAAAGGACTGTTATAGCTCCTTTCTTCTACCAAGATGTGAAAAAAAACAGAGAAGGTAGGAGGTAGAGATATCAGAGAAAGTAATTTCTGTGCTCAAATCCTATGGACCATTTCTGTACTTATGCCCTTTTGAACATGTCCGTGATACAGAAAGGCAAGTACTAGGGACCATGACCCTGGTGTATAGATATGTAAATTAGAAAAATTGATAGCTTTGAAAAGTCTACAGGTTCAAGAGGACCACCAATTCTGGGCCATATTTGATGAGAATTGAATCTGCGAGTGTTTGCATGCAGAGCATAACATTTTCCACTGCCACACTACACACAAATCTGTGTTTTGCAGAACTCCAGTGAATTCAACTCTGACAGCAATTAGTCTCACCACCTTATCATATACCACAAAAAGTCAAGTCACACCAAGTACAAAACTAAAGGTTGGATTTCCTGAGGTTCCTAATGCCTGTGCAGGCATCTGTGCAGATTTTCAGAATGCGCATTAATGAGACTCCACGGAACACTGAAGTTACTGCAGAAAAAATGACTTCCCGAACTGCAGGTTATGATCCTACTGTGAACAAGTTTGTTTGTGTGTTTTGGGTGCTCTCTGAAAACAGGCAGGCTGAGCAAACTCTGCTAGTTACTGAGCCAGAAGATAGCAAGCAGGTTGATTACAAACCTCCGTACTAAAAGCTAGAAATCCTCAGGAACAATAAACATCCATAATAAAACCTGAATCCTCTTTAGGTAAAAAAAATAATCAATGACCTTCTAAATACTCATGTTAGAAATATGTGAAAGGTGGCTGTCTATCTGCATGCAGATGGGTGAACTGTGATTAATAACAGGGACTTAGTTTCAGACTGCAAACTCCATTTTGGATGAGGATCTCTCCTGCTGTCTTTTACCTCTGCATAGTGATAATACCCACAGAGGTGTCAGGAGACAATCTTGCCCCTGGCACAGAGCTAACAAGGATCATTAAACTCTGATGAACATCCATTTAAATTGATCTTTCTTAGTCAAAAAGTTGGCTTCTGTCCAAGGCAAGCGTTTCCGAATGCTCGATGTGCTGCATTGGTCGGAGGAGGCTGGGTGGACAGGGTGAGACAAGCTGAAAACAGACAGCAGGCAAAAACAAAGAGAGAATCTGTGTCCAAGAAATATTCCAGGTAAAACACAGAGCCACGGCCATTGTAACCAACACGGGCACAGTGGTCACCAGGCACAGCATGACAAGACCAAAACTCAACCATCTGGCTGTTCATCTCCAAGGAAGAGGCTGCTGCTCTGCAATACTCAGAGGGGGTGAACTGGTGAGCAGAGATACAGACTATTAACAGAAGCTATTGCGTTAGAGGAATTGGCAGACATCCATAGCTTTGACCTCAGGCTAGTGCAGAAGCATAGACAGTGTGATTCCATCTGTAGAAATCCATAGAAGGTGTTGCTGAGGGCCTCGTGGAGTGCAAAACCACATTTTGCTCAACCCTTGCTATGTTTTTCACATGCCTGTTTGCTAGCAAAATGTGGTCTGTGAACGTTAGCATTCAACATGTCTCAAGGAAGTGCAACAAAGCAGCTCTGTTAAGACACTTCAGCCCAGAAAACAGGAAATACTAAATAAAAATCCAGTAAGTCAGTTGGCGTTCCCCTGAACATTTAGTGTCTATAAAAGTACTTGCATGTGTTTAGCAAAGCATTTAATTAAATGGAGCTGGGTGGTAATATTTACTCAGCTAATGCCTCTTTATTGGCAACAGCTTTCATTTGTGTAATGCTCCTTTAAGAGCAATGTCTTATTTTTAAAGGCCTATATTTTTATCACCACACCTTGCTCTTAAGAAGGTATTCCAAAACCTAGGGAAAAATTACCTGCTTTCTAGGTAACTAGTACTATAGTCTTGATTGCAAAGAATATAGACTGCCCTAGAATCATAGTCAGTCCATAATCTGCTGTACTTTATCTTATAGTTAAATGCTGTATTTTCACTTCAGCAGTCTTACCTGGTCATTCACAGAGAAACACTTAACCATTCATTAACTGCCAGCAGAAGTTACAATTGCAAGTGGGGCATTATCTAATTATTGGTTTAGGGAGAGCAAACCAGTAAAAAAAGCCCTTTGAATCCCAAAAGGTGGTTTGGAAGCAGATTGAAAGGGAGACAATGCTTCAAGGCTATCTATTATTTTTGCTTATCAATGCTGACCTTTGAAAAATAATCTTAAGTCACACACAAAGAACACAGAAAGACCTGAAAGACCTGACCCAAACGTCACTAAAAAACTTTACATTGGATTTTAGTGGGATCTAGATCAAGCTCAACACTAAATTAATTTCTGTGTTGTTATAATCTTTATCCTTGACGATCTTTCATGTTGCACCATATGGTTATCAAAATGTATTGCATTTCCCTCTGGGTCTAGGCACAAGCTGTACATTAACTCTCAAAACTGAACCCTCATTATGAGGAGAAATAAGGTGTTTTCAATGTCTAAGAAGGTCTAAAGGTACAGATCCACCATGCAGTAGCGCTACATACCATCACCCTGGTATGTTTTTTAATTGGGTGTGTTTCTTCTTGGTTTATTTCTTGTCTAGTACTACTGCATAATATTTACTTTGTGCCACTTCATAGGCTGTGAAATGGAAGGACAGTTTAGCTAGCAGAAAAAAAAAAATAATCAAAACCAGGCCCAAACCACTCTGGTGTCCATATCACATGCACTTAAGAGTTTGGCTGGAGGCTGCAGAGCTAATGGACAGGATTAGCATTTCTCCCTCAACAGGTACTAATTTGGGAAACACGTATGTTCCTTTTGCAGAGTTTCCTGTGCAAACGACACCCTCTTTTGAGAGGAAGGATCTAAGCTACAAGAAAGATCTTATTATGCTCTGGCTTCATAAACAGGAGTTTCAAAAAATCAACAGAGCCTTATTATATATGGAATAAACAGAAATGCCATAAAGGAACTCACTGTCTGTTGTAGATTCATGAAGTGAGAATGGGCATGATTTTCCAGCAGATAGGAAGTCATTCACTGCTTTCAAAGTTTCTGGCTCCACAAAGATCAGAGATCCAGATGCCCAGCACCATTGCCTGCAAATACAAACTGGGAATTGTGGAAATGCAAGAAATCTTTTAATACAGGAGTCAAGAGTCCTTCTCTGTGAAACTCTGGAGTGTAGAATCCTCAGTGTTTTAGATTTTTTTTACTAAGGGTGGGAAGGGAAGAGAGAATGTGTAAGATGTGCAGTAAATTACATTTATTTATAATTCTGCTTTGGTTTAGAACCCACTCAATTTGTACCAAAAGCCCTTGGCTCAGAAACACTGTATATTATGCATAATACACAAGTACTCAAAGACGAACGTAGTATAAAAAAGTAGCCAAGATTTTTTTAAGTGACTAATGATTTTTGAGTGTTTAAATATAAATAACTTTAAAGGGAACATAATTTCATAACCCTTGAATAAACCTTTTCAGCTCTTCTTAAAGTAGGTACTACACTGCAGTGTGGAGGTACTTTTACGAATCTGGGCCAGCTTCACATTTTTTAATTCCATGTTTTAAAATTAAGAGGTTTTTTTTCCTCCTCCATGAGGACTACCCAGCTACTGTCCTGCACAATATAAATCCCTTTGAGATTTCTCCAAATACCCTTACAAGGGCATGGTATTTTCTTAACATAATGTCCCAACTGTTCTGTTAAACAGCCATGACATTTAAAAGCTTATTTCTTTTTCCACTTTGCTTTGTTGTTTTTCCCAAAAAAATAGATATGAAAAAAGTATTCTATAGCTAGCTTCTTGTCTCCTTCACCAAGTGCACCTTCTCTTGATAAAATCTGCTCCTACTATATTCTCCGAGCTTTATCCTCCATTTTCTAGCTTCCACATTTCCAAATAAATTCATGCATTTACCATTTTTGCTTCTTCCATCTTCAGTTGGTTTTTCTCCCAAATACTCTTTTTCTGTTGGTTGTCTAACTGTGCTGCTCCAATATCTCTGATACCTTCCTCTTACTCCACCTCCTCCTAACTCTTCCTTTCCAATCCTGTTAATTTAATTTCTACTTCTACTGCTCAGGGGGGTTCTTCCACCCCAACTCCTCTTCTTCTCCAGCCCCCTCTAATCAATTATATTCTCATAGTCTATCATCTTCCCTTACAATTTCCCCTAATAATACATTGACTGATAAATATTTTCATGCTCTATCCATCTTGTGTTTGTGACAACCCCAAAATGAGCTGCCTTGCTCAGCCATTAATCCAGTTTCTCAGGGATCTTCTATTATCAGTTCACCCTGTACCATCCTCTTTGTTGTCAATCAGCTTTTCTGGGTGTGAACAGCCTGAATTTCCTCTTTGGTTTCCTTTGCACCACCATCTTCACTTTCAGTTACTTTGGCATCACCTTGCTTCTCACGGTTTTTCCCCTACAGCCAAGATTCTAATCCACCTTTATTCCTTTCAGCATTCCCAAAGTGTATTCCAGCTCACACTGTTATCACTCTGTTTCAATATTCATAGCAGGGGTAGGGAGCAACCAGCTCAACAAAAAAATAGAGCAGAAATTCAGGGGATGGCTTGTGAGGCATGCAGTTTTTAGCAGTCACGGGCAATGACATTTTGAGGCTGCTCTGCTCAACCAAAAGGCTGGAGGCATGCACCCGGGATAGTAATTGAGGAACTAATGCTGTCTTGCCAATGGACTCTGTTTCCTGGTCTCTGCCAATAGACATGACTTGGATATTATCCTTCCTCAGTGACTTGAAATCTGGACACACTAAGTATTCATTTCCCCTCTTGTTCAGGTTTTAATTCATCCTCCCTGACCACAACAGGTGGTAATGTTGGAATCGTGTACTGAAGAGGTGCACACTGGAGTTGTCACAGGATATTATATTTGTAGTCTAAGAGCAGCTGGTTAGTAATATTTATATTTTTCCCCACTCATTTTAAGTCCATATTTAGCATGAAGAATTTCTCCCCTTTCAATCTGTCTTCCATCTTCCGCATTTGCTCATTTTTCCATTTGCTTAATCCTGCATTGCTGAATTTGACATTCCTCTGTGTCCTATCAAACTCATACCTAAATTCACACATGCTTGTGCCTGATTCCCACCCCAACCACTGACACTTGCATAGAACAATGCTGACATGAGAGGAGCACATGGAGAGGATAGGGACAAGGAAAATGAGGAGAAAGTTTCTGTGTCTAGTTTATTTTTTGCTCCTAAGAAGGCAGGTGGTGACGGGTCACAGGTTCAGTTGCACTTCTGAAGTTGCTGGCTAGGTTCTTGAAGAGTGAAAGAGCAGAGGAATAAAAGAAATGAGAATGGTACCCGATGACAAATCTGTATAATGGGAAATCTTTCCAGACCAATTTCTATGGACCTATTTCACCAAGGGATCTTTATTTGAGTACTTACTCCGGGAATAATCAGTTTATTTCTCCCTTAAATGGTTGGAGTCCTCCCCTCTATGTCCTTCTCCAGAATAGCTTCTCAGGGCTGCAGCCCTGCTGAGAAACCAAACGCTTGTCCTGAGCGCTGGAAGAAGATTTGCCCATGCAAATCCCATGCACAGTAAGAATTGTGTAAAGGGCTGGACTTGAGTGCCTGCACAGGTCAGGAGAGTTGATATGGCCAACAGTTAGAACATTCAAACCTGTCCTGTGGCTGTGTGTAAGCAGAATATCCATCTCACGCTGTCAGTTGTGAGAGACAGACATCCATTAAAGAAAACAGCAAAAGAAAGAGCAATAGCCTCTTCTGAAGTGTGGTTAAAGCTGGGAGAAGGTGTAACAGTGAACCTCACTTACTTTGTAGACCTGTTCCTTGAGTGTCTTTTAAATGTTAGCTTGTTTATTCAAACAAAAAATTGAGCTCTTTTGTTTGGTTGTTTTTCTTGTATTTTTGTTGTATATTTAGGTACAATTACTTTCCCAGACTGGTTTTGCAGGGAGTGAAGAAAAGACGTGGGCCAATTCAATAAATGGCTCTGGAGTAAATAGCCTGCTATGGCATGGAAAATTGGATTTGCTCTTTCTTCACTGATGTGGAAGTCTGAAGTCTTGAGCATATATACATATACTGTGCACTTCCAGAGTGTGAAACTGGAACAGAATTATCTGATATTCCTGGCAGGAGCAAGGTTTTATACCTTTCACCTCTGCCAAGTAAACCCGGCAGAAAGAGAAAGGGAGGGATTTTGCAGTGCCTTTCTCAGCCAGGAGTACCAATGTCAGGTCCATTAGCTTGACTTTAATATTTCTGAATTTGATTAGAAGTGCTGGCAGTTGGGAAAAAAATGTCCTTGGACTAATAAACACAGAAAATTTGTTAAGGGAGCAACAGAAAGACACTTGCTGTGCAGCCTTGCAAGTACCACTTTCCAAGATTATTATATAGCTTGTTTATATAGCTTGTATATAGCTTGTTTCAGTCTCTATAATAGTATGTGGAATATGATTAATATATAGTTCTTTGTGATGACCTGGACTGTTGTCTGGAATAGCGGAGTCTCTGAAGCGTGCACACGAATTTGCTTCGGGTTGTTTGGTTTGAGGTTTTTTTAGGGGTGGGGCATGTTTGGGTTTGGTTTTGTTTTTTTTTTTAAATAGCATTTACATAGCCTTGGGGACAGCAATATAAACTCTGCATCTTGGCTCAATAAATCCTGTGCCAGAAGAGAGACAGTGAAATCAGTGGCAGAACTGAGCATGGGCTGAGGTCATTATATAGCCCATGGATATCTTTTGGTTTTGACCTTCACTTTACTTCTCCTGCCTGCATGAATGTTGTTCAAATGAAAAGTGAAACCAGCTCAAAATACAAAGCTACATTTACATTTTTTGAAAATGTTCCAGCTCTTGGTTCCATCTGTGCAAATCAAAACCCATGGTTGGATAATACACAAAAACTTATTAAAAAATACTAAGCTGAATTATATGCAAATTAAGGTTTCACTGTCTTTCATCTCATAAAGGCTAATAACATTACAGATGACAACCTTCTTATCAAAAATAGTTTCTAATACAAATTGCCTTTGACTATATTTACAATGTCACTTTTAATCAAGTAAATTGTCAGGCTATTGCACTTCTATGATCTACATTATGCTAAGAATATAATGAATAGGGAAGCGGGTACAAGTGCTTTCAGCTTTAACTGGCTGCCCATTTCATACCAATTACCACCTATTTAAGTAAGCTTACCCTTCTGTTCTTAGAAAAACACTAGATATAAATGTATGAGTTCCCCTGAAGGAGACATTGTGCAGAAAAAGCTTATTCCGTTTACCAAGAACATTTGTCTTTGTAATTATACTTTTCTTACTCCCTTGCAATTAGTAAGTACAAGCTAAAAATAGCCAATCCAACACTGATAGGGTCCCCAACTGTTTCTGTATTATGTCACTTTTAGGTTGGTTCTATGTTCCATCTGTAAGTTAACAGCTTCATTCAGATGGTTTTATCCCTGCAGGTGTGTTTTGACGCTGCACACACACGCTTGTCCACACGTGCACAGGTAATGCCAGCTGTGCTGTGCCCTGTTCTCCAGATTCAGCTACCATCCTACAGCCCAGCCACACATGGGCATGTTCTCTGTGGTTTCTCCCTCTGTTGAGACGGGTTTTCAAATACAGATGTAAATATTTCCACAGCTTGTGCTTTTTTGTTGGTGGTGCTGGATTTTGCTTAAAGCTCTGAACAGAAGCAGTAAGCATTTAAAAGCAGAGTGCTAGCACTGAGACTGAGTCTATCGAGGGCCATAGTCTTGCAGACCTACCTCTGGCTCATGATGCCATTAGGAGATCACACCATCCAAGGCTGTCACATTACGTCCACCGTTGAAGGCTTGCACAGCACATCAAGGTCACAAGCTCTCTGCAAAGCAAAAATGGAAAGAGTTACACTTCCAGCCAAAAGGAGAAAGCACTGGTGCAAAAGCTGCTGGTCAAGTTGCATCACTATATAGCTTGGGAGAGGCTCCCAGTGTTTTCTGTCAATACTGACTGGGTGGAAGCAGAGGGGAAACACTACTATATTTGCTGACCATTGCAATGGTATGGCTGGATCCTCAGCTAGTGTACATAAATGTAGTTTCCTGGAAGCAAAGAAGGTGGGCTGGTTTACGCAAGCTGTGGAAGAGAACATTCAGGAATAATGAACCCAGTCCTTCAGTGCCATTGTTAAAAAGATGAAATAGTTCTGAGAGCAACGGAGCTCTAGTTTCCATGTGCGGATCCTCTGATATGTGGAAAAAGTGAACTTATTAACCATTTATTCTCTTGGAAATTAATAGAGCTTCTTCCCTAAGGCTAGCTGCCTATTTTCACAAAAGATGTAGGAACTGAACACAATTCCATTGTCAAATGTAGCTGATAGCAGCTATTGGGTTTAAACATATTACTGAAGGATTGACAGACATATACAAAGACAATGCAGATGTGTACATTTTAGAAGCTGGTCTAAATAAGGTCATAAGCACCAAACTGTTTCAAGTAATGAAAAGCACTATTCTTTCACCCCTGTTCATTCCTTTTTGCACAAAAGACAGGTTCCTGCCACCAGAACAGAATTATTTCAGCAGGAGAATGAATAAGCTAAAATTTAAGCTTGTTCTTAAAATTACTCAAAGTCTGATGGATTTTTAGCCTGTAGAAAAAAGCACAACATAAATGCAAATAACAAGGACCACAACCTAAAGCTAAGGAAACCAGGAAAAAATCTCAGTTGACTCAAATGGATCACAGTCTCATTCCCAGGTTTTGAATCTTGAGTCTAATTTTCAGAGTTACCTAATTAAAGGCTATAACCCCTTCTGACTTCTCAAAGCCAATCATATCAGAACAGTTGTACTTAGCCTGGAATTTTGCCCTTGAAATTAGGACAGGTTCAGGTAATCTTGTGCAAAAGCACAAGACCTCCATGAGTTTTTGCTAGTGGCAGTTAGCAGAAGACAAGTGGCCTAAGGCTGAAAACAGCCCCTGAAACATGAAGGAAAGACCCAGCATGTATATACAGTGTCATGACGGCTCTTGCAAAGAGCTCCTTTGAAGCAAGCCTAGATGTCTGTTTGAAATAGCTATTTCTAGGTAATTTTTGCATGTCAACAAGTAGACTTGAAAGGTACTAATAGAATGACTTTCACTAAGAGTTGAACAATGTTGCTAGCTAGTTTCTTAAACCAGTGGCTGGATCAAGACAGTGAAAGAGGACCATTATAGAATTTAGCCTGACCTAAAGCAAATCATACTTTTCCATAAAAATATTTTCACTTTGAAACCTAAACGAAGCTTAATTTTTTGCAGGACCTTTCATTTGATCATGTTTTACTTTGCTCTCAATGTTTCCTCAAAAGGAAAGTTCAAAGTGAAGCACTTTGAAACGAAGTATCATGCCTTCATTCACATTTTCTCCTGGATGAAGCTTTCTGCTTGATACAACACAAATCTGAGCATGATTTCTTCCCACTCAGAACCTGTGTTTTGGGTGAAATAATTGCGCTGCTTCACTGAAGCTTTGAGTCATGTGTGACTTCAGACCAGTAGAAAGAAGCATCTCAAATCTGCAGGAAATCAAACCTCCATAGGCGGTGATCAGGGGACCCATGGCAGTCCTGCTCCCACCACTTGATCCCTCTCTTGCCCAACCAATCCTGCTGCCCTGAGGTAAGACAGACCAGAGAAGCAAGTTGCTGAATACTAATCTGGTGCTAAGGAAAGGAACTTCTTGATAAAATCATAAGAGAACATCCTTCCCTCATTCCAAGGAGTAGAAAGGGGGAATTTCTTCTATACCACCTGAAGATAAACCTTCGAACCCTGGTTTGCAAAGCTCGCTTGATGAGCAGAGCTGCTGTCCTCCTCCTGGCAGCTTTGGTCATAAATTGAGAGCTCCAAAATGCAGAAATAAAAGGTTTGATTATATGCACTAAATTTCTATGATAGTTTTTATCTCTTTCCTATCACTGGGCTCTGTTTCCTGAAAACTGCCTCATAAAAATAGCAGCTCTATCAAGTCTTGTGTATTATCTCAAAGACTTGCTGATTTGGCCCCATACCTTCCTGGTGACTGGACCTTCAGAACCATTTAGCCCAGTGCTTTGGACCTGTTCTGCTTTGGTCCACCCCACTGTCACGTCAAACAGCCAAGCTCTTCTCTAGCAGGTCATGTCCTTTTTATTTAGAACTTGGCCATTTCTTCCCCAGTAACCCCTCTGTCTCTGGGAGTACCAGCAGCCACTATTATTTCCTGTAGGCCTTCTGTTGTTTTATCAGGATCAGCAATTCTCCTGGCCCCCTTAACACCTCTACCAATAGCTGATGCAGCTGCTTAGCTGCCCTTCCTCACTCCTCATCTTCAAAAAATTCTAACATAACAAAATAAAGCAGATTAGGGTACTTAAGGAGCACAGTCCAGTTTGGTGAGGAAGTAAATACCAAGAATTATTTGCACATCATACTGGTACCTGATGGCCACTGATAGTCCCTGTGGCAAGAGACATCAGTTCTGACCCTAGGAAAACTGGGCTCTAGCTTGTTTTCCTACAAATTTCCTCTGGGCAAGTCCTTTATTTTGTTACTGTCTCTGTTTGCTGACAGCTGAGTAGGGATAACAGTTGCTTTTCCCACTCCCTTGTACATGATGATTTTGGCTCCCCAGGATCGCTGCACGCAGGGGTGCCTGAGCCAGAGGCAGCAGCAGCCCTGGTGCTTCATGAGCACTAGCATCCCACTCCTGCAACGCCAAATATTGTATTCTTATATCCTCTATATAAGAAACAATAAAAGTTGTCTGAATTAAAGAGCTAGAAAACATACATGAAAGTGGAGTAACAAATTTTAAAACCTAAAATCCTCTAGTGTGTTTAACCAGCAAACACTCACGGAACTGAACTTCCACCCCTTTCAGGGAATAATTTTCAATTTTTATCAGCCAGAAATATTTGAAAACATTCTGCAGCTACAAATATTAAGTACTAGCTTAATTAGAATATTGAAGTGTAGCTCATATCTAAAAATATACACAAACCTACACCCCGTCTCTCACACACGTGAAGGTTTTTCACACAGGTCAGTTGTGTGTTACTTCCCTTGCTTTTTATAGATCAATTATTTTTATATATAAGAATCCTGCTTTGCTTATTGAGAAAGGTATTCTGGAGAACAAATGAAATATGCATTAAAATACTATAAAATGAGAAATACAGTATCAGTTTAAGAGTTGGATAGCACTTCCCCCTTCCCCCCCCCCCAAATACAAAGAATTTAGAACATTGAAGAGGAAAGGACAAAAGAATTAAGTTAATATATCTAATATTCCTTTTCTCAGGAAAAAATATTGCAGGACTAATTTTGTCAAATCCCAAAAGAGTGAAAACTCTTTTTCCCTCCTTTTTCAATGCAATTTTCATCCTTTTGAATAAATTAGAAAGACTTTAATTTTCTTTTTCATTATAGTTCGAATCATAAACACAGGCATAAGCTTCTGGGGATTACACGTTAAACAGAAAAGCACAGAAACCATACATGGCAATTCCAAACTGTTCATGCACAGAGAGAGGGGATGGTGCTGGAGCTGAGGTTGGCCAGCAGCGCCAGAAAGGCCGCTCACCTCCTCCCCTGCCCTTTGCCTCATTGGACTCTGTGAGTCCTTCATTTATAATTTCTCAAACTGGAAAATGAGTGACTTTTTCTCCTCTCAGATAACGCTGCTGCTGCCATTCCTTTGCAGAGTTCTGCCTGTATGTGTTATCTGATGTTTATCCAATGCCTCAAACCCTGAAAGCTGGAAATCTGCCCATACGACCGTCTGGTTTCTGTCGTTGCTCTGAGTTCACAGTCCTGATGCTTGTGCAGTGGAAAAGTTTCTCTTTCTTGAGCAGATTAAATTAGACCTTTTCACCCCCAAATGTTTCTAAAGGCTTGAAACTGGGCCCTGAACTACGATGCTATAGAGCTTTATTTTTGCCAAATTATAACTGCTGGCTATAATACTGGGCCTGACCTGCGTCATGTTAAAGCTCTCATTATTTAAGTATTACACCATGAAAAAACATTAGAAGTAACAGTAGAATTCTGCTGGCTCCTGTGGGGCAAAGCCACTAGCTTTCTAATGAGTTAGGTTTCTGTCCTAAAGCCAAACCCTCAGTATTTGACCTGTGGATCCTTTCAGCAGGGCATTACCAACCCCTATCAAAGAATACAGAGATGATTTTGAAGAACTGATAGTCTGGGAAAGAAAGAAAACAGGAAGGCAACAAAGACTCACCACCATGGCAAGATCTGCCCGCTGTCACACAGGAAATGGGCTGTCTTGCATGAGGGTGGAGGAGAGCTTCTCAAGCATCTTCACTGACCCACATCACTGGCCAAATTTGCACTTTCTAAGAGGCCCTAGACTCCACACCATACATTTATAAATAGGGCTAAGAAAGAAACCACTTTTTTTAGCCCTGGCACATGCACTTTCCAGTATTCCTTCCATTTTTGCAAGCAGACAGATCAATTTGTTTCATAAGCCTTCTTATGTCTCCATTCATCTGCCAGAAGGATGATCTCAGGACAAAGTGTGCCAAGCAAGAGTATATTTTTTGGGGAAAAAATAATGTGATTATAGAAATAGTCATGTATGCTTGCCCCCCTTGAGCCTTTTCATTTACAAAAGGCTAATTAGAGAAGACTTGATGTAAAGCATACATAAGGAAGCTGAAACTTGTGACAAAATATGCTCAGTACCATTTTCTTCATGCTTCATTAATAAAGAACAAAACGTCTCTAGACTTTCTGTAACATATGCACAAAGTGATTTCAAACCAGACTGAGATTCTTTTCAAATGAGGGTTATAATACACTCAAGCAATAACAATGCATTTTTTAATTGCTTTGCTTGTAGATTTGTTTCGATGTTCTGCTAGAACAAAGTTATTTGTCTTTTTTGCAAAGTATAACTTGTTACTTTGATGGTTTTTAGGACCTTTCTATTTCAGCTATCGATTCAAGGTTGAGTGTAGCCTACAGCAGAGCTGAGCATGGGGAATTGGAGTGCAAGAGGAAGACTTGTATTTTTTGTATAGAAATTGTATCTTTTCATACAAATTAGTGACACAGGAAAACGAAGTTTTGATTCATCTTCTAAATCATACACAATGCATAGGGCTCTGTGCCATTAGATCACACAAAAGAAAAAGGGATTGCTAGCTCCTCCACCTTTGCTTATCATGCTCAGACTACAAACAAAACAGTTTATTCATTGGATAGGTCTGAAACAAAGAACCTCCAAGAAACAAACGCAACCTTTATGATTTCTACCAAAGACACTATCAACAAAACCAATGATGTGTCCTGTTTAGTCTTCAAATGCAAAAATTCCCCTCTTTTCATTGCCTATCTGCATTGAAGAGCAGTCTAGGCAGAAGAAACGTCTGCCCTGATACTGATAAATGGGGCAAGTACATCTGCAGAGCTGAAGAATTTCCCTTTTCATATCCATTTCCAGAAGGAATCAGATAGAGGCAATTCCCTGGGTGATCTTTCACTGAACACAGTATTTCTCTGTGTGGGCAAAGGGGAATCAAAATGATCTCACGAGTATAAAATATTTGACAGTAAGACAATCTGGGAGAGAACATTTGCCCAGGAGATTAAAAAAAAAACAAACAAACAACAAAAACGCCTTGAAAATGTGTGTACATTCCTACAGTGAGGCGTTGAATTTCATTATAAATATTGAGACATCAACATTTACTGTTTGCAATTCAAATATAAGCATAGAGTCTATAACTGTGAAACTATTTAAAGGTGTCAGTGTATGGATTTGTAAGCAGAGGTTTGTATATAATTTGATAGCTATTTATTTATTGTTAATGTTTATGATGGCCTGACTTTCCTTGTGATGAGAATCATATCTGATGGCTACAAGCACCAAATCAGTGTTTTGCAAATACAGAGTATTTTCATATTAGGCCAGTGAAACAAAAAGGTTTCCTAGAGTGAGCATGCTATTAAAATGCTAATAGACTGTATTTGAGAAAGTTTACCCAGACCTCAGCAGGAAACATATATACCATTTACAAAGATCTAGATATGTAACATAAAAGGGTTTCCCTTCCCATGGAACTGTAAGAAACTCTCGAAGACAGCCAGGATGATGTGATAAGCCCCACGCAAATGAAGAAAAAAGAAAAATATATGGAGGGCTACTGAGCTTAATTATGTTGAAATACCGATAGAAGTGTGAGCATGAAGTATATGCATATAATTTGATAGCAGCTTTTTATGTTTCATATCCTAACACGAAATCAGTCCAGTGAACTGCTGGTGGGAAACACCATAGATACTGTCACAGTATGTTCCATCTCATCAGAGGGTTTAATCTAAAGATAATCCGAGATTGACTTTTTTTTTAATGTTTGCTTCTGGGTATTTCTGCAGATAAACCCTCCAAATTATTCAGTATTGAGGGGCTGATCAGGTGGTGGTGGGGGGTTTGTCCATGACAGGAGAAAAGAAAAGTAATGAAAGAAATGAGGGCACAGCTCTGATCAAACTGAGGAGGATCTGTATGTGCAGACTTGCCATCGCAAGAGCATTGAGCAGAGCTGAGACTGGGTAAGGTCACAAATGCAGGCGCTTGCTATATATTGCATGGCGTTCAGTGATGAGTCCCACCTTCCAGACGTCAAGGTTGTGGTTAAGAACTGCTGTGAGGTGTAATGCAAAGTTCAGGATGAGAAAATAAAGAGAAAAATCTTGACGTACCACTCGGCCCCTGATGAACTCATGATGAAAGTTGGCACTGGCTTCAGTGGAGGAGATGGGGTTTGATCTGTATCAAATAACTGAACTGAATCGAAGACTGCAGGGTCAAAGAAAGCAGAGGATTCAAGAAGCCTACAAAAACAGAGTCCAGATTTGCTGGAGAGCTGTAACCTTCCAGAAACATAATTAAACAAACAGGCAAGGAGTGTTTGGGATTGAAATCTCTGTTTATACAACTGCTGTTACTTTATTTGTATATCAGAGTGGAAGATAGAGTTCACATGTTGAAAAAGGCCAGAAGATTCCTTTTGTCTTCTTTTTGTCTTTTTGTTGTTTGTTTGTTTTTTTTCACTCATTCTGAACGTTGAATAAACATAACTTCAATTGGATTGTGTCTGATGGTCAGTAGGGTGACAGTATTTGAACTTTTCCATTAGGAAAAAAATTCCTTGATGAAAACAAATTCTTTTACTCTGCCTCATACATTCCCAAGTTCAATACAAATAAAATACACAAACTCAACTCACTGAAAAATGGCCTGGATATTCAAAGATATCTATGTCTCAGAAACATCTAATAAGCAGTTTGGATTTTTTTTTAATGTTTTGGCTCCACTTTTACCCTGAAGTGTATGTACATAAATTGTTTTATGCAAATGTCAGTATAATCCATTGCCATCAGCTTAACACATTTCTTCCAAATGGTTGAACTCTTTTCCACTGTAGGGAAAGTGCAAGGTTTAAGACTTCTCCCAGTCACTTAAAAAAAAAAAAAAAAAAAGGAGGAGAAAAGGAGAGATTGTTTAGCTCATGAATTTGTTTTGCTGTTCTAAAACTAAATAATTCTGGATTCTACTTACTGGAAATCTGCTTGGTTAAGAAAGATTTAAATGAAAACAGCATAGGGCTGTTTTGCTTTGTTGGCTTTTTATTTAGGATTTTTGGAAAGGTTTACAGTGGAATTATAAAAACAAAATTAAACAGTAGTTTAGCATTTTGCAGAATCACATGGAAGAACAAGACATTCTGATTAAGAAGGCTAAATCCCACAAACAGAGCGTATCAGGAATTTTCTGATGAACTAGAAAATTGATAGAAAATGCTGGTTGCCCATAAAAATATCTTTTTCTAGATACCTATTGGTAATGAGCAATTTCTGTGAGAAATGTCCTCCCACATAACCATCCTAATTGCTGCCTCCATGGCTCCTGGGTCTGAAGGACTTCCAAGACTGATGGCTGCAGACCTGTGGTACCACCTTAGTGCGACCCAGTCACAAGCTTAGATGAAGAAGAACACCCACATTTAGTTCTTCGCCCTGTAGCATTCCTTGTGAGATCTCATCAAACCTCAACACACCCTCACTGAAACTTACAACCCTTGGAGCTACCAGGCTTCTTCTGGGAGCCCACAAAGACAGGGCTCAGCTACTGGCTTTTGCAAAAGGGAAACAGCAATTGTATGAATCCCAAGAGGAGTTAAGGACATGAAAGCCTAAATTTGCCAATAGTGTTGGCTCAGAGCAGAGCTGTAGATTATCTTCCCTGGTGCAGAGCTAAGGGGTTAGCAGAGCAGCTAACCAAGCCCAGCTTGGCCATGCTCACAAGCTTCCCCAGCTCTTTATAGTCATGACAACCCCTTGGTGTACTGGTGGCCAAAAGTGTCCATCTCTTGATCTCCATTCCTGATCCTGTCACCACCCTCACAGGAAGGTTTTCCCATCTCTCTATTTTTTTTTTTTTCACTCCTGCTCTTTTGGTGTGACTGTTTATCTTTGAGAAGCAGGAAGAAAATAATAAAAAACATATGCTTATTTCTTTTGTGTGGGCACTTGCAGAGACTAGCACAACGGAGCCTTGATCTCATCTGAGGCCTTAAGGCATATGCTCCTTTAATGTAACTATCTCTTAGAAAATACACAACAAAAAGACCAGAGAAAAATTAATTTCTGCTTTCTTTCTATTTAAATATGCTGCCAATTCAAAAGACGGGATCCTGTCATCATCTAAATGTCTTTCCAGTGTACAGCATTCCAGCAATTACGGGTGAAAAAAAAGCTGAAGTTGTGCAGTAGTTTCAGCACCTGAAGTTCATGCTCTCAGAGAGCCGGTGTCTCTGGCAGCTGGCTGAAATCAAGGCAAACAGCTAAAAGACCTTTCCAGAGCCTGGAAATCACAGAGTCTCCAGGACTGAGGTGCATGTGCTGCTGGTCACCATGTTTAGCTCATACACAAGCCATGTATTGTCATGGGAAATTCGTAAGCCCAAATGACAGTAAATATATGGAATATGCACTATCAGTTTATCTATTAAATTCATGTACTTGAATATCATAGAAACCTTGATTGGTAAATGCTGCACAGTGGAATATTGATCTGAAATATTATTTTGCAACAGGTTTATTAGGTTTTTTTTTCAGTAGGCCTTAATTATACTGATATGACAGCACTATGAAGGTGCCCATTTCACTTTTATTAGTATCATAGTATCTTGAACACTGTTTTTTCAATAATAGCAATACTGAACACAGAAAATATTAAGTACATTGTACTAACCAGAAGGCATTTCTCCAATTCAGATATTCCTTCTATAGTGAAAATCACTTAAGAAATAGATTCAATTAATTTTGTTGCTAAGATGTCATTACAATTTGCCATGTACGTGTGGTAAATGTGAGTAAGTCTCAGTTTATATCTTCTAGGCTTTTTTAGAATGTGTGGAATTATAGCAATTAATTGCTGCTGTTTAAAGAAAATGTGAAAAACTACTTTGACATATATGCTGGGTAGTTGGGAGTTAAACACATAGAAGAGAGTAAGTGGTGGGAGTTTCAGATGACTGGTAAATAACAGAAGTGTAGTGATTTGCAGTCTTCTAAAAGTCAGAGGATAAATTATTGACTTGCACAAGAGATGACATGGGGAAAAAGAGAAAAGTGAACCTAATACTTCAAGACATGATCAGTTAAGAGCTGATTTAGTAAAATAATGTTGACTTCTTGCAGACAAGTTAGCCTCCTCATTTCATTCAGAAGACAATAAAAAAGCTACTTTTTTTTTCTTCCTTTGTGTAAATAAAACTCTTCTACATGTAGTATTTTTATTCCTCTTTAGAGCGTAGTCTACCAGATAAAGTCAGAAAGGAGATTAGTCTTTACTGGGATCCAGCTGCTGCCTAGAAGATGTCATTGTCACAAGTAGCACACACACAACCTTTTACTTGGTGCTGCTGAAGGGCATAAAACCCAGATGGTCTGATATTTTTATGGTTCTCGTGGAAAATCTAAGGTAAACTGGTTCTTACTGTTGCTCAGAAATGTAGGAAAACAAAATGCATTATCTGGGTGCTCTCAGTGCAATAATACTTCACTAACAACTTTTAAGTTCCCTATTTTGATAACAGCTTGCATTTGGGGGGAGTTTTTTGAGTTTTCAATTCATAATGACATTACCCTTTAGAACAGAATTTGCTTTTTATATTTCATTTTACACATTCCTCATTCAAGAAACTACATAGTCCAAAAAAAACCACAACATTTTATCTCACTCGATCGTAACTGGCCCCAGTTTACATGAAACGGTATTTCAAGTACCACCACTAAGTACTGTATAGGTCACAGAAGAAACCATTTGCTAACACAGTTCAACTTTTAATCCTCATTTTATAAAGGACGGCAGAGAAGAGTTTCAGAGGCTTCTTAAATCACACCAGGCAAATTAAGTACTTGAGACAAGAACTGTATAAATTTTTCTTGCATTAAAAGCAGTTCTTCTCTGTCCTGTTCCTTTCTAGTGAGGTCCAGATGTCTTCAGCCCTCTCCCAACCAGGGATAAAACAAAACTACTGATTTCAACAAATTAATTTTTCAGGCAGTTCACTGGTGACCTGCTCTGTTGTTGCACAGAGTGGCTTGACAGCATCCCTCTGGCAGGCTCAGACCATGGTAATGTGCCTCAGATGACCCAACCAGTTGCGGATCCCACACACATATTCCTATGCATGTACACACCCATTTGAGCAGATATAGAGTCGATAATTTTAGTTAGAGTCGCAAAAGAGAAGGGCTACTTTAAACAGTTACTGGTTTTGTTAACTTACTTTGTTATACATGAATACGTGACTATACAACCTTTTTTTCTTTTAAACTGCAGTTAGTGGTTTCTAGATGAAATTATAACAACTACTAACCACTGGCAACCAGGTTATGTTCACAAAGGAAAATAAAAGTTTCAGAACACATATTAGCTTCTGGACTACAATGTTTACAGAGCCTCCAGGATTTTGATCTGTGCACATCCCTTACGTACTAAATGTTGAAAATCCAAAACAACTGCCAAAATTCACATTTGGCCCTGATTATTTCCTTGTTTATCATGGTTAACATTCCCCAGATAAGAGATAATGTTCCAAGCTCAATAACCACACAGTTTTGAAGACACGCTTAAAGAGAAACATACATATTTTCCTAAAATGTGGTTCAAAAGGAAATTAGTGGAAAACTTGGTATATTTTAACTGAATGATGCATAGCAATGCTCAGGTCTCACTTGTAAAAGATTCTACCCGGTTATATCCTAACTAGATGAAAAACTGAAATGGTTCCTTCACATATGCATTTGTTCATCTACTAAAACTGTATATCAGTTGCCTTTTTATCTACCATTGTAAAATAATCCCTGAAGTTCCACCAGTAAGCAATTTTTTTGCATGCAGTCACAAACATCTCAACAGAAATGGAAGTGTCTTGTCCATTTTCTCCTAAATCTGGGTTATGGATACAGAAATAGTAATTGTTGTGTTACTGTTACAAGTTAACCCATGAAGACATGAAGGAGTCTATGGAACTTATTGCCACAAGCCCTCGTTAGGCTGAAGAGCTTAGTGGTATTAAAACAGGTTAGTGTTTTATTGCTGAACAAGAATTTACACCAAAAAAAAACCGCTGGAGGAAAAAAACCCAGCATACTCTACACCAAGACAGCACCATGTGCTTGGGACTTAGAAGGAAATTGTGAAGCAAGGGCAGTTATAAGGGTCCATTGCAAGCTTTTTCCTCCTTTAAAACATTTCCCGCAAATCTTTGCTAGCTCTTGGATGGATTAGATGGTTGATTGCCCTGCATGAACAGAGCAATCTTCAGATTTGTAGAGAGCCTTATTGCTCGCCATCACTCTCGGCATGGTGCATCTGGCATGTCTGCAGTTGGATAGCACTCTATAAACAGGTGAACCAAACATGTGAAAAGTTAATATTCTGCTGTCGCAACAGTATAATTATCCCTAATAATAAAGGAAAACAGCTGCTTCAAATACTCTTTCACTTAGAAAGTGTTTGGATCATTATACTTTGACTTTTATCATCTGGTTTTTTGGATAAACTCCCAATGTGGTTTATGGTTCTGCAAAATGGTAACATCTCATTTTATGAATGACAGACAGATGGGGTTTGCTGCAAGGCTTACTGATAGTAAAGCACATAAGACCATTCAAGATACTTAACTGCAAGAAATACTGGAGATAACAAAATATTGCCTTCTCTCAATTTTTAAGACTCCTGTTATTATTTTCAATGGTTTTAAGTTTTTTTGAGTGTTCAGTGTTATCACCTGGAAATCGTAAGACTTTGTGATTTTTTTTGTTTTGGTGCACGGAGAGAGAAGAACAGCTGTTTTACAACTAATTGAAAGCCAGTGGAGATGTAGTCCAGATTTCAGAATAAGGTCTGTTTGCAGGAGATTTGTATGTCATTCATCTCTTTCTCTCCCTGTCTCCCTCCCACCCCCAGCAATCATCTAATTGGATTTTCATGTCCAAATCCTGTTCTCTTAATCAAAAGGCAAACAAAATCAATCTTTTGTGTTCCCAGAATCTGAGTGAAGCATTTAGTCCTAAAGCACTGAGAGACTTATTCCACAAAGCTCTGTCAGACCCAGCTTACTAAATTGGTTAACCCTTGTCACTAAAAGCCACAGTAATCATCCATGAGATCTACTGCAGTAATGTTACTTTTTTGTTATATTAGGAAAGGTTTTCTTTTCCCAAACCTTTGCAAAATGCATACAATTGACATGGGACAAAGAGTTGGGGAGTTTTTTCAGTTGTTTTTTAAACTATTTGTTATAAAAACTTAAGATTTTTGAAGCAGATACTTCAAATACATGGTGATATTATGCAACATTTGACCTAGAAAGAAAAGCATCTAAAATATATTTTTATGAAATGCTAGGTATTTACCTTGACAGACCTAATCCTTGAAATCAGAAATTCAGCTCTGCTGCCTATCTTCCTCTGTAGTGATTTATATCTTAGAACATAGAGTGAGGGCTGGGTACTTCCCCGCAATGCTTTCCCTCACTGCACCCTTCCAGCAGTGCAGTGGTGCTGCAGCCCTGTTCCAGGATCCTCCAGAATGATGCAGCAGAGTTTGAGCATATCTGTGCCCCATGATTTCCAGACAGAAAAGTCTGGGACAATAACAGAAACCCCCTCCCAGCTTTCTGAGGTGCTGGGAGTCAGTGTGGAGGATGGAGAGGCTTCATGGTCCATCAGCCACAAAGAAAGGGCACAAAAAGTGAATGAATCTTGCTCAGTTTTTCTACTGACAAGTCCATGTAGAGCCTTGTGAGATGGACAGAACTGCAATACTCCATGAGCAAAGGTGATTTTAAAGGCTGCACAATTTCCTGCAGAACAACAATTTAAATCATCTATATATAGACTGCAGTAAATAGCTGAAGAACATTTTCCACATAGGAAATGGAGACTTCTTGTAGTTAATGGCAAACCTTCCCAGCTGATCACAAAGCTATTTGGTAAAGCTATTTAAAAAAAATTCACTGGGAAAACTCACAGCTTCCAGTTATGTGCAGGTTCACCATTTTCTCTGCATGCAGTGCTGCTTTTCAGGACAGTCTGCACACTGGCCTGAGATATCAACACTGACTGGCCAGCGAGCTGCAGAGCACTGTGGGCATCTGTTTCTTTCTTCCCTTTTCTGTATCTTCACCAAAGAAAGAAAACCTCTTGTTTTTAGCAACAAAATTAATTCTTTGTAAAAGTGCCTGCGAGTTTCTGGCATCCTAAGCGAAGTGCCAACACTAGGCACACAACAAGGGAGCACAAACACTTTCAGCAGCCTGTGTGAATGCAGCCTACTGTGTTCCCTGCATCCAACTTATAGCTGGCATCCCTTAGCATTCAGAAAAAGCCTAAAACACATGCTTTTGACTGAGGATTTACCATACATGCACGTGTCATTGTGGGGAGGACAGAAAACAGCACTTTGCTCAAGTCCAGCCCTCCCCTCAGCAAGTGATGAACACAGCTGAGCAGATTTCATTTTAGGTCCTTTCCAAATTACAGTTACCAAGCCCACAGAAGGAATTAGACTGGCAGAAAGCTAGAGCACTATCAGACAGGCATTAGTCCTGCACATCACCAGCTGCAGGTTAGGGCAACCCAGGTGGGCTCCAAGCCAGCTGTTGGAGGGGCTACAGGGAGGCAAAGAGCTTCTATTCTATGTTTACCCACTGCAGCTTCCCTTTCCTTCATGACCTCTGAACTGCCATGTAGTGTATAATAATGCAGAGCACTTCACAGCTGAGGTGGCTTTAAAGAATAAATTTGCAGAGCTAAGCTTTAGGCTGGTGGACACAATTTTTCATCGGAATGCTTCCCTATGTCTCATATTTGACATAAAAGACACGTGTTGGCACAGGACGAGCCTTTAAAAAAATAGTGAGAAAACAAAGTGGCTATGAGGCATATTTCACTGGGGCTGCTAAATTCTGTGATAGCTAAAAAACAGCTCAATTTTACAATTCCACTGCTGCATTAAAAATCCACATATCCATACTATGTCTATGCTGAAAAAGAAATAATGAGAGCTTGTGCTATCCCTAGTGTTTCTTAGTCAAAACAGTATATTGAATTTTAATACCAACAATTTCATGAACATTATTCCACAGGAAAGTAATCAGGCATATATATACATACCATTGATGTTTTGCCGAAATGTGTCCTAGCAGCATTGAATGTATCTTTTAACTTCCCCTTTCCTATTCATGTGAAAAGAAACAAGTTTCTTTTTTGCTCATCCAAATCTTTGAATATTCAAGTTGCTTAACTGAAAATGCTTGGAAGGCGCAGGCAGCAAAGAAAATGATAACGTGTTGCTCTTTAAACAGGGGTTGCTTAGGAGAATGCAAAGTTAAATTTTCAACACATTACCAGTGTCTCTTTTAGAAAGAAGTATTTGTCTGCAACAACGTCAGTGCTTCTGTTCTCCTCAAAAAGGACCTTACAAACACTGGAGTACAAACAGTGAAAGCCACAATTTCACTTGTCTACTGCCATCAATGTACAGCATGAACTCTGTCCCACGCTATCCCCATTATTATGCATGGAAGAATTTGAAAATTGCACAGGTCAAAGAGTATAACTGAAGTGGACACAGAAACAATACAACACAGGCACGGCAGTTAACTGCAGATCACAAAACTTTATTTAAAAACATATAACCCCAATAGTCAGTGTTTTCTGCAGATGTGCAATTTGCCACAGTTTCTCCAACATGTACCTCTAGCAGCAAAGCTGAAATCATACCTTTATACAGGAATCTTATTACAAACTCACCTCACAATTAAGACTTGCCTGTACTGCAGGTCCTAGCACCTCACTAGTTAGGGTCGGAGGGAGCTGTGCTCCCTTGAATCTCTCTCACTCATTCTGAGGCTCTACTGCCATCTAAGCAAAGGAGAAAATAATCTCTTTGCATGTATTTTTGGTTGTTTTTTTGACAGTGGCTGACAACATGCTGTCTTTCTCAACTTTCTCACTGAAAATCACCAGAAAGAAAGATCCTTCTGTTATTCACTCCATCTTGATGGCATGGTCCCTTGATATTCAGCCTGTCTCAGACCAATGCTCGAGTCAGAGCTCCACTACACTTCACTAGGCTGAAGTTTCCTCTTTCTATCTACAGCCTAGATCCAGCTCCAGACACCTGAAACCTCAAAGTTATAAAAAGTACTTTTATCCTTAGCTGTGTCACAAGAGAGTGTTTTTAAAGACACCACAGTTCTCCCTGCTTCTGTCGTCCCACTGCAGTGAGGTCCCTACTCACTGCAAGGACCCAAAGGAGACCTCTGCTCCTGGAGAGAAGCGTCCAGCCAAGGCCCACCCAAGCAATTTAGAGCTCCCTGTCCAAAATTTTTCAGTTTCCTTGAGCAAAAGCAAAGAAAATGACCTTTAAAGAAAAACAAAGGAAAGTACACAGATTGCTTATGTCTCATGATAGACTCGTAAAGTAGCTGTATTGAGTGTCAGTGTTGACTGCTGGTTGCAGTTCAACATTATGAGATAAATTCCCAGCTGAAAAAGCACAACTTGATCCCAACACAAACGTTTCACAATCATCTTTGCTGGAAAGCCACCACACAGCTTTGGGAACCCTTTAAAATTCCTCTGGGAAAGAATTTCCCTATTGCTGCAGTGAAGCCAGTGTTTCTTCTAGCATTTATCACATACCTAGCAGCTTTATAACCTTTTAAAATGTGCAATAGCTGGGCTTGTGACAAACTTCCTGATCTTTCTTTTACAGAAGTGTAATGTTTCACAGCCATTATGCAAATTGAGATTGCAAAATAATTTCTCCAGGAATTGCCTGAATAAATCCAGCAAGGCAAGTTGAGAAGCACTTAAAGTCAACAGACTAGGTCAATAAGGACTGGGGTAGTCTAATCCACAAGACTGCCTTTGTGATTCAAGTCAAACATATAATTAAAGACATAAGTAGAAGACTTAAACACTTATTTAAACAGTTATGTTATGAATTCTTTAGTGGAGGGATGTGCAGTTGGACCTGAAGAAGAAAAATCAGAGATGAAAAATCTTTGGTATATTTGCATCTCATAGACTGTTTTCTACTGAACAATAGCAGATGGGCCTGCAGATAGTCTCTTCTTTTTGCCACCTGCACGTGGCAAGTACACAACTGTATGGGGGACTCCAGCTCCCCAGGACAGGGCTACTGTGCAGTGCAGGAGAGCAAGGGCAGTGCTAACACACACGGGAGCATAGGTGGAGCAGCTAATGGAAATACTTCAGTTCAGAAGCAAGGAAGGCAGAACATGCAAGAACTTGTACTGCTAGAAAACACAGAGGCTTAGTATAAAGAGTAACATAAATTTAAAAGCCACATCTGAACAGGAGCTAGTACCTCATGGATCTTCCTCTTTGGCAACCTCTTTGCATACATTAGAGTGCGAAAATATTAATTAAACCACAGCAACCCATATCTTCCAAAAAACAAAGTCCATGCTGTTCTTCCATGCTGCTGTCAGTCTTCACCCTAGCCCTGAAGGCATTATGATATCCAACACCACACCTAGCATTTCAGCTGCACTGATGGAAACACCAACCTCAGGCTGAACATAGCCCAGCAGCCTGCTTAGTAAACGAGACAACTTCAGACCTCTATTTTATCTTCTTACTCCCACCAAGTCCTCTGAATTTCCAGCCTCTCTCCCCAGCCCCAATATGAAATAGCAGACATCATATCCCAGGTTTGCACAAGACTGTGTACGAGCCATATGGGTTTGCAATATGAACTGAGCACTTCACACCCTGAGGATGTGAAACGAAACCCTCCTTCAAATATTATTCAGAGTTCAGTGATCCATACCCTCCTGAAAGCAATCATCAACTTTCCGCTCCTGCCAGCATCTGCCCTGACAATGTTGAAATACAAAATTTTCTCCAAACAAGTGGAAAAAATCCAAGCAAAATAGACATCTTAAAATCAACATTACAAACTGCTGATGAACTTTATAATCTAATCTTGAGCCACTTGAAGTAGGAAGGGAAGAGACAAGTTCGAAAGGCCAGAGGTAGAAGCAGATTTTAGTAACCTTTTTAGAGTAAGTTACCCAGATCCTAACTGAAGTGCATTTATAGGACTCCCAAACAATATGTATTTTCAAAATGTAAGATGCAAAAGCAAACAGAAAGTGCTGATGGCTTGAAAGCATGTGTAGAGTGTGAAAGATGAAAGACTCTGAGACATCCATTCAACTGTCCAACAATTTCAGGGGTGTTGTCTGCAGAATGAGCCCTCGTATAACCCAGACATAAATGAGATTTGAAAAATTAACAGCTGTGCATAAGTCTTTTCTTAAAATAAAAATACACAGAGTAACATGCATTCAAAACTCTGCAGCCCTTGCTGGCTCTCCCCTCAAAACACTTTCCATTTCATTTCTGTTTAGTGTGAACTATTGTGCCCATTTTTCATTTTACATAAACAACATCTGCCTGGTGATAAGGTGCACTAGAACACATGTTCTTGAATGTTTACATCCACAAACTATTCTATATGAACTTAATATATCAGTCTTGTTTTTCATCAGTCTTGACCTGGTTTACAGGGCTATAAATCAGAACAAATTAGATTTAGGTGGTAGTAAAACCAGAACAATTTCAGTGGACATTAACTTTTAAAGCCTTTGCAGCTGACAATAGAGAAGAGTGCAGGAGAACAACTCTAGCTCTTGGATACCTGATACAACATTGTGAAAAGTTTACTGGATCTTTAAACTGTTATACAAGCACAAAAAGATTAAATAAAAGGGACATTTTAGTTCTATATAAGCACTTGTTCTGTCTCAAATGCAGCTTAAAAATCTCTGTGTAAAAACAGGCCACAATCAAACCATTCCTCAGATGAAGACATATATTTGCAGTTTTCATTGACAAGTTGTGAGATTCTTTGTTCCCAGCTTGGTCACACATTTGGATGGTTTTAAAAGGTTGGCTCATTATCAAGATTGAGCATCCCCTCACTGCATAAATACAGCATTTGCTGCAGAAAAAATTTCCAATTTGCAAAAAATTGGAAGAATTCAACAAAGAGAGGAAAAAAAAAGATTAAATGGCTTGATGAACACTATAAAAGCAATTATTCTTGCTACTTGCTCCTAGGTAATTTGAATACTCACTTCTAGGAATCAAAGATCCTTTTAGTAAATTGGATCAACTATGGATTCCTATGGATTGATAGCTCTGCCTCAGAGTTCCCAGTCTTGACCATTTGCTGATGTCTTTTCTCCCAGTCCTTGAGTATATTAACAATACTATCTTTGAAGTATATTGTACAACAGTTCCTGAACCTGCGCTGTTGCTGAAATCCCCATAAAAAGAAAGTATGGCCATAGAAGATTCAATGAAGTGAGTCATGATCTAAAAACACATGGTGAAAAACAATTCTTTACATGGTTGAAACATAACAGATTGTGCAGATATGAAAATTAATTATTGAAAAAATAAGTGGTTTGCCCAAGATCACACATCTTATTTGTTGCTTGAGAGCAACACCTTAGGAAAGCCTAGGATGAAAAGACATCGGCCAGTGTCTACATAGCCCAAAGATGTGATGAAGTGATAGCTCCCTGCAAAGCACTATTTTCCTTAATTTCACAATACATTACAAAGACATGTGTCAGGGATGAGATGTGGTTCAATTTAGTTCAACCAAACCAATACCAGCGCATTTTGTACCATGTACATTCAATTTAGTTCAACCAAACCAATACCAGTGCATTTTGTACCATGTACATCCACTTGCCTTCCTGGCTGCAACCGCAAAGAATGAAACAAAGTCACTTGTGGACTGGAAGGTAGAGAGCGAAATGGGCAGAAACAGGGAGGGAAATTTATATTAAGACCTTTGCATATGGCTTGGGAACAAGGTTTAAAAACTGCCCAGGTTGACTCAAGGGACCAACCTTTAAAATTCAGGATGTAGGATTAGAGACTGAGGGGAACACATACAAATTTTATGATAGTAAAATCATGTACAGCATGAGGGTAATGTTGAAACACACAGCAATATTTTCTATAGTTTATTTATTAAAAATAATTTCTCAGAATTAACCATCTGCCTTTATAGCAACTGCTTTTTTCCAGAGAACAAATGTCGTCTATTAGTTTTCCTTTATATATCCTGCATTGTTGCAATACTGAACAATACTCAAATCTAATTCTTCTGACACACAGTTATGAAAAAAGTAATTTTTAAACCTTAAAATATTTACACAGCTAGTGAAACTTATGCAATTAAAGTCTGAATCAAATTGTCATTTGTATGTGGTATATGACAACAGATTTGTTAAATTCCATCAGTTAAAATAAAAGCGGCAATAAAGTATCATCAGACAAAAGGAACCCATTTTTGTCTGCATCCAGCTGTTTGTTTATTTATTTATTCATCTGTTTAATAAATTTCCACCAGCCTTGCAAATGTGCACATTTCAGTGACAATTTTTGAGAGGTAACTTATGGGATTGGAGCAGGATGGGGAAGACATAAGTTTTCTTCTCAGCCAGGATCATGGTACGCTTAAGTTTCCATGTGTAGTAAATTCACTTACTTCTATTGTAGCCTCGGTTATAGTAACGTTTGGCTGCTGAAATACCCTTTTTAGACTTGAACACACAGTTTAGCATCTTGAAACCCACTAAAAGGAGCACTATATCACCATAAACCTGCTCAATGAAAGACAGTTGCATCAACACCCTGGTCAGTGGCATATTCACTACAGAAATGGCTACTGTGAAGTTTGCGTGCCTGCTCAGGATGTTAAATGTTCTTCCTGCCTAATAGACAGGAACCTGTTAGGTTCAATAGCTGCATTTGTATAATGTCTTTTATGACCAGATTCTGTCCCATGAGTGAAGCTCATACAAAGTATGGGATCAATAATATTAGGAATACTTCTACTAATTACTAGTAATAGTTTACTAAGCTGATTATTTTTTTCTCACTTTGTCTTTACTGCCTGCATGAACCCCTATTACACGCATCATGGAGACAGACTTGAGTGCCTACTTGTACCTAATCTTGTTCAACAATTTCTTTTCATTAGTGGTATAGTCTGCTGCATTCAGCACTCCACTGTATGCTCTTTAAGACTTTGGCTTAACCCTTTTAATATGATTAAAATAAACAAAGATCAATGTGGCCAGTGTTCCTAGGAATGACAGAGACAAGCCTAATTGCTATTGAAACTTCATAAAGGAAACAAAGCTAAAACTTTTATTTTTAACTTAGGGGGGAAAAACCATTCTAATTGATTGTGATTAGTAAAGCCAATACTTTGAGATGTTGTCTAGGTTACAAGATTTATTGTCCCTTTTCAGCAGTCTTGGCCATTACTTAACTATTGGATTAATTGTATTCAGAACAAATCATCTGCCATTTCATTTTATGACTCATTAAGCAAGTATAGCGGATAACCATCACTGCTTTTTGGTGTGAGAAGATTTCAAAACTTGCGCACTACTAATGATGCCAGAATTAGGAAAAGCAATAACTTTCCGTGTACAAAGGTCAAAATAAGCACTAATGGAATACTTATCTGCCCAAAAAGTGAATTAAATCAATTTCCTGAGCCTTGTAAGAGGTATGATTCCGAGACAGGAGGCTGCAGGATGAAGAAATTGCAGTTCACTTGCAGGTAGCTCTCAGTGATACTAATGAAGAGCACTGCTAACTGTGCAAGCCTGCAGAGCTCTCAAAGTTCACTGAGTTAGGAAAAGCGTGTGCATGTTTCCCTCGGGTTGAAATCTGGAAAGGGGGAAAGTAGGCCTTAAGAGTTCACCAAGAAAAATCAAAGTGCCTGTGTGGAGCCTGTGAATGATGGCCTGTAGCAAGGAAACTCTCATTACAAAGGTGTTGCATATCATTGGGAGCATGGGAGGGACCCTTTTGGGTTGGGTATAGAAAGGAGAAAAGCAGAAAGTGGCACTCAATTTCTCCTGACTGTTTTTCTAGCACACCTCTCTGCCTGCTTGGTTTCAAAGGCTGGATGCCAACTGAGTGATCCAGAGCATCCAAACAAGAGGAAAGTTAAAACACTGTGATCCTCTTCTTTTAAATCAATCTTGTTTCTGATCTTCTCCCTGTCTAGGGTTGTCATTTCTAATGTAAAATTTTGGTGATTAAACAGCAAGGAGGCATCCAGTTTGTGCGGCATCAAGGTAACCCTAAGATTGAACAGATGAAGTCTTTGAAATGACTTACTGTCAGTGGTTACAGGATGTTCTAAGGATGTGCATGATGTTTGTGAGCCATTTGGCTTAATCCTCTCCCTGATGAATGAGTTTTCATATATCCAGGACAAACTCCTCATTTTTCTTTTCCTTTTAATAGAACTCTACTGTGCAGCTCCTCTGGAGCTGGCAACCTTGTAGGGCTGTTTTGTCATTACCCAAGTTGCTGTGGTGTTCTCCTTTGAGTAAATGCTAAACTTTTTCTTTCCCCTCCAATTTACTTTCATCATTCTGTGTACCTGCACCAGATAGGAAAGATGTCTCAACTGTTTACCAAGAGAAAGGATTGCTTTAGAGTGCTTAGGAATGTAAACATTTCCCTGTTCTGCCAGCTTTCCTCACTTAAAACAAGGAAAACAACCTGAAAGTGTCTCATGTTTTGAAGACAGAACATATTTTAGGGCTTACAAATACAGGTCAAGTAAACAAGTCATTATTATTTTCCCATTAATTTCTATTACTGGAGAAAAAATAAAAAAGAACCACTATAGATTGTCTGAACATCTCAGAGCAAGTCTTCCTGCACAGCAGTCCAAACCTTTACAGCTTCATTGGTTACTATTTACAAAATGTTTTATACTGAAAAAAAATCCCTGAAGTTGCTGTTATATATCTATTTATTATTATATGTATAATTGTTCATAAAGTTTTAATGCCACAGAAAAGTTCATTCATCACATCACAGCTTCCCATCCTTCCTTTGTTTGATACTACCCAAAGTGTATCATGGAGGGTACTGTTATTTTCTCAAATATCTTTTCTTTTTCCTCTTCTGTTTCACTTCATTTAACATACTAAGTACACACCAGGATTACAGAAAAAAAAAAAAAATTGCCATACATTACCATCTGAATGCAATGAGAACCCATTTTATGCTGCCTTAACTTTGGATTTCTAGTGCTTTGTTAAGCATTTTGCTTAACAATGGGGTGCTATTAAGAAAATAACAGTTAATGGCCATATCTTCTTGCTCTAAGAACTCTCAACTGCACTGAAACATGAGGCAAATCCATGATTTTGCTGTTTGAAATGAAAGCATGACTAGGTGAAATCTCACAGGTGAGATGTTTTTATTGTGCTGCCAAGCACCCTCCTTCACTCAGAATTTAACTTGCTCAAGTAATTGAGCTGATGCATAACATTATTTTAGACTTTTTTATTATTTGCTGACAATTATAGCTTATTATCTTACATATTTGCTACATCTATTTAACTCCCCTAGTGTTGCAGGACAATTTATTTACCTAATGAACATCCCAGGTTCCCAGTGACACCTCTGTTCCCAGAACTATAGCATAGCAGGGCCTAACTAGAGGCTGGAAATCAGATGACACAGTTTAAAGTGGAATGGACTGGCTGTAAAAGGCAACACGGACTGGTGAGCTTTGCAAGTGCCCTGTCTGCAGGTGAAGTGAGCACGAGGTGCCAATCACCACATGCTGATAAGTGGTGGGGGAGTAGCATGCTGTCACAACCTGAATTTTGGATTTCTATCATTATAATGATCCTGTGACAACTGCAAAATCTCCCAGGTGGCCAGAGGCTTATAACAACACATGAACATCCATAAATATATCAGAGTTTGTTCCTTGCTTGTTGAATTCATCGACCCTGGCGTTTCCGCAAGACAGGGATATATACACTGTACTCAGTGGAGCGGGGCAAAGAAGTCCCAGTGCTCACCCTAAAAAGATCTGGCATTAAACAGGCCAAATGAGGCTTCTCAGCAGGGAATGAACATGGATTGTCTATCAATCTGTCATGGCAAAAACAAGCTCCAAGCAGAGGCATTATTGCTCTTATGGACAAGGATGCACTGAGCTGCATAGGAAATGGGCTGCAAGAAATGTGTTAAATAAATGACATGGCAGCAGCAAGAGAGGGGAGAGATGGAAATGAGAGCAGAGATGTTATTAAGGCAGACAACCGAGATAGCCTTGGAGCTACCAGTATATGTGTCAAATAGCTGGTTGGTCAAAGTGTTTTAGTAACTGTTCTCACAGTTCCTCATCAGCAGACCCTGACTAGAGTCACCAAATTAATTCCTTTCAACATCTCTGTGAGTTACTTTTAGAAACACAACTTTGATACCTTTTATTTTATTAAATACACCAATGAAGTTTAAAACACGGTTCCAAGGGGTTAAAATCTGAAGCTCCTGCATTTTGTTTATAATGATGCGGGTTAAAATTTCACATTCCTGACATATTAAGTGAAAATAATTCTTTTGTATTGCAAACTACTTCCAAAGCCATCTGGAGCATTTTAACACTAGATAACTCTCTAGCAACCAGTATAAAAACTGAAGTGCTTATAAGAAAGATACATGGCTGCAAGTTGGCCTATTAGCATTCAAAGTATCCAATGGTTTATTTTATAACTTTTGAAGATGGCAGGCTCTGATCTGCACGCAACTCCAATTAATGTTAATGGGAATTACGTGAACATCCAGAGTAGTTATATGGCCCTTAAACTCTTGGTACAACAACTCTCATTGTCTACTACTCTAAATTTGCATAAGCAATTAATGTCTCATTAATCTCTCATTAGGAGCTCATATGGTGTGAGGGAGGAAAGAGCATTAGTGCCTCTATAGAAACTGTAGCAGGTCACACATGAATATGACTTCACTGGTTTCATCTTGTTTTGCATTTGTACATGCAGAAGAAGACAAAATTGCAGAGATGCACAGTTTGGCAGAGATCAGCGTGCCTGCTGTGGAGTAAGGCAGATCTGCAACTGTCAAAGACATTTCCAGGTAGACATAAAACATTTAGGCAGGGACCAAAAAAATCTGACTGAGCTCTTCTGATGGCAGAGAAAGCTCAAACCATGTGCTTTAATCTCTGCAATTGCTAAAACCCATATTTGACTTCAAACAATCGATTAGTCCCATTGAAGTCCATTAAAGACCTATAATTTGCTGGCCTGTAGCCATCATCCCTCCACACTTAAAGGAATCAGAATTACTCTGGTATGAGGTTGTTCTGTTACATTCAATGAACCACCAGGCTAAACCCATAGCCTCAAAACTTATTTTGATTACTCTGCAAGGCTGGAAGTTCCCTCAACCTTTATAACTGTTTGCTGTTGAGGCATTCATCCTCTGAGCACCTCACTAAAAAACAAGAGGCAGCACAGGGGGAACTGTTTTGATAATTTATATTTCTAGATGCGTGCACTGGATTATTTACAACAATTTTTGAGACAAAGCAGTAACATTTGCAGGTACAGCAAAGCACCAAAGTTGATATGAGACCCTGTTGCATATACCAGATTTTAAGGTCTCTGTACAAATGAACTATATGTTTTTTGCTAGAGAAGCTGGGCTTTTTGTTGTGCTTTGTATTTAGATAAGATAAAAAAAATTCCATTCAGAGCAATCGGAATCAGAGCACTGGCATATGAATGCTGGCATCTGAAGATCCAAGTCTTCAGTCTGTCCTGCCAAGCTTTCTATGAAAAGCCCAAATCCTCTGCAATACTCCATGATGCTGAGAAGCCTTGGTACAGTTGCTACATGGAGTTGCTCTAAGGATCAGAAGCTGAAAGAGTATGTGAATGACTGATGTATTCAAGAGGTTTCATTTGAACATCAGTCAGGAGCTGGATGGAGCCTCCTCACTAAGCACAAGCTGAAAAAGCTTTATGTTGCCTGAGAGGATCCATTTCTTTCCCAAGGAAATCTAATGGGATTCATCCTATGAAGGTAAAGAGCATCATAACTCTTAACTACAAATATAACTAAACGTTCTCGGTGTGTTCATAAACCCAAAGAGAGCACATCATGCACTCTCAGCTCTTGTTAGCTGCTACTTGCACCTTCAGCATCCTTTAGGGCTGCTTCAGCAGGTACAGCTGTAAAGAACACCATGTTTATTCTGAAGAGTCCCAAAGGGTTTCGGTAGCTCTAACCAGGCTGTGCTTTCATATGTGCAGTGCTGTTTCTTACATTACTGAAATTCCTCCTGCTTCAGCTGGAATATTATGGTATCTTCAGTTCAGTGGGGTTAGACAGCCCATCTGAGTGCCAGCTCCTGTCAGCCAGAGCCCTGGGCCAAAGCTTACAGCTGGCATACAAAAAGAAACAGCAAAAAGTGCTCTAATTTTCAGCGGAAAAGGAGATGAAAGAATTCAAAGAAGCACAATGCTGGCCAAAATGGAGAGACATGAGCAGTTTAGCAGAAGAGGAGGCACAATGCTTAAATATACCTTTGGTAATTTATGGAGAGCATTTTTTCTGGGTAAGCTGTTTGTTACGAAAGTAGATGGAGTTAATCCAGTGCTGATTTGTCAGGATATGGACCATAGCACCCGAAGAATACTCCTGACAAAAATTTCAGATCCAGCTACTCTGAACTGTACCTCTCCCAGGCTGTCTAAAGTACATCTTTGCACCTTATTCTAAAATAACCCATGTTTTCTGGACAGAAGCACTCTGCAGTGTGCTGTGAGCCTTCTGGTAGACGCGTGAAGGACTGCTTCTTTAGCAAATCAGGACAGATCCGATGTATATTCTTTCCATATTCAGGATCAGAATAACAGCCTACTTAGCCTTAATTGTCTTTAAACATACTGCCAGGGAAAGGAAAACAGCATCACCAGAAGTTACTGCAACAAAGTCACCTCCTGTAATCAAATGAAGTGGCTTCAGTGGGGCTAAGCCAGGTTCGCTGGCTGAGAGCAATGCCAGCATTCACACCACTCTGCTTACTGCCAAGCTCACGGTTGCAGACTTCTATGGAAAAAACAGATGAAACTTTAACTGTGTTTATCTCTACATTTCTGTTCTGCCCTTTTGTAAGAATTGATGTGCTAATCAATATTTCAAAAAAATGAACACAGTGTTAAAAAAAACTTTTGAGTAAACAGTTGTACTGCTAGTTTGGTTTTTTTTTTTAAACACAGACTTAAATGTTACAGACAATCTGTTAGATTTTAGTAGTGAGTATGCTTTATTATGCTATAGGAGTCTGCAAGTAAAATTTTCCATCACCTTTTAATTAAGAGTCTTTCTGTAAGAGTATAATTTATCTCCAGTTGAGGCAACAGACCGTATAAATAGTGCCTGCCTCCATTTCGGTAGACCAGCCCAAAACACCAGATGTTTTCTGTGAGGAATAAAAGCCTTTTGGGCTGGGGTCTTTTTCAGTTCTTAGCTGCAGTCCCCAAGCTGCAGTCCCCAGGCCAACATACACCACCATGTCAGCAAACAACAGAACAATCAAATGGATGGTTAATAATGATGATTTCGTTGGACCTTAATTGACTCAAGTGAATGATCAGAAAAACATTTGCAAAATGGGGGCTAATGATTATAGTCTCCAGTGTGGTTTTAAAAAAGGAAATTAAAGAAAGATAAATAAGTACAATATTGAGATATGGAGGAACAGCATTGTATACAGCCACTAATTATAAGAAAAATTAGTTGGTCTACATGCTCTGCAGGCAGAGCATAAGCCAGCTCCAAAGTGGATGCCCATGGACATGGGACTTTGCTGGCCTTTGGCTGCGAACCCCAGGCTCCCAGCAAGGCTCAGTCACTACAACTGCACCAAGACAACATGATTATGTGGATCCTGAGCCAGTCCTGCTGGCAAACCCAGGCAACTCCAGGTCCCAGCGGCTTTAGCACCACCTTAATTTGCTCTTCTGCAGTAGCTGGGCTGTGACACCCATCACAAATGCTCAGATCTAAAGACCTGTCTCCAGACTTCCTGGAGGCAGCAGTGGTGGCTGGATGGGGCACTGGCTCCAGAGACAACTGCTTTCTCTACAGGAGGAGGAAAACCGGCACCACATATGCTTTTCAGCCTCAGCACTTCCATTACCAGTACAAGCTGAAAGCAGCAATATCTTAATTCAACAGAAGGGACTGGACAAAACTATCTGGCAGGAGACGCATGGTTCCCTCTGCCACCTCTGCAGCCAGAGTGGTGTCACCCAGCACACAGCATGGAGGGGAAGAGGGAGCACAAGTCAGAGCCCTCTGTCTTCTCCTTGTATCCATAACTGAGATTTCAGGACGGAAACAGTCCCATAACTGTCTCACCCTCTGCATTTCCTGCAGTGGGACACTAAGGCATAACCATAAAATAGACACACATAACTGCTTGTGCTGACAAACTTGGCTTTAGTGGTTCAACAGCTCATCTTAAAATATGAAAACTTTATTTTGCCAAAAGAGAAGACTATCTGCATAAGCAAGTTTATCGGCAAGAGTTTTCTTCCACATTCTTTCACTCCTGCTTAAAAAAATGTTACTACCAGTAGCCCCCATAAAACAGCTTCAGCATTCAGTATCCTTGCAGTATCAGCAATCAGATACCTTGAGTATCAAATGGCATAAGTAAGCAACAAAAGAAAGCATGCGGCTATGTCCTGAGATTCATAGAAATGGTACAAATTTTTAACATCCTGTTTGTTTCCCTGATATAACAGAAAGTGCGTGCGTGACCCAGTTTTTAGTGTTTCACTTCCTGATGCCTTGTTAGCAACAATTGCAGCTCCCAGGAGGACATAACAGTGTAGAGTCTTGTACTAACTGTATAGAGTGATTCTTTGGGGAATTTCATACTTCACAGTACAAGCTATCAATACAAAAAATCATAACTGACTGTGGTTGCAGAAATCTTAATACAGTTACTGTACAGGCAGGAATGTTAACTCTTTAAAGCCCCTTTATCTGATGTTCTTATTTCAAGTCACATTTATCTCCCAGTATCTTTGAGGTTTAACAAGTCTTGTCTGAAATGGCATATTGTAATTACTTTCCTTCCGCCCTCCTCCCTAGTACATATAAATAAAGGCTTTTACATCTTACCTCCCTAGCTACTATGAAATGCCTTTGTTTTCGAACCCAGCAGAACAAAAACAATGTTGTATTATTCAGTAGCCGTGGGAAATAGTTCTTTATTTGGATGCAATTAACTTAAATGGTTAGTTCTGCTTTTTATCAAAAGCCTCTATGAAATATGTATAAACACAGCAATCTTTGCCTACTCATTTATTCACTTTGAATAAACTATGCAGAATTAAATTGAGCTTTACTTCATTCTTGCTCTTAATAAGGTGGATAACTAGCTAGTAAGTTCTCAGGACAAGTTACATGCTGTACTGATCTTGTTTCTTTAATCGAATTCCAGGAAAAAAAAGGAGCAGTATTCTTGACACTTCAACTACCAGTATTTTCCCTTACTAAAAGTGTGGCTCTGTGCACCAGCTGAAATTGGTGGATTTTGGCTCATGTTGTTCTCCTTAAGTCAATGGACATTTACTCATTGATGATGGCATCTGAGAGCCTGTGGCTGATTCTCATGGCATAAATCCACAGTGCTTTGGAAATCACAATTTAATCTGCAATACTTCTTAAGCCTGCTTTCTGCCCAATTTTTGGGAGTGGGAGGAGATCTAACTGGAGTTTTCTGAGAAGTGTTATTGCCAGGAAGTTTCAGGAAAAAATGGAGGGAGGCCCAAATAAGAGATGGCCTGAGAAAGTACCACCAGTCTGCTACCAAAATCAGCATCCCTGGTGCAAACTGCCCGGACTGCTCTGGGGTGGAGGCAGAGCTTGCACAGTCCAGCCTCGTGGCTTTAAATGCTTCTGGGCTACCCTTGCTCAGAAGAAAACTCCGACCCCCTCCTATCCATTTAAAGATCACTTTAATTTTGTTTTGGAAACAACCACCAATATTTTGCTTTCTTTACTTCCAATACAAAACTTGACCATTTTTCCCCCAAAGGAAGAACAGGTACATTTTCATCACAGTTCTGAATGAAAACTTGGTCACAATGAGGGGAGTTCCTGTAGGATGCAAATGTTGAAGGTTTTACAGTTTTACCTATCAGAATCATCAGATGGCTGAAGCCACAAAGTTATGAAAAAGATCAGGTTGCCTGGGCAACAAATTTTTTCACAGTCAGCAGATCAGTCTTGCAATTTATTTTTAGCTTTTCTCAAGGAGAGAAATACCATTGCAGAGGAATGCTGGCAACAAATGAAAAAATGCAGTTCCTAGCAGTAGTAAAAATATTAGTTTGATTACACTGGTACGAAAGGAAATATGATCTAGGCTTCTGCAAAAAGGCAAACATCCAAGCTTTTAATGTGAGAAGTTGCAGTACGCATGGAAACCACTGGTTTTGTATCCAATTTGCAGGAGCAAAACATGAGCTACTCAAATGGCTAGTTACACATCTAAGAGATAAACATGCTTTACCTGTACAGAACCAAAATCTGTCACTGCATCTTACAAAGCAGCTATAATCTCTTATTTAGCAAGTCCCTGAAATTTATATTCGTGTTACATGCACTTCAACACTTGTCCAGAGTAAATATATTTGAGAATTTGCCACACTTCTCAGCTGTCACAAATTTTATTTTGGTACTTGTTTACGTGGAGTGACATTAAAAAAGAAATTAATCAGGAAAGATAAAAACATATACAATTAGTTATGATGTTCTAAGATAGCTTTTATTACTAGGTCTTGTGAACAGCAACACGTGCTCAGCAACTCAGGACTCAAACAAATAGGCTCTTTTGGGGCATTTTGCACACTGACACAATGGTATCTCTAAGGAAACAGTTCAGATATTTCACAGGGAAGCAATGGACAAAAAAGGATTTTCTGAAGAATCTGAATTGTCATCCCTTGTTGAAGAGGTGTTCTATCTCCATGACAGTGAAACTTCCCTAATGCTCAATAAACCTGGTGTACAGATACTCTGGAAACAGTACTCATCTCAGTTTCATGGATTATCCCTTACTTAGCACGGCACCTGAAACTTTTAAGAAGAGGTTCCCTCTGACAGCTGCTTTCCAATCAGATGAAACTCTTGAACCAGAAGAAGTTGTATTCCCTAGCTCAATGTAAACTTCTACTTAGAGTTTACACGTGGAGAGGATATGCAGGTAGATGTTTTATTCCTTGTTAAGCTACTGAGTCTAGTTTTAGAAAGATTTCTTGTAAATACAGGTCCAGGTGTGCTCTCAGACAAGCTTTACACAGCTAAACAGTCTTGTTCTTTCTAGGCAGCTGCCAAAGCCTTCTGTCTTTGTGGACCTGATTTGACTTGCTTATCCTCAGGCTCTGCAGAGCAGGGATGCACGAGGACAGCAGAAATGGCATTTCAATTGCAATTCACGGTTTCAAGAACTTTCTGTCTTTGGAGGGGCCAAGCCAGGATGCTCTAGATTTCAGTGGCCACCAGTGACATCACAGCCCTGGATGAAGCATGCTGGCCTCTGCTCATTATACAGGTTTTAAAAGGCTACAAAAATCCCATGAGAGAAAGTGCTGCCTGGATGAAAGGAGGAGCCATCACTCAAAGCTGAAGCCCTTCATTTTTCAGCTGTGTGCAAAATGAAGGTAACACACAGCCATGTAACTCCCATTCCCATACAACATATGCATCTAAGATAAGCAGGTAAATGGGAGGAGAAGGAAAGAAAGACCAATTCAGGTATCAAATGGCTAGCTCTTGGCCAAAACATATTACGTCACTAGTAGCATCTGTGCAAATTGCCCCACTTTGGGAACCTTCCTCAGTTCTGTTGCATAATTCCACTACAACTTTAATTAATAACATGCAGTAATCTGCACTTAAATGCCCTTTGTACCCAGATGTTGATATGACCCCTAGCTAGTCGCTCATGTCTATGTCAATACATCATCTGGTAAACTCCAGCAGCCTTCCTCTGCTCAGAACCTAAAAATCTCAGGAGCATCTATCATGAATCCCTATGTATTTTTTGCATCCAACTCCTATCTGTTATTTCTCCATAACTGGGACACACTATGACTTAAACCCCCTTACCTGTCACCCTTAATTCTGGTCTGAATGTATGAGGTTCAGCTGTGTATTTCACCTGCTACCAGCATTTCAAAACCTGATGCAATATGAAGGTTTCCTTAGCAACAGTCACCATAGGAAGCCCTTCAAAGATGCCTTTCCTGACTCCTTTCCTACTTTTCAGATATTTATACAGGTAAATTAGATAGAAAGTTTTGACATGAACTTACAAAACAGAAGCATAAAAATACCTGCGTTGAGTTTGAATGCTAATAACTTATTTCTGAACATGCTCAGAAAACATCTTTCATTTAAGCTCATAGTATTACATCTAGCAACTTGCACAAAAAGCAGAATGGAAAACTTTTCTAAAAAGGGTACCCAAAAAAATTTCTTCTCTTCCAAGAAAGCTTATGTGATCACCTTTGATAGGGACGAGCCGCACTGTATATTTATTATCTGTCATGTTAAGATAATTAAGCAACTGGTTTATGAACCATTGAACAAGTGTGGCACTTGATGATGCTGTATGTTTAGTTGCAATTCATGCTTTATTCCATCTTTCATAATAATCTAATAATGAGGTACCAATTAATTATCACAGCTTTGAAAGGAGAGTCTGGAAAATGCCACTGCTTCAGTAATGTCTCCAGTAATATTTTATTTTCTCTTTAATTATATCCCAAAAGCAAATCCAGCCAATATAGCTGCAGCAAAGTCACCACTTGTAAATGGCAGGCTAGCAAACCATTAATCAATAGGCTCTGCAAAGAAATACCTCTTCTATGCTGAGCAAAACATGAGTTTGATTTTACAGGAGGCATAAGCAATAAAATACCTACTGCTAATACCTAATGTGATGATTCCCTTTTACTTGTGTACCTGCCACTGTGAAATATTACTGAAACAAGCTGTTTTCAAGCATGATGCTTTCAGCATCAGTAAATCAGCATTTCACTGGTAAGGAAATACCATCCTTATTTATGCAAGACCCCTTGCAGAAATGTGCTATTTCTGGAAGAGGCAGCCATCATAAAATGTTTTTCTCTGAAATTATAGCTGTTCATGGTAAAGAATTATCCAGATCTCAAAGCAAGACAGAAGCATGGACGGTGAAGACTACAAGGAAAAGACGTCAGGGCTTTGTTAGGGCAGGGACCTCATTATAACTCTGCTATCTTTCTACACATCTGCATGTGAACCACTAAATAAAAAAAATTCTAGTTGAGATTCTAAGCTAAAGCCAAGGCTGCAGACAGGAGAAGGAATAAACTGAGGGCCTCTTTATGGGAACAAGGTAGCTAAGGGCAGTGGAAGACCTGGTGCAGAAGGAAAACAGTTCACTAAAGAGCTGTTAGTGCAATCTGGTAGCATGATCAAAGCATTGCTAATATTTTTTCCACTGGGCAATTGCAATCCTCTCTGCTTGCTGCCCATTGGCCCAGCAGAAACAAAATTTTGTCCTCTAAAGCTTATACGCCTAATTAAAACAACAAAAAAACAAATTAAGAGCTGGTGACCTAGGAGAAGCTATACTTTCATAGGAATTTCTACAGCTTGTTTGACCTTTCAGAGGCACACAGGCAAAAAGGTCTGTCCCCTTGCAGATCTGTCTCGCTTCCAGAAACAGTATCTCCTTTCCTTCCTTCTACAGGTCCTGAGCTCTGCTCTGCCTTTCCAATACCCCCTCCTCCCATTTCTAAGGAAAGGGAGAACATCCAGCCAAAGCTGCACTGGGACCACATGCACTATAGAAGGTCAGCCCAGGGATGTATACTCCTTTCTACAGCTGCAATGGTGCACACTCCTTTCTACAGCTGCAGTAGTGCACCAACAACTGTCTGGATAAAAGGAAATGCNCCCCAATACCTTGAAGAAGTGTTCAGGATAATCAAAGTAGGATATTCCCGGAATGACCAGAAATTCTTTCAAAACCACTTAGCAGATTTCATTTTCAAAATAAGGTGTTCTTTGAGACAGAGAGCATGGGTCTAGGATTAACAGGAGCAGGGATCTGCCATACTTTCATCACCTAATGAGCATTGGCTTCTGCATAGGACAACCATGTTACTCTCAAATGCAACCTGCCCATTTGATACAAGAGACTCCACCAAAAAGACCAGGTCTCTGCTGTTGTTTACACACTCTTTTTAAAGCCTACTTATCAAGAAACACAGGTGGATTATATAGATTCACTTTTTTTTTTTTCAAAGTGGCTGGAGTAAAGGCCTGTGAGTTTTGAAAGGTCAGTCATGGTTATTGAGTGCTTCATAACAGTACTAAAAGCCTTTTCATAGCAAAAGCACTTGATCACTGGAAAAATATCGATTCAGGCACCAGAAAATACCACTATGTAGGACATGAAGAATATCGCAGAGCAGGAGAACTCAAACACACAAAGAACAGGTCACAACAGCTTTTCACATCTGGCTTTTAAGAAAAAGAATGGTTAGATCTTTATTTTTTTAATTGCTAGCTAGATAAACCACTACTACTTTACGTTGGTTTTAAGGAGAAATATAAACACATTCTCATTTTTGATTCCTCTATGCGGTTTCTCTTCTTTGACTTTTCCTTCTCAGAGAAACTTTCCTGACTTGTGGCAATTGTGGTATTCATATCCAGAGAGCTGACTTCACTTGATATCCATTCCTAAACAAAACCTCATTTCTTAGCCTTTTGCATCACCGCCAAGGCATTTGGGTACACAAAGGGATGAACTCAAAAAATGGGACAGCACTTTTCAGTAGAACATGTTCTATTGTGCCAGGCCATTGTTTGTTGCAATATATATTTTATTAAAAATATTAAAAGTGCTCATACTTAGGACTAAGTGGATAAAGGTCAGTTCCATAGCCTACATTGTAAACGCAGAGAGCTTTGCAAGCCGTAGATGTCAGGAGATTTCTTGAGTCTGCCAACACATACAAGGCTGCTTCAGGAAGGGGACATTTAAATGTAGTTTTGGACAATTACATGAATATTCAAAGTGCCAGGTTGTCCCTCATGGGTACGATCATAAAGTTCACAGTTTCAATGTTAACACAGGATGTCATTCTAGAGATACAGAAGATGGTTAATCTAGGATTAAGAGATTACAGTTCCTTCTCTTAGTTTTCCAACATTAAGTACAGATAGTTTTCTAAAGTTTGGGTGGCAACAAAGGACAATTGAAGTCATGCATCCTTTGAGACCACGACATAAGCAGAAACTAAATAATTTGTCCTAGAATCATGTGGCATTTTCTGGGGTTAAACTTTAGAAGAGTGGAGTAGTCTATCTTAAATAATATCACAGTCAAACAGATCATACAGTTATGCACAGCAATATGGATCTACTTGGGATGGGTTTTTTCTGCTTTTGGAATGAAGGCGTAGATTGACTGATAGAATCCCATAAGTGCTTCTCTTTACAAACTCATTAAAGAAATATAAACTGTGCGCATTGAGGCTTCTAAAGTTAGATGGGTTGGGATAACAGGGAGCAAGAGGCATTGCAAATTCAGTATTTTTCTCTTGGAAAAATCTATGAGGAAAAACAACGACAACAAAAAACCACAAACAAAGAAAAAAGAGGGAATTAGCTGATGTCTACAGAAACTAAATCCGTCTCCCCCTGGCTCACATACATTAACATCTAGTAACTTCCATGGAGGGAATGTGTTAGGTAAAGGATAACATACCTTTTCTACTGCATTACAGACAGAAATTTCTATTAAGCTGCTAGTGAATGGGGACAATATGCTTTACTAATTTCTTAGTGGGCATTTTAACGGAGTTGTAAAATACAGCAGTGTGAAATCCCTTCAGATTGTGCCATTACCAGGATTCAGATCAATGCATAAGAAATGAGCTGTGGAGACAGCTGGGTGTACCTGGAATCAGCTTCTTTCACAGCTCCAGTGATATAAAAAACATAAGAAACATAACTAGGACTTTGAAAAATGTAACTTAGGACACTGAGTAAAGCATGAACTTGGTGTTTGCTTTGAAGCTTGAATTACATGTTATGTCTCAGTATTTTCTACACAAGATGTATTGTGATTAGTATCAAAGTAAGAGGTCTTCCCCAATGCAGTACTATTCCTGCACGTGCTGCTGATGTCCATCAACAAATGCTGTTCCAAAGCTTCTTAACTAATCTAACAATATGAATTTGGGAATGTGTTTTGCAGCATTCAGAATTCAAGTATACTTGCTGGAAAATATCTGGGTTTTATTCCCTAATCAAAATGACAACTTCTATGATTTGAAAGGCAGTGGAATGGTTGTTTATTACCTATTGAAAATTCACTTAGTGTTGCTCAAAAAATTACATCCAGGAATGCAGCTCAGCTGATTACTGTCACACATTCTCTTCTTCTATCGCTGCAAGAGGCCATTTAGTTTTCAGTCGTAAGGGCCATGATTCACTAAGAGACAGAGGCTACCCTCACAGCCCACCTCCATTAACCTCCACTGGAGCACACACAATCCCACATTTTCTGCAGCAGAAAAGTCCCTTTTCCTAGTCCCAATTATATGTATAGGGGCCGAATATTTCTGCAAATACACACACACTTTCTCAGAGCATCACTACAAAAGGACACTGGTGATGGTAACAGTAGCAAACGAATCTTCAAACCTCATGTTATCAATAGATCATCCTGGAATCAAAAGATTCATTAAGTGAATATGCAAGTCCCAATGCACTTGGTTCTATAATAGCACATAAGTTAGCACAGTCTTTAAGACCAGACAATCCAGGTGTTGGCGGGATTTTTTTTAAGTATACTTTGTCTACTGTTCCACTTATTCCATTACTGTCTTTCCCTGTTTGCACTTTCTCACTTAGCCTCACAAACTGGGACAATAAAGACCAAGAAATTTTTTTTTAATGCTGTGAGAATTTTGTTTCTTAAAGAAATGATCTTGTCTTTAGTATATTTAGGGAAAGCCCAATTCCTCCTTTGCTGATGAAGGAGAAAAGTGCATCTAAAATTATTTACCTCTGGCCAAAATGCTCCTGCTCTGCAAGTGGGAACTGGACCCTGCTTTTTTTCTTCTACAGGCACGTGACCTACCTTGCATACTTGCTTCTAGATGTTACCTAGTCACAAGCATGTAATAAAGATGTTGTGCTCCAAGCCTCTGTGTAAAGAGGTACATAAAGAGAACCACATATGGAGGAAGTTTGGAGAAGAATGAAATCCTGGCCTCACAGACATCCTTGACAACTATTCCCACTTACATAAAGAGAGACAAAACAGGCTTCTCACCATAAAAACGAGACTTTTCATTTCCTGACTCACATGCACAGGAACGAGTTGGACTTCTTATGTATGGAGAATGCATTTTTCACACCAGATATCAAATATGTTCTTCTGAAAAATAAAACCATACTCTGTAGCGATTTTTGCTATATGTTCATTAGTGAAAGATTAATCATATGGGGCTGGCTTTTGAAGATGAGCTGTGCAGTGCTTGGTCTGCATGCTATTGTACTGAGCATATGTTTTCTGCTACAGTTGACAGGTGGTACTGTTTTTTACTGAAAACAATTAACATCAGGGTCAAAATGGTTGGATATTTTATTATTCTGTTCCAGGTGTGGAAAAATGTAATTAAAAATAATAGACAGGAGGCTACTTTAATTTTTAACTGTGTGCATGCCTGGTTATGTGTATACAGACCAGTTAAACTAGAAGCATGTTAGGCTATTCATGCCTCAAAAGCAAAAACACTTTTCCCTCTGAAGTGACACAAAACATCATACACAGAAATTTAGTAGTATCTTTTAGCAGCATGGAGGGGGAATGACTTGGTGTATAGAGAGAAGAACCTCATTTATGGGGTGCATGTAGCAAAAGCTTCCCCTCTGATAATCCCTATATTTATGTGGCTGGTGTTTACTTGACAAGTTACAGAGTGATAAGGAAGATTATAAATACAACTCCTACTTAAGTTTAGGGTTTTTTCTTCCCCAGCAAATACTTAACAAGTAAGCACAGAATTGCATAGATTTTTTTCCTATTCTAAAGGCTCCCTGAAATTTCAGTAGCTCCCTAAATGCTAGACAAAGTTTCCTTCGAAAATTACAAACTGACTAGTGATCTGTACTTACAGAGAACAGAGAACTTGCCCTTTAGTTCTGTCTGGTGCCCCACAATTTTCTGTTACTTGTATGTGTAAATAAATAAATAAAAAAATGTGTATAAATATTTTTCCCAAATTTCAAATTGTAGGAGTTTTAAAAAGCTGCAAGGTCTGTTCTTTCAAAACAAAAATAATTTTAAAAAAAATTAGTCTGCTTTCTGCTAAAAGAAGTCTGGATTTTTGTGAGGCTATTATTTTTTCCTGCAGTCAACAATGATAAAGAAAAGCATGACTTTGCCAGGTGTCGAACTACAAAGGAAAAAGCCTCAAACAAAGCAGTTGTGTGAATGAGTAATAAGGGCCATACTAGGAGAATATTACAAATGGATTTTTATTTACAAGGATCTTTACATTCTTTAGTTTACTAAAATGAACCCTTTAAACTGATGACTAAGTAGAAAGTTGGTAAAATACTCGGTTACTCACAGATTATGCTGCAGTTTGAAGCACCCCATCAAAGCAAAAAAACGCCCAGTTTGTTCAAACTTATTCACTTCTTTGGGAAAAAAATTGTGCCAACTTCAGACAAATCAATAACATGAAACTATTCTAACAGAATAAATCTCTAAGCAAAGCCAATCATTGACCTCCCTTACTATAATCATTCCAACTAAAATTATTTTTAAAAGTTGTGCTGATTTATGTACTGAACCACCTAAAAACAAAAATAAAAGCTGGTGCCTTGACAAAATACATTGCCAGAGATGTGAGAAAATAAGCATCAGTGTAATGCTTACCATGAAGCCAGCATTAATGCTGCTATCAAAACTATTAATTTTGTCCACAGCTCTGTGATTTCTTAACCACTTTCAATACAGTATTACTGTTATCATTGTTAAGATTTATTTCCTGGATTAATGTCCTATTTCAAATTTTAATTTCAAGCGATTTTAAATTCAGCATATAAACTGTCAGTTCAGAAAGCATATTCATTAAATTATAGAAATGGTCAGAAATTATGTAATTATCTGAGCTAGAATCCAGCTTTTAAAACTACACAACCTAATCTTCCCGTTATTTAAGAAAAATATGTACATGAGGGAGAAAGAAAAAAAAAAGAAAAAGAAAAAGCCTCTGAAGTTTATTTAAAGAGAATTGTGTTTGTAGGAATTATTTGACTTATTTAAATTGATGTTATTTAATCTTGGCTACTGCAAGCTCTATCTCCATAGATGAATACTAAGTCCCTGCAGGACTTCTGAGGTCAGTGTACATGTCTCTGACTGGCTCAGTTTTTATCTGCTGTGTATGACTTTGCTGATGACTCAAAGAAAAGCAGGCAGTATGTTTAAGACTTTTCTAGACAACCTGCTGTATTCATGCCTCAGACTCCAGCAACATTACTAGCTGTTGTACCCAAATTAAAATTACATCCTGCTTGGTAGGCAAAGAAGCAGTTTTTGGGACATGTTCCCTCAAATGCAAATTCACACCTTAACCCCACATCTAACATGGATTCCTATCACATGAAGCACCTCTCTGGCTGCAAGAAGCTAATGTGGAGAAGAGCAGAAACTCCATGATGGGGTGGTTCAGGATGTCCTATTGCTTCTGCTTTCAGCAGCCAACTCCAGCTTTTCATCAGCATGAACAGAATGCTTTTTCTCTTCTGGTTTACAGCACCTAAACCATCCTGATCTTTTTCCCCTCTCAAATGCATGGTGTGGTAGATTATTTTTAAGAATCCACAAAATAAAGCCAAACACCTTGCTTCAAATAAGACATAGAGTTTATCTTATGGCCAAGATAAAGTCTTTTCCTCTCTGAGTGAACTCAGAATTCAGCAGCATCACATCAGCATACCAAAGTGTAATGGGAACTGTAGGAACACAAGTCTTTCATAAATCACTGAGCTGTCCCTTGCCAGGCAGCTACCCCTCACCTAGAACAGGGTAACATAGCTGACATTTCATCCCCCGCCCCAGGATATTCTGGAGCAAATTAATCTCTTGCACAGACTAATGAGATGAAAGTACATCCTGACAGGCAGAAAACCTGGAACAACCATTTTGCCACATCTTTGTGTTTTAAATGTAAGAAGCAAGCATATGGTGTTGAGAACATTTTTATTGATAAAAGCAAAGTTGTAGATCAATAATGAATGTATCCAGAAGCCCTGCTGTGATAGCATGTTGCTTTTGAGCACGTACAGTTGAAATGCACTCCTGCTAATAAAACTCCCAAAAGTCAAGTTTTTATCACCCACTCATGCTGTGCTTGCAAAAATCTGATTCATTGTTTTGCAATACCACCTCTGTTGGTAGGACTTAAGGAATTTGTGGTAGCTAATACACTATGATTTAAGCAGGCATATGCCAGATCAGTGCTATAATAAATTATTTTTACATTCAACACCCACCAGCAGCAGGAACTACAGCTCAGACAATGATCTCAATGGACTTCATGCATTTTATCTGTTTGAACGGTGTTTTTACAGATCATATGGTGGCATCCAAGATACTCTCCTAGACTTTACTGGTGCTTGCTGAAATTGAATGCATGCTTAGTTTCAGTAATTATCTTTGGGAATTTAGGAAAACAGGTTGAAATAATTTTCTTTTAAACAGGGTGTGAAAATTTCATTTGCTTCCCCTTACATAACAGAAGGCCACAATCTAGTCAAGTTGTCTGTGGGAACAGCAAACTCCACTTCCAAAATTTGTCACCCACCAAACTGCTAATTCATAGAAATAAAAGGCCTAACCATGCTAAAAAAATTCAGCCTTGAATAATACTTAGATTTGATGTAGAAGCATCTCCATTATCGTTCCCAAGTTTAAATCCTAATTTGTCTCTTGCCAGCTATTTCAAACACAGCTCCTTATTGAAAAAAAATCAGGAACTGTGGAAAAGATTTCATAGAAACTTATGTTGCCTATCCAAAACAGCTCAAGTAATTGAACTATTTCCTCACTAGAATCTGCCAAGGCAAATAGTCTGTATCATAACATAATGATCCACGTCTCAGACTAGAATGAAACTGAGATGAGAACAAAAGGAGCGAAAATGGATGTAGTCCAATTATTGTAGCTCTAAAGCAGAAGAACAGATAACCATGATCTCATGTTTACACCATTAAATATGCTTTAACATAGAACATAATTTTTTAAGAGGATCAGCTGTTCAGACCTATGTAACATGGACCAAATTTCTCTTTGAATTCCTACTCATGATTACAAGTGTGTTTTAAGGGCACAATCTGTGCTAGGCTATAACATTTTTGGCTTCGTCTTGACTGGAAGTCACAGAAGCCTGTTGTTTCACCTGAAAGCTTGTTATCATGGATATTCCACCTCACATTAAGCGTGCCTTATTTCTTGGCTTTGCCTGAATCCATCTTTCAGCTACTGCTTCCTGCAAGATCCCATTGCTTAGTTTCAGCACAGAATAAAATATGCAAACAACAACAACAACAATAATAATAACAATAATAAATCCTCATTTTATGAACCCTTGTGTGAGAAATGTAAGTCCACTAAGAACCTCAGAAGAAGCCCTCCCTCAGTACATATCTCCTAGCCTGCAAACCACCACTCAAGCCTTTGATGCTCTCAACAGCTAAATATCAGCAATTTACTCTCCAGCATACAAGGTAGGCTTTGCTGCTCTTGCAAGGTCAGTCCCTGCAAAATGACATCATGCCAACACTCATTTTACCCACACAGAAGTTTACAGTACAGCCTATAGACAAGTGCATCATTACATAAGAGGCACACGACAGGCATCTTGAAGAGAGCACGCACCTCTCTAAACAGAGGACTAGTGGAAAGCAAGCCACACCAGTGGAGCTGCCTAAAGGGAGCTCTGGGCTCAAAACCCAGTTTTCCATACAACATGCAACTCAAAGACCCACAGACCCAGTTCTACATGGACTAGGGGGTTTCAAAGCCTTCTACAACCAATGCACCATGGCATCTCAGGCCAGTGGGAAGCAAGTGGAGGTCCCCAAAAGTGCTGGGCTTTGACAAGGAGGAATCAGACTGTGCTTCTTTGCTGCCCTTCCTCATACAATGTTATCTGCTATGTGAACAGATAACATTTCCCGTGCTCCATGCAAGCTCTAATCCCATTTGAACACAGGCGCTATCGGCTTCCTCCCCATGCCACCCTGCACTGCCTGTCTCCTTTGACAGTCCACCCAGATCATGCAGGCTGCCAAGCTCGCTATGAAAAGTAGCCTGTCTCACCCGAGCATAAACAAGCCTTCTTCTCTCCTCCCTCCTGTTTCCCCCAATAATCTTTCCTCTTACCACACCCTGCAAGTGTTCTTGCAAATAAAAATTCAAACAAAACGATCCTCAAGCCCACGAACCCCCCTAACTCTTACTCTAACATCTTACACAAAAGATGCTTTTTGGCCCATGGGGGTCACAAATCAATACGCAGTTTTTGAGCTGAATATCTATAGTGTTCCATGTAGGCTGTAGCAACTTAAAACTGTAAAGAATAAGCTGGGGCTTTTTTGTCACCATTTATTATATTGATTGTGTATTTATTCCTTGAAGCAGGATTCTGCTTAATGTTCTGTGCTTTGAAAAAGCCTGGCAGCTGGTGTAAATGAGTTATAGACCCATTTGCCACCAAATCAAAGCCCAGAGTCAGATCAAAGCCAGACAAAAAAAAAAAAAAAAAAAAAATCATTTTTCTGTCACAGACTGGATGGCTTCTTCTCTGCCCTGTAAATAAAATTGATATTATTTCATCCAGCTTCTATTTTCTCCTGATCAAAATATGATTATGCCTAATGCTATCCTGTCCAGGGCACTGAAGTTATACGAGATGTGAAAGCTTATTGATGTATTCAATTACTGGATGCTGCTCCATTGTCTGCTGAGCAGAGATGCTCAGTTATCGGTTCTTTAGAGCTGTACGTTTCTGCCTAACAAAGTCATAACTCCCACAATTACCTGCCTGATGGATGGAAAACAGAAATATCTCATGAGTCCAATGCTGTTATCAGCTCTTCTCCATCTCTGAAATTGCTTTATATTAATGAGATTAGGGCTTTGAAAGAGGTATCACAAGACTTAATTATTTATATTTTTCCTCCTATGGTAGAAACACACTCATGTCTCTTGATCTGCATAATGATTTTTCTATAGTACAGCGTTTCCACAGTAAGAACTAGATGAAATGTGAAAAGCAATGAAATGTAACCTTTCTAAAGGCTTATGTAACTAGGGCTTACATATCTATTTTCCCATCATCTAGACATCTAACCCATACACCACAGTAGTTGTCAGAAGAGTCCTTAGCAGAATCTGCACTGCAAATACAAAGAGACACTCTTGCATCTAATTAGGCTGAAACACACAGGCTAAGCTCTTGGGAGCTAGGTGCATCATCTGGAGGTACCCACACTTTTTATAAACATACTGAATATCAGTGACATTTTTCTCCCCATAGCTTTCCAGCAAGAGCTATCCATGCTTTATAACAGTACTGAGTAGGCACATGCAGAATCCTGCTCTCCCAATGCCCATGCACTCTTACCTATACTCTTTTCCTAGGAAATCTAGTTGGTGGTTACAAGACTGCTGGTGATGTGTTTTTACCCCTGCCTTGGGCTTGTAGTAGATGGGGTTTTTTATCAAATAAAAACACCTTCTTTTACTACAATTTACTCCGATGAGACAGACAAGGAGAGGTATTTTCCACACAGTTGTTCTGGGATACTATGCCTGCAGTAAGCATTGAGATTTTAATATAAACAATATAGCTGTGACACAATGCAACTGCCCTAAAGGCTGCTGAGGCTAGTTCTGTGTTTATTATTATCTGTGTTACACTAAAAAGCATTTCAGCTTTGTCATTGTAAAACAGAGAAAATTTCAATCCCACAAGGAAGAACTTATTGTAGAAGTGAAGCATGTGGAGATGACCTTGGAAGTATAGCAACCTGAAAAAAAAATGCTGGTCCAAACTGGGTTGCTGTTTAGAAATGCTGCTGCTCCCTGAAGTGTGCAAGCAAAATGTTTAACCAACTAACAGATTAAATTTTCTCTCCTTAACATTTAGTAATAGGCGATCTTGGCTTGGTCCAACACAGGGTGTAGTTTGATGCTGAGGCTCCCTTGGCCCCCTGGGAGTGATTAGATCATTTAGCAGCTCTTTCTGGCATTCCTGACTGCGCAATGCATGCAGTTGGTGACATTCAATTCATCATCCTCAACTCCCAGGAGGTGGAATTATGGAGCTCTTCAGAAGTGACCTCACAGCCCCATGTCCTGCTGCTCCTCCCACCTACTTGTCTCCATCTCTGACTGACTGTCTTTCAAACAAAAAGGGTTGAAGTGTCACTGCCAAACAGATGATTTTCAGCGGTATTTCTCCCTCACAGCTTATCATTCTGTAGCAGTTTGACTGCTGTCACCCTCCTTTATTATATATAGCAGATGAGAGGAGTAATCTTTCATTCAGAGATGACAGTTTGTTTTATAAAATCTTAGAATGGTGCAAGCTTGGTATCACTGGCATAGAGCTTGAGGTACTCGTACCAATGCCAGAGATGACCACATCTTCCCTTTAGACCCCGAAGTTATTTTGGATGCACTAATACAACATCTTTGCCGAAGTGGAGTCTATTGTAACATTTAAGGATTGAGATCTGTTACACTTAGCACCTATACTGCATTTCATACAGAAAAACAAATCAGACCAAAGCAGTTAAAGCAGTATAGCTAAAATCCTGGGACAATAGCTTTGAAGACTAAACAACTGCATTTATTTAATGATTAATCTCTTTGGACCTGTATTTATCTGCATTTCTCGAATACTGTTTTCCTTCTTCACTCAGGAGCCTGTAACTCTACTATAGGAAATCGTGAATCAGGATAGTTCTTCGGGATTTGTTTAGAAAGCATGTTATCATGTGAAGTGGAACTACTGATGACATTTTCAGAAAGCTATGAATAATCACACACCATTAAAACTGTTGATTGAAACAGTGCTTTGCCATGACATGGACTAAAAATGTCATAAGTAAATGCAAAATCTCCCTAGCAAAAGGAAAAACCAACCCAAAACCCAGAGTATTATACCCCAACATGTTCCATCTAATGTATGCTAGATGCAAAATAAAGGAAGGAGTTTCCAATGAAGACAATAGAAAAACTTCCATTCATTTCAGTGGGATCAGGTTTACACCAGTTGTGGTCATTTCCTATGGAATAAAGAGTATAAGCTGCCTTTGAAAAAGAGCTGAAGACTCCTTTCTGTCACACATGGAATCTTTCAATAGCAGTACATTATTTGTATTAAAAAGCTGCTTTGTTTTTCTGAATTCAGAATATCAGCCTGCTCTTTCTTAAAAAACATCAAACCAGTAGTTTCATGTAATGTACATGCTGGGAATAAATCTGTTTATAGAAATTGTGAAGACCCAGGTATGTGAGAAATTGAAAGAATAAAATTTAGCCAGCACAGAATATAGGAGAACTGGCATACCAGAATGTGGAGCAAGTTCTCCTCATTCCCTATGTGGTGGGATCCGATAGGTTTATCACTTCTGCAGGCAATACCTACCGCATGTGAGCTCAGTATGTCTGAAACGCAGGCTGCCATTTCAAACAGCCCAGGAAACCATCCCCAGGAACACCAAGGCCCTACTTATTTCAAAACATATTTGCTCTAAATAGGAAACCACTATTTAGGAAGAGGCTGTCATTTCCAAGCTGTTTTCTTAGTGACCAACAGGAATGAAACAAAACACGTTTTACAGAATAGTGTTTCATATCCTGCATGCCAGGCAGTAGTATTTTTAAAAAGTTTCATTCCTGTAAAGCTAAACTGACTTTTTAAAAATTTTTTTTTAATTAAAAACCACTAACAAGGGTGCTGTGTGTGTTGTTAACACTTCAGGAAAATAGTAATAAAAAGTAATCAGTGAAGAACATGATCCATGTATTGATGAAGTTCATTTGCTCGACCACCATGCTCAAAGCATGGGCAGAAAGCTCTGCCCTATACCTCTATCTCTGCAAATATTTATAGTATTTATTTGAATAACACACCCCTATTCTCTGTGAGACAACAAGTACATCACCAGAATGATGACACAATATCTGCAAATTTCGAAGGGTTACACTAGATCTTCATAGAAGTGTTCAATTTTGGCCTTTAAAAAACCCACCGTTTCTCACTAGGCTTTCTGGCTAACTTTCATAGGAAACTTTGGTCCAAGATAGACAATTAATGAGCTTCCTCTCAAGCTAATAAAAGTTTGCCAAATTACAAGCAACTGAAAATGAGGTGTACATTACTTCTTGAAGCTGGCTGATGTTTCCCAATGTCACTGTTTTCATCTTGTATAAGGCAACAATTTACAATATTCTAAGAAGAAACACCCTTTAAATATTTCTCAATATTACGCATTTACCCATCTGATGGCTCGGGCAAAATTACCCCAAAACAGGCAGTGCTAGTAAGTAGTAGCCATTTCAGTTGGATATTAAATTCTTTATTCTAAATTTTTGAGTCATTCAACTTCAATTGTTTGTAAAAGCCAGTAGCAAAGCTACTACCAGGTGTGTCTGGTTTCTGGATCTCAGAAGGTGCAAGATATGACAGCATCTTGAGGTGAAGAAAAAGAAAAAAGAGAATTGCACACACTGAAATAAATCCTCACTGATGCTTTCTATATGCCATTCATTTCGGACCTAATCCAAAACCCACTGAACTAAGAAGAAGCACATTCATTATATTTGGATAAAGCCATTATTCATGAAAAATACTTCTGCTCTCAAGCATGCTCTGATTAAACATAATAATATATCCACATCTCACAAGCAGCAAATAGTCAAAGCAAACAATTTACAAGCTTTATTTACAAGATCTGTGCAGTGAATACCTAGGAATGAATAATCCCTTTTGCTGGTATCAGGGTCAACTCACACATCAGAGGGACAGAAAACCAAGACTAAATGAGGAATGAATTCATTTTCATTGCATGCTTTAGCCAGCTCTTAGTATAAACTAGCTGAACAGAAGTTGATCTGGCTTTGAATTAATTTGATTGTGATTATTGTACGGCACTGCAGGAAATCTGTAGTTTTTGTACAGGGGAATCTGAGTTTTAAAAACCCAAAACCCTCCCTTTCCCCCAATGTCCCCAAGAAATTCCTTTTTTCCCCAGAACATCACCAAAGATGTTCTTTAGCGAGCACACAGCAGAGCTTCTACTTCGACACCTGGAAGCAGGCAGGCAATAGGAAGAACCATAAACCCCAAATAAACAGCTATGTTATACAAAACAGCATCCGTCTGTGCTGTGTTCAGGGAACTGCTGCATTGCCCTCCACAAAAATTCAGCCTGGCCTCGTGCCTGCCAACACAAGGATGGAGGCAGCAAGCCACTGGTGCCCAACGCTGGCAGCAAACATCCACACTGGCTCGCCTAGCCATCCCCAAAATGACTGATAATTGCCTTGTACAAAAGCATACGAATTCCACAGAAACGTTGTCCAAGATTCTGAGGAGACATAGGATGCATAGCTGCCCAGGAGCCATCAGCTGGAGCCCTGCACATTAATGCTCTCCTTTCTTATGCACTTTATGGTGGTGTTCTCTGCTGGCAACTGCTTTTCAGAGCTGCAGGCTTCAGTGAATTTTTAGAATATTCATTAAAAAACTTGGACTAAAGCTACTGCCTTTCTGCCAAGCAGATCTGTTTGCGAAGGTAGTGTCACTGGTAGAGATATTTTGAAAAATCAGCCTTTCAAGCTTATATTATCCAATGAATTGTTCAAACACTCTCTGATATTAAATAGTTCAACTGAATATAGGTAAAACTTTATTCCCATTTACATTAGTACTAGTCCTCCTGTAGTTTAAGCCAGAGGTGAAGTTTGAGAGTTCTGGATTTGTTTACTGGCTGAAAGGAAAATTTAGATGCTCATTTTCTCCCTAGAAAATAATCTGATAAAATGGACAAACACACATTTCTCTTAACTACAGCTTCCAGAAAGCAGCAGGAATATTTGACTTATTCAGATTAATTTTTCAAGAGTGCAATTTTATTTCTGCGATAGAATGTAACGCAATCTTGTTTAATGCTGTAAAAAGGCATTCCTGGGCTGCTAAATTCCTATCAACTACACCTTTTGCAAGTTTAGCCTTACTTGTTCTAGAAATGTCAGTGAGAGGCAAAATGCCCTGGCAATTAAATATTGTCCCTGAGGTAATTAAAAATACTAGTGATACAAAATAAGAATACGGTTATACCCTCTAGATGTCCAGTCTGAAGAAACAAAAATAAGTCATAGAAATAGAACATGGCAAATAGATGGATTTCAGAAAGAGCCACAGAAATTTCTTAACGCAATAATAACAGCTATTTCAACTCCTTTACTAGAAAAGGAAACCTGTAGCACTTTCCAAAAACATAGCTAGTGCCCAACAGCAGCACCTGCTTACATGCTTCTCTTCTGTAGATCAGATTAATAGGCAGGAAATCTTTAAGCTCATCACAATTTTAACAAAATAAGAACTGAACTCATGACAGATCTTAAAAACATCTAAATGTGGTTCAAGTTCAGTGAAACAATCACATTTATTTGTTTGCACTGATATACTGCCTCTGACTCAATTCTCTTGTGGTATAGATGGTCATAAATTTTAAGCCTCAATAGGTTCTGATAGTGTTGCCCTTTTTAAACACTGATACTCTGCTTTGCAATACTCCTCCCCAAAATCACAGAAGCCATAATATTCTTAACTGCAGAGTCAGTTTGAGGGGATGCAGTTCTTAAAATGAGCCTCTATTAAAATTCCTTGCAACTGGATCACAGTGTTTGGCAGTATTAGCAATAATCATTAAACCCAGCCAAAACCTTTTTGACAGAAATCTGGGGTTTTGACCAGAGAGAATATTTATGAAAAGTAGGAGGCTTTATTTTAAAGCAGCTTTCCTTGGAGAAAGAACTTATTCTGATGCCTTTTGGTTTACAAAAACAAGAAGTTGACATTTTCTGCAGGAAGTATAGCATTTTCTGATTAGCTCTAATAGCCACTTTTGGGAGATGCTGCAATTTATCCCAGCATTTGAAGTAGTTAAGTGTCATTAATTGCTATTCACTAGGGCATTCAAGGCACTTGGTACCTGGTAAAGATGGGAGCCAGAAATCAGACTGCAGGCCAGGACTGAACAAAACACTTCAGCACACGAATGAAGGATGAGCTGAACACGAATCTCCTGTGCTTTCTTGACCTGGAATGGTGCTTTATAAATTCCAGCAGATATATCAGACCAAGTGCTAGTTTAAGCATCCGATAGCAAAATATGTTGTCTGTTTGTTTTTCTAGTTTCAAAAACTAGGCATCTTTTTCATATATAAAGTGCTGCTAGAAAGTTTTCTAAATATTTTTTCCCCGTATCACTCTTTTTCTCTCTTCATGTTTCTCAAAAATACTCAAAAAAGTATAAATAGCCAAACAAAATATATCTCAGCCTGATATTAAACCCACATAATCTTGTTACCCTGATAAACCTGATCTTGATAATGCCAAAGCTACAGTAATATGTATCTCTTGTCAAAAGAGTCACTTATTTCATTTCCCATCCTCAGAGATGTGCTCTCTAAGTCGGTTTCTGATGGAAACAAATGAAGGCAATGATTTGTCTTGAATAATAAAGCACCTGCAGCTGTTTGCAGCATTTAGAATGATGGCTTATCATTAGCAGAAATGCTTATATATTCCAAGCACCCTACATGCCTTGCAGGTAGGACGCCAGGGCCTGTGTCATTTACCTTAGTTTCTCATCATTTTCCAATAACAAGAACATCAAGGATGCAGCACATACATCACCTGCCTAGGAGTCTGGATTTGCTCTAGATAGTGACCTTTGAATAAGTCCCCTCTGCCTCACAAAATGTCAATAGGAAAGATTTCCTTAGACTTGATTCATGTAGATCTATAGAGCAGAACTTCCTTCTGGGTGCAGGAGGCAGTGAGCATGATGGGAGCCTGGTCTGTGGCTGGGCAGTGGCAAATGCTAAATAACTTCAGCAAGGATTTTAAAGGCAATTGTACACACAGATACTCCCTAAGCCGGCAAAGCTTTGCAGACCAACTGTTAGGTTTGTCTGTCTTTAACAAGGTTTGTCTGTTCTTAACAATCTAAATGGGATAAGACCTATGCACATATTCCTGTGCAGACCTGAGCATGAAGTAGCAATAATGCTGGAGAACTGGATGTGGGGCTGTGCCAGCCAACTGATATGGGAACTGGAAGCAGCTTTTACAGCATAGTTATATAGCAAGCAACTCAACCTCATTCAAAATAGATTAACTCATTACAGAAAACAGGAGAATAAATTGCACAGGAATGCGTGAGGGATTTTCAAGACAGTTAATGCACTCTAAAATACCATGAAGCTCCTGTATGACTAGAAAGGATGAATTTGTAGCAGTATAATTTACAATTTAGGAAGTTCAAATAATTACACATGAATCACTGAAATATTCATTAAGGGAACATACGATCCCTTTACATTATAGAAATAGCTTTAAGTTTTTCAGCAATTCGATAAACACAGCCAGATGAATCAGTTACTTGTCACCACCATTCAAATCTTTGGTGATCTATTAAGAAAAAAAAAACTACATCCAGTTAGTTCACATGGTTGCATCTTTGAGTCAGCATTATCTCTAGCTGCAAACTCACAAGCTACAGCTCCAGTGCAAAGTTAATAATCAATTACTATAAATAGCAAGATCAATAATAGGTTAATAATAATGCATTTTTCCTCTTAGGATAAACTGTGCTGCATTCACATAGCCCTAAGCTCAAACAGACACACAGCTGAACACAGGACCATTAACAGAAAGAAGACTCCAGGCATCAGGGCGAGCACAGAAGAATCTTTCTGCCAATACTTACATGAGTCCCTTCCCCATCTCAGTCTGACATCCTGGGCTTTGCCTAGGATGGACAGTAACCAAAGCACAAAAACTAACAGGGCCAGTTTTCACTGCCCTCCCTGTAGTCTCACACAGTCACACTATCGTCTTCAAAATACCACCAGCCCAACACAGCAACATGCACCCTGTACCTACTGCTATTTTCAGCATGATGTTAACTACATTTGGGTGCTCTGTCTTTGGGCATCCTGCACAGCTTTTGCTTGTCCTATTCTCAGTTTATTTCAGCTTAGACATTGCTGTCTTTCCTTTCCTCCAACCCAGGAAAGGATATTCCTAATTCCTCTGCTCCCACTCTTTTGCCCCCCGCCAAGCTTCTGCTCCTTCCAAGCAGCAATACTCTCACAGACATTACAGAGAACCTCTTACTGCACTACTGATCTGACAGACCTATCTCCACCCATCTGGAGACATACCGAAGCATGCTCCTCAAGCCAGTTTTATACTTGCTGCATGCCATATACTACGCATCACCAACCTGGTCCACAACTGTGTTCTCCCAGAAGACCCAAAGAATGAAGGAAGATGACTGCCTAACCTCCTCTTCGGCAGCATGAGTTTTGAACAAATTCAGCCAGTTTTCTCAGAGAGCTCAGGGAGCTTGTGGAAGTGCCACCAGACATAAAGGAGCAACAACCTGCAGGTAGCAAGACACCACACTTCCTTGCTGAAAGGCTGATTTTAGTATTCAGCAGATTGCTTGACTGTATTTGCACTTTCAGTCAAGCCATGGGAGAAAAACTTGGAGCTTATGTTCAATAGACGGGCAGTCTACTGATGGCCTTACTGTTTAGTGGAACCCCTCTCCTGCTTCCTCTGCCTTTCCCTCCCAAGGTGAGGTGTGGGCTCTGCAGGTACCCGTTGGTCCTGTAGCCTTTATGCACTGGGCACTCCATCCTTCAGATGCAAAATCAGGGCTTCCTGCAGCAGAAGCCAGCAGTGCTGCAATGCTTCTGGGTCAGCACTGCCCCCCTGTTGGCTTTCTGTCCAAAGCACCCTGTCCCAGTCAATACAAGTCACAGTCTCTAATTTTCCTTCTGTTCCTACAGAGGCAACATGATCACTGGCTGTCTCGATCACCCTTACAGCAGCACCCACAAATGGGTGCAGAGCAGGCAGGAGGGTTGAAGATATGCTCGCTGTGCAGGACTGCCACTTTTCCAGGATGCTTTACAGAAACCAACTTCAATGCTGGGAAAGGAGTGGAGCCTCATGGTCCCTTTTGGGCCAGATCCAGGAGCTGAGGGAATGGCTCCTCTTCCTTGCATGGTGCTTGGAAACAGTCACACTCATGCATGGAGTTAAGCAAGAGAAATCTATTTACAACACCATTGACAAATGGTAGGGGAAATTCTCCTTCCTTTGTTCCCCTCTGAAGAAACATGAAATTCTGGATTAGTGCTTGAAGACTCACCTAATACGAGCCCTCAGTCCCAAACCAACATCAAATCTATTCCTAGCAGATGTCTATCAAATCTAGCCTTTAAGAAGTTCTGAGGATGGAGTACTTTTTACCCTGTTTTGTTAGGTTGTGCATAAAAGTTAAAAAATTTTAGGTAATAGCATGCAAGCTGTTACAGCAAATTTTGCAAGGCTGTGCACAGGGCTATTATCATATTCCAATATTATTGGCCTTTACTTTCGCTGTGGATTGCTGAACTAATAGGAAATTCCAATTGAATTTGTGCTGCCAGTGAAAAAGCTGAAAATCAGTAAACATGCTAGGAGCAGACTGTGTCTGTAAGAGCACCAGGCAAAGGACTGCTACAGTGAAAGAGAGAAAAGCCTTGGAGAAAAGCTCCAGAGTGAACAAGCTCTGCTAAGCCCTCCAGAATTGCTGTGGAAATGTCTGCCCTTCATTGCAGGGACCCCTGCAGTGGTTTGAAGCCAGTGAGTAACGTATCACCTAATAACCATTGAAAGGAGAGCAGAAAGAAGAAGAAAAGCAGAGAGGAAGAGATTATTTCAGAAGCTTTGCTCACCCCAGCAAGGGTTTTCTGCTTTACAGAAAGTATCATCTAAGAACCCGATGTAATATAACTAGAGCTTTCTACACAGCCTGTCAGAGATTACAGTCTGGGTTTATTTCCATGCAGTTCCACATGTCTTTGGCATGACCTTGAGAGCTGTCATTCTGCAGCAGATGAGTTCCAGGGAATCAGCTTGGCTGAAGCATGCCATCTGCAAGGTGTTTCTCATGTTCCTTCCACAAGCCTCCATCAGCCTGTGTTGAGATTAGTTACCAAACACATGCAAGTTTTACAGGGCTCTCATAGTTGCTTGGGCCCCTAAAGGCCTTTTCCCTTGCATCAAAGCTCTCCCAAGAACTTTTTCCATGGTCTGAGATGCACAAGCATCACTTCCTTCAAGAAAAATGAAAGTTCATGGATAATGCCCAGAGGCCATGTTACCCCATCCCTGGGCAGGCACGCAAGCTCATTGTGCCAAGCGAAACAACACTAAATATTATACACCAGCAACAGCTCTGTCCTTGCTCTCAACCACTACAAGGAATACGCCCTTAAACCAGCATCTCCTGTGCATTGCCTGTTTATCAATCTGTGTTCAGTTTATCCTGAAAAAAGTGCGTATTTCAAAGCAGTGTTGCAGTCAGACACAAATGCATGCATCTCTCCTCAGTCCTTAACCAATATCTTGAAATGGATGTTTCATCTAAGCATAGACAATCCTATGGGATATGTCTGTTAAAAGCTCTATTTTTTCTGAACCAGTGTAACAACAGTAAGATAGAAATAGCAGGGAAGAGAACAGTCCCTTGTCTCGCTGCAGCCATGACACATCAGGGCAGAATTCTGTCCTTTAAAGACAATACAATCAGTATGTGGGCAGGAGTTCAGGATATACCAGAAAGTAACCTCACGGAGAAAATACAGTTCAAGGGCTGCACTTGTAAACTTTTGCATGCATTTAGAACCCAGTCAAGCATCATCACAATTCATGTGGTTAGCCCAGAAGCTCATCATTACTCATTATTTTCAGTTGTTCCCAAGCAATGACTGTGCATGAGCCCCATCGAAAGAAATTTCTTAATGACTTACGGTACTCAAAACACTCGACAAAAATGTTAGCCCTTCTTGTGTTCATGCTGGCTCTTGTATTAGGAGTAAAGAGAAGAAATTAAGATTAGGAGCAGAGTGGAAAAAGCCAGGACAGAGATTAGGATCCGATTTTTTTTTCACCCACCTTCTCAGTCTTGAATTGTGTTTTATTTTTCACTTATCAAGCCTCATACACTAGGCTTCAGGACATCTGCACTTAATTCCCAGCTCTTGTACAGATTTAATACAGTTGTGACTAGGACGTTTTATTTATGACTCAGTTTCCCACATGAGAAAGAAGCTAATTTTTGAAATAGGTCATTAAGATAAAATGAATAACATTTGAATTGCTTAGCTATTATTGTGATGGTCTATGTGAGCAGAAAAATAGCTCAAGGCAATGTTCATTTAGAAGAGGGTGTAGGGCAAACCAGATTTCTAGATCAAAACAAGCAAATCTAATTTCAAATCAGAAAGGTATTTTTATATTTCATTATCTTGCCATTAATGATTTAACTTTTTATTTTAAGGGAGGATGTTCAGTTTCCTGAACTGATTCTACAGCTGCCTCTTTTAAACCTTAATTTCTCTGAATGAACCAGCCAATTTCAGGACTAAATAATGATTGCAACTGCCATTCATTCAGAAAAGCAATTTAATTTTGATCAAGGCCTACCTCTCAGCTTTGAATTCAAATTAAGATAGGCCACAATTTTTGAATGTAGTTACTCCTAAAATAGAAGAGATCTTGCTGCCTGCAAGAGACACATGAACTCTCACCATACTAAAAATTCATGTTAGATAGTTGGTACTTGAAACACAATTCTCATTAAAATGGATTGTAGCATTCATGTCCTGGAAACATGAAGAATAGAGACTAATGGATTAATCCATGGAGAATGCCATAATGATCTTTACCTTGTCCTTGCTAGAATAGCCCTCCCACAATTCTTCTTCCTTTATTCAGCTTCTAACAAACAAGGGTGCTCTAGATGAAAAGAATTCACTGAAATCAAAGTGGCCAAGAATCCTAAACATGCTTTTCTTCAGCTATATGGTGTGATGTAGGTAATGGTGCATTTCACTGCTCCAGTAAGTCCTGAACTACCTTATCTTATAATATCTGTACGTAAGAAAATCTACATCTCAAAAATATGTTTCCAACACTTAGATACATTTTAATGAAAGTGCACCATAAAAATAAGGAAGCCTGAACCCATGAAAAGCCTTACTTGCATAACATTAAACAGCTGAGATTAGGTGGAATCAAATTTCATTCTTTCCAGCTGTAGTGATTTTTTAAAAAAAATTTCAACTGACAGCACTTATCATCATGTACTTTTCTAAAAGGAGACTCCATTGACTGGTTCACTGTATTTTAAAGCTCCTATGATAAAGCCAGGAATCAGACATTTGCATGTGAAAAGTTCTGCAGAGGAATGCTGTTACTTACACGAGTAATTCTGCTAGCTTCAGCATGGTGACCAGTGAATAAAGGACTTGACGTAATCCACATTTCTTTTCTACTACCCCACCAGTCATCTGTCTTAAATATATCCATCATAGATGTTAACATATTTAGAATCAACTCTCTAAAGATCACAAAAGTGATTATAGTGAAATAACCCAGTGTTTCGATGGCAGGTGACTGGACTTATTTATGCAGGGGTTCACTTTTGGCCCAATGTTCCTGATTTTATTGGATCTGACCTTGGAGGAAAACATCCATATTTGTGCTGCTCTAAAACTGGTATTTCATCCACATTTCTGCTTTGCTGCTAGAACACAGAATTATAAGACCATAAGAGACCTGGAGAGGTCATACAGATACAGCAATGAAACATGAATCACAGTTATGTCATTTGTGATCTAATGTTAACTACTTCTAAGGAGAGAGGCTCCACAACTTCTCTCAGACAGAACTTCCCTTGGCAACTCTTCTTGCAAGGCATGCTTTTCCTACTGCCTAAATTAAAGTCTTCCTTGCTTTAATCACTTGCAGTATCTCCATGTTTACAGAATCACATAGAATTGCTATGGCTGGAAAGGACCTATAAGATCATCAAGTCCAACCATTATCTATCTCTACTAGGCCCACTTCTACACTATATCCTTGAGCACCCCATCTAGACAGCTTTTAAATACATCCAGGGATGGTGATTCAACCACCTTACTGCGCAGCTTGCTCCAGTCCTTGACGACCCTTTCGGTGTAGAAGTTTTTCCTACTGTCTAACCTAAACCTCCCCTGGCGTAACTTAATGCCATTTCCTCTTCTCCAGTCAGATGCGGCTTGTAAGAGGAGACAAATGCCCACTTCCCTACAACCTCCTTTTAGGTTGTTGTAGAGAGCAATAAGGTCACCCCTTAGCCTCCTCTTCTTCAAGTTAAACAACCCCAGTTCCCTCAGCCACTCCTCATAGGACTTATACTCAAGACCCTTCACCAGCTTTGTTGTCCTTCTCTGCACCCTCTCCAGAACCTCAACATCATTCTGGTACCGTGGTACTCAAAACTGAACACAGTACTCAAGATACAATTTACTGTAAGCATGATCAAGAAACCACCTTTCTCCTCTATGCAGCTAGAAGTCTCTCCCCATGTTTTCTCTAGGCAAAAGCATCTCTACTTCTGTCTTTCCTTGGAGGTCTTGTTCAGACCCCCCAACATACTCATTGCTTCCCAATGGATCCTCCTCAGAGGGTGCACATTATTCTTGCAGTGCTGTGCCCATGCCCTTAAGCCAGAATCTCCTGTACATTGCCTATTGATATCAAACTTTTCAGCAAGTTATCCAGGTTGGCTAGAGCCCTGAAATCTATCTGTCCCTTCTTTTCCCAAACATGATACCAAAAGTACCTGTTCACTACAGCTGCTGATTGATAAAACAGAAGGGAAAATTCAGCTCAGACAGAATAAAGATTAAAATAAGAAGCTTTAAAATTGAATCTAATAAGTTGACTGAATTTTTTCCTTCAAACATTCCATGCATAACCTCAACAGCTTTCTAGAAAGACCCCTGTGGGCCCCTGCAAAAGTCTCCTTTTTCATAACCCTGGCTAGTTTGGCATCTACTTGACATTGCAAGTTCCCAGCTCCCTTCTTCAGCTTTTTCATATTTCCTCGTGTAGAAAGCTCTCCATTTACCTTCAGAAGTTTCTCCTAAAGAGCATCCAGTTGCTCCTCGTGAAGTAGCAGACTTCTCTTTCCTCCCCTAGACTTCACCAGGCCCAAAATACAGCAGTCAGTACAGTCTGCACAAGCCACCATCCTTTCAGCTGTCCTGCTGCATCCTTTGTAACCAATAATAGAAATGAACAGGAACATATAAGTCAATATTTCCATCTAAAACAGTTGTGCTCACACATCAGGTAAGCTTATAACCTAGTGAGAAGTTCTGGGGGCAAGATGCATCTGGCACAATTTTGATAAAAGTTCTGTCCAGTGATCTGCAAAGGCATTACTTGTTCTTGGGTACAGTTTTGCTAGCTTGACTATAGCGGCTGTTTGAGCCTTGCCTGTGCAGAAGAACTACAGAGATATCTGATACTCCATGAGATCTTGAAGGTATTAAGCAAGTGAGAGAATGCTCAAAATCACTTTCCTCCAAAACCATCTGGAACAGCCCTGGAATATTATATGTCACTGTATGGATAGTGCCAAGACAGCCATTATTTTAATCCTGACTGGACTGCAGTGTTACATGGAGGAAACACAACCGTGCCTATTCAGTGTTATGTTTGACAATGGGATTATGCAGAGGATGCCTTCCAAACAGCCTGTGTAAACCCTTCTCTGGTAAAATTTGGATACTATGATGTATTGTTGGCCTTCAGATCACACTAAGCAAGCTGTATTAAGAGATAGAGGTAGTAAATGTACATCAAAAGAGATTAGTTAAAACTTGACTTAAAATTTGTACCAAGCGTGTGGAATTCCAATTTTTGAGTCACTGCATAGACAAGATGTACCTCTAAAAGCGAATATTCAAATGTGTGACTTTAGTTCAACTGAGAACCTAATTATACTTCTACCAGATTTTTGCCCTGCAGCCAGATCAAAAGATGCAGGTTGACCTGATGTTAACAAAAAAAAAAAAAAAAGAAAAAAAAAGAGAAGATTCTAACCACAGTTCACTGTAGAAACTTTAGATCATTCACAACTTTATTTCAATCCATTGCCTTTCTCTTGTAACATCAGTAATGAATATTAGGACAACGTAGTACCTTTACTGTAAGGGAATTGCAGTTTTTGAACAAAGAATCTGATTTTTTCAGCCCAGCAAATAGCAAGTTACAGTAGTCCGTTTTCAAAGTATTAAGAACAATGAAGAACTGTTTAAAGATTACAAAGCGATGGAGCCTTCCAGCGCCTTGCCTATCAGGAGGAGTACAGAACTTAACAACTGAGCAAACACAGCTTCAAAAGAAGAAATACACCCGAAGTCCCCTTGACTTTTCTATAGAAATGGAATTAATTCAATTGCATCAAAAGGCAACAAAGTTTCTACTGCACATTCCTTGCCATTAGTGACTTTTGAGAAGGGGCAGAAAGAAGAGGAATTGGAGAAGGGGCGTAGAAACAGAGTCCTGTAACTCCAGAAAGGGCAGATGACAGGATGGCAGATTCAATCTGTTTTGCTTTTGTACTTACTGTCTTGTAGCAATGTTGGCATCAGGGCAGTTTAATCTCTACACATCAGCAGCTCCTTTCCTCCAGTGCTTCCCTTCCTGTCCCCCTCAAAGGGAATGGTGCTCTCTCCCTCACCAATACAAGTCCACATTTAGTATTTTTAAAGCTAGTAATACAAGTGAGCTTGAAAATCTTCAGCCAGAAGATTAGGAATGGTTGGTGGAATGCTACTCCACACAAACAGCAGCACATGGATACAGGACACTGCAGCCATCTCTCAACTGAGTGCAAGTCTGAGTACAGGCAGGAATAGGGTCAACTACGCATAACACTACACAAATCCTTCCAAACTTTTCATCATTGCTGCTACCACTAGTAACTAGTGCAATGTTGGAACATGCTACAGCATTGAGATTTAAGGGTGTAGTTGTGGGAGAAGAGGACTTTGCTCACATTCCATAGTATAAAGTAAAAAGGAATCTTATTTCTTAACCTGAAGATTGACGATCCATCCAAATTACCCAAGAAGATTTTGCCAGTAGGTTTTTACTAAACTGCTCATACCTTTCTATATAGATGATAATTAAGATATTACTAGGTGAGGTAGTTAACATTATATCACTGCTAAAAAGTAAACACTAGTTTTAAAAGAAATATTCGAATCCACCACCTTATATTTATTTTTGAGAGAGTGAATTTTAGTTCAAGACACTTATGTGCAGCACAAGACAAAGAATCACAGTCCGAAAATGGGTATTTTATAATTCAGAACTGTTCCACATGGCTGCCCATTCAATACATTTAATTCATTACCAAATCCCAGCCCAGCTTGCTCACTGTCATGTGCCACGTATGGTTTGGATTTAATTTGAAATGGTGTTTAAATGGTCACCAGCAGCATTTAAATATGAATCTACACATAGTCCAATTAATAGTCCACATATGTATGTAATCTGCAGACTAACTCCATTCTGACACCTGTTCCGTATATAACAGCAGGTCACAGCTACAAAGGTTGATGGAATACCAGAATAAAACAAAATCCTGTGTGAATATTCTTCCTCCATTGAAACAGTAGCAGATGAACTATTAATCTAATGATTAAATCAACAGGGCATTTGTATTTTAAGTAAAAAGACAGCCTTTGCTTTATGTTTATAATTTGCTTTCTTTTACATTTTATTAACAGTGCAGATTTATTATCTATCTTGACTAGACCTGATACTTCTCAACCCCCAATCCAACTTTTTAATGTCTAGACCAAATATTCTCTTAATAGTGTACTTCTCTGCAACAAGTTTCTATTAGGGTTTTATAGATCTCATAGAGAGAACCTTTTAAACTTGGAGAGCTAATACCAGAAATAACCAAATAACAGTTAAAACCACTTTGGTTTCTGGTCCCTTTAGTCAATAATTAACTCAAACAGGAGAACAATTTAGCCTTGGCTGCACTAACCTTCCACAGCGAGTGTTCCTTGTGTGCAATACTGAGTCATAAAGACAAGAGGAGCAGAGACGTGGCCCTCTTGAATGACACTACTGCTAATGGGAAGCCAATGCCTTTGGCATCCGTTCCTCACCTGGAGCAACCATTCTGCCCAACACAACCTGGGGAATGAGACAGGCCCACAGGTGAAAGCAGATATCTCTACTACTCTTGGTTACATCCCACAGTTATGGGATCTGCTATTATACTCCTAAGATGCATTCAGGGCAGTTGAGTGGTGAGAAGCTACATGTTTCACACGAGTTATATGAGCACATAGGCACAGATGCCCGGCACACATCAAGCCAGGAAAAGCTCCAGATACTAAGTGATGGAGATACTGCCAGCCTTCTGCACAACAACATGCACTGCTACATATCAGCTGACCAAAGAATCTCTTTGAATAGAAAGAAAGACTAAAATACAATGCATTCCTTCTTCCTGTACCTTCCTACTACTTCACTCCTGGAGTGAAGAGGATCAGCCTAATCTTTATATTTGCAAGATATCTTAACTCGTCTTATACTCTGAGAAAAACTGAGTCCAACTGATTGGAAATAAACATGCCCTCAATGAAATTATAAATTCATAATTAAAATCATGCAATATCTTTATAAATGTTTAATGTGTTTGTATGTATACATACATGTGAAATTATAATCCACCACTCTAGAGAAAGAACATCTAGAACAAAAAGCTACTGACATTTCTCCTGAACTTCTGTCCCTGACAGTTATTATTACATGCACCGTAGCTGACAAATTTAATGTTTGTCCACACTTGCACATATACCAGAACTTTTATCTTAGAAGACAATGTAAGAAGTGGACAAAATTTAACTTCAAAAAGGAACCTAATCAAAATAATGCACCTTGACTTAGACTGAAAAGTACTCTGCAAATACAGTATCTGTAAAGACTGTAGATAGCTATATATAAGGCAAAGTTAGAAAGAATAAAGCCAAGGCTCTGCTGAAATGAAAATATGGAGAACTATTCTAAGTCAAACGCAAGTTCTTGCCTATTTCTGTTCATCAGTGGAATTCACTACAGGCAAAAATACCCAAGCATTGTGCTGGTTCAGCCATCATCATTTTATGCTGCCATCAGTTGCTTGATCACACAGGCCAACGCTGACAGCAACATCCCCTCAGAAGTCTTCTTTCAGACAGTCCTGCCTAGGCCCAGCTCCTCTACCGCCCACTATGGAGCCAGCATCATGTGCTGGACACAACAGAGATGGGTCCCTCATGGAAGGACACCACTGAGAGAGCTCAGCAAGATGCTGTCAGCCCCAACAGAAGCCACACCCAACAAGAAGCTCTTCCAACTGATCTGCTCCTGGTTAAAATAGCCACAGCCTCGCTCACCACCCCAACCATGATCACCTGGGTGAGGGCAGAACCACAAAGGCACAGGTGGGCCAGGTTCTGCCTCTGGAACATGAAGCCAATAGGAAAACCAAAAAAATCTGCTAGGTTGTGACTCATACATAGGTCAGCGCTAACTTGGGGCCCACAACTCAGGCCCCAGCACTTCACCGAGTTACTCCATGTGTGGTTATGTGATAAAATAAAAAAGATATTCTGTACCAACAGCTCCTGAACATGTGTGCATCACTGAAACACATGGTAAGGACAGTTTAGATTCAAGACCTCTTATTATTTTGGGGCATACCTGGAAACACAGGAATCACCCAACATAACCCCCACATATTTCCATCTATTGAAATAAAGTGCCAGCATCACATTTCTAACATGTCTGAAGAGCAGAGCAGAGCAGGAGGCAGCATTGCCTTCAGAGATGTAAAGCGTCAGAGTAACAGAAACAGGCTGACAACTGTCTGGATTTGTTCAGCGTTTGGAACAATCTGGTGGAAACAAAAGGAATTTAGAGCCTGGAATTGCTTTTGATTGTTATTTTCCAAGTAGAGCATGAAAAAAACAACACAAAAGAAGAATCCACTGGGAAAGATGCAACACTATCAGTTTTGGATCAAAATCATAGTCTAGTTAAAACTGGAAACATTACTTCAAAATCATGGTCAACAGAAAGAGCTCTAACACCCTTCTTTGTTGTAGGTGCTCTGTTCAGTTTCTCAGTAAAATTTTACTAGTTTAACAAGGGTCTTCTAAAACTCTTATGGAGGTTTTTTTCAAAAATTACCTCAAAGGGGTAACCTGACATCTAAATCAAAAAGATTTTGAAATACGGAAAAACAAAAGCTTTTTCCACAGCTCCTGTATATTCTGACAGACAAAAACAAGTCAAAATACCACACATGACTCATGCCCTGCAGTCTGAAGTTGAAGGCTTAAGCTTCAGCCCTCATCCTGCAACACTCACACACTCAGGTTTGTACAAGCAGTTCCCTTTGAATTCAGCAAGGCTCAGCCTGGTCATTTGGGGTTTAGTGCATGCAAAGCACGTCCTGGCTCATTGTAGTGCAGCAGATGCCAGTATATCATGGCAGTCAGAACTGGAGTTTTTACAGTGAGTTTTTAACTACTTCTTTTAATTCTTTCCACTGCAGCTGGGGAATAGTTTGCACTTTCCATTAGACATCCTGTATTACCAACTGCTTTGGTGCTAAGTATATGCCCCTGTCCCTCCTGTCCTGCCATACACTCAATCCCAGCACTCACTGCGGGCATTGAACAGTAAAACTCAGGTGTTCACTGTCTTCTTCTCTCCACCAACAAGCCCTCTTTTATACTGTAATGACACCATAACGCATCTAGGCTGGAAGGAAACTATTTGGAAAGCAGGAGCTCCAGCGCTGTTTAGACATTGTTCATGCCCTCTTTCACTTTTTAAGTGGAGAGCTTGGTGGGCACCTGGAATGTGAATCCTGAATTATCAAAACCAAAAAAGTTTATTCCTGGCTGTCTTGGAGAGCAGATGTGCACTACTATAGAGGCCCCATTGGAGGCTGCAAGTACAATAACAGCACTTTTCATGGTCAGGCGCACACTTCACTAACCTCACCTTTCCAAAATGGGGTTCATGCCTTCAAATGTTACCACACACTTTCATCAACCTTATTCTGTCTGTTTACAAGGAACACATCCAATGTGGAGGATCCAGAATTACCCAAATCCTATTTTTGTCCTAACTCCATGCTGCGGAATCTGTGGTGCCATGAGAAGGTGTGCAACCAAAACAGCAAGAGGCACATATTCTCAGAGAGCACAACCAAAGTCCAATAAAACCACTGACTCAAAACCACTGCCCAGCTTTTGTAGGAATGCTCAGTTTGTCCCTTCAGACCTCTGCGTGATTGTCCCAAATTCTCCTTAGCAGTAATGGCCAGCTGGCTCAGAAGGGAGCACACTAGTGTTTGGCCGGTACTCCTTGAGACCAGGAAAAAAGCTCCTCTACTTCACCAAACAACAAAAAAAAAAAGGTGGGAGTGGGGCGGGAGAAAAGACAAGACACGGCCTTTCATAGGAACAAAGGAAATAAGCTTCTAGTTAACAGCCTGGGTTAGCAAAGAGAAATCATAGCTCTAGAGCAGAATGGAAGAAGTAAACATGAGAGAGTTATCTCAACAACCCAAGGTTATAAAAGACAACTGGCTTTCCAGACCTTTATAAATAATATCAACAAACATTTAGTCTTTTAAAAAATTGGTTGTTGCATAGCAAGAAAACAAAAGAGCAGTATTGTACAGGTTCCTGTAATGACCGAGAGCTGATACAGCTGCACCACTTCATTATCTGTTGCTTTCTAGTTCATGCAAACTTCTCAGGCCATATTGGTTATCATCACATACGGATGAGGTGGGATGATAAGCTCTTCACTTACCTAACTTAGATTTCAGACACCAATATGCAAGGCAGTTAAATAATTTCCAAACCTATTTGAACTGCAGTTGTCTTGTATTATTGGGGAGTTTTGGTTTTTAAGAGATAAAACTGTATGACTACAGCACAGCCAATTTGAATCTTAGCAGATTTTTAAGTAGGTAGCTATAAATTGCCATATATTCTGACATTCTTTACCAAATAGAACATTAAGCTGACAAATTATACTAATACAGTATGATTTCAAGGTGTATCCACATTTGCTGCATGTGTAAATTTCTCAAATAGAATCCGATGTTTGCTAATATGGTACGATCTAAGTTAATAAGATCAAATTATGTCTGATCATATTACATTAGTAAATGTCACATCAAATTAGTCATTTTCAGAATTATAATGAAGCACAGAAAGCAACCAAAAATAACTTTTCCAACACAAGTAAGCAGTGCTGAAACTGAAAACTGAGCTAAATACCAAGCCTCTAGAGAATGTTTTTTTAATTCAAGGTTAGCTGAATTTTCTTCTCAGTCTTATTTCAGAGAACTCTCATACATGATTTAAATCATGGTTTGAATCACAGTAGAGTCTGTCCAAAGGTCACTAACAGGGGCTGGAGATAAGGTCAAGAACTAGAAGTTGGCAGAATCTCTACTGAAAGGCTGTTAGTTCAGGGGTGGTCATCTTTCTGCATGGTTGTGCTCACCGCAATGGTTCCAAGTCGGAAGATTCATGAAAATCCACTGAACAGAAGTTTTGAAAAATAAAGCACTTTAACTAGGAAGTTGCTTATACTGTTATTAAATCTTCTCCCTTTCAAGTGTATTTATCTGAACTGTTATAATTAGTCAGGCCTCATAAGATTTTATTTTTCTTTTCTGTTACTGAAACCAAGTACCTGTCAGGTGTACATTTGGTATAATCTTATGTATTTACAAACATAAAGAGCTTGGTTTCTTTGAACACAGCAGGAAAAACAAACAGGTTCTTGGCTCGGAAAGCCCCGAATCTGCCCTCAGCCTTACATCTCTGGCCATGCGCTGCAATTCAGAACCATAGTTATCTAGTTATCTTTTCCCATGTTCTTCTGCCAAATTGGAAAGCTTTCTACAGATTTCCTCCATGTCCCTGCATCTAAAGGTAGGGAATATATATTGAAATGCCCACATTAAAGCTGGCCTGTCATGCAGCAGAGGCTATCCAAGTAGGGTGCCCACAATCTCAAAGACTACCCTAAAATTATAAGGCTGAATTTAGTCCTGTCAAGCCTCAGGGATGTCTCCTCATACACAACCTTTCCCAGAACCTCTAATAAGAGAAGAAAACCTGGCATGTGGCAGAAGCAGACATAGCAAGAATTTGAAGGAACATTCAGTGGTCCCACACCCACAGAGAACATGAGGAACATCAACCTCTCCAAAGATCCCCATCATCTATTTCATTGTGAAAGTGCAAAGAAAAGAGGAAAAACAAACAAACAACAGCAGCAAAACAAAACAGAACCCAGGACAGCCTAGTAAAGGCAGCATAGGACAGGACAGAGTTCTTCTGCAAGGCTGATCACAGTCTCCATAATGGGGAAGGAATTTTGCCCTGTGACACTAGGTAAAGCAGAGTCTAAGATTTTCCCAGGCCATCATTTCAACTCTAAGAGACAAGGCTTTTATCCCTTTTGATGAACTAAGAAACACTGCAAGGGAACAAATACTTGAGTGATTTCATTTCTATCTTTACTGAGTTAAAATTTACCCACATAACTACAGCTATCTAAATCTTCTGAATAAGTCACCTTTATTCTCAACTGAATAAATTAGTGCCAGCTGGAAGTATTGCAAGCTCCAAGCAAGGAGCATTTTTCCCTGTACAGTGTTTAAGAAAGTGAAGGTCAAAGTGGTGGTGAATACCTAAGTTTACAGTTCGGATTTTTTTTTTTTTTTTAATTAAGATTGAAAAACACACTAAACAAGATGTCCATTGTTAAAAGGAGGATTACTACTTTCTCAGAAGGTGGAATGTATGTTCATTATTGTGACCTATAGTGTTTAATATTAATTTTCTTGATTTAGCATACACTGGTATATGCTTCAAAGAGTACTTTTTCCCCCACAATGGCTTTACCAGCCCCTGTTGCTCAGGACTTTTATTTGCTTGATATTTGTTTCTTTTTAATCCAAGCTGTCTGCATGAATTTTAACTCAATTATGGGTGTTTATATAAGGCACTCTGTTCAGGGACAAAGTTGTTGGTCCCTAGAGAAAGCATTGTTCCTATCCTGTCTGTATTTCAGCAGATTAGGTTTAAACCAGACCTATTAAAATACACTCACTAGCAAACAATCTTTACATGTATTTTAGTTTGGATGGAGTTGTTATAATAGAACATCCTTTTGTTATTAGTAATTATGAATGCTGCTGTTAGATTCTGGTATGTCAGTGGACTAGGAATCCTTTGTTGTCTTTAAGCTAATGTCTGCATTATTCTGCATTTTCTTCTTCTTCTAATCCTTCCTCTATCCCAGAGGATTTTAGCAACATTTTACTGTCATTCTGTTATGAAACTTGTTTTCCCTTGAGCATGTGGCAATTTCATTAGGTACCTGAGGATTGTATAAAAATCAAATAACAACATAGGCTCAGCCAAAGGGGGGGAAAAAAAAAATAAAAAAAGGAAACATTTCTACTTAGCTCAAGACAAAAATAAAAGCACATGGGAGGAGGGGAAAGAAAGAAAGAAAAATAAGGGAAGCATTGTTTGCTGCATTTCAACTCCTTGCTGACTGTATTTTGTGGTGGATCTGAGGATGGTGGCTGGGCAGAAGCAGCAGCCAGGCAGCTTGCTCCTGTATTGGTCCACTTGCCCTTCTCCAGTCTGCAGCCTGGGACAGGGCCCTGTGAGGCCAGGAGCATCCCATGGCCACTGGCTTTGCTCTAGAACTGGTGACACTGAGTGTAACTTGAAGGGGACAGCCATTTGCTATTTTCGTATCAATGCCTTTTACTCTTTCACATGGAAACAGAAACTGTATCCTCCACCCTGCTCCTCCCCTACCCAGAAAAGGTCTTCCTTATGGCTGAACACAGCTTGAAAGAAAAGCGTTTAAGAAAGTCAAATGAAATTACACAGGACTGGGCCTGATGACCCAGAAGACCCTTCTGATCTTTTCCCAGGGAAAGTGTCTCAGCTAATCCCAGAAAGAACACATTAGAGTCACATGTCACAGATGGTCCTATAAACTCCTGTCTCTGACCAAATCAGACCACCTGGGACAGCCTAGATATTTTGACGCGGCAGGAAGAGTTTCGGCTATTTTAGCAGGACAAAAAACTATCCTTATTAAATCAAAGAAGAGGTTCCTTCTCCTTGGGACCTGTTAATTACATGCTTGAGCATTTTACGAAATATTATTTGGCTATACATGGACATGACTGATGAGTGTTGTCCTATTGAGATCTCCTTGTAGGACCCAAGAGCCACTCTTATTACCACCTCATTCACATTTATTTGAAGTAGTCATTCAGAAGCTCAAGAGCTTGGACACAGAGTGTTTGCATTTACCAGGTAAGTGATCTGAATCTAGCTAATATCATCTAAAAATGGGTATAAATCAGGAGTAGACCAAGCCAGCTTTCTGTGTAATGTCACAGTACAATCAAAAGTTTGAATATACGTGTGAGCTCAGACTAATTAAGCACAGTTTAGTGACACCAATACAGTAAGCAGCACAGCAAAGCAGGCAACAAAGAACTACTCGGCAGAGAAGACAGCTTGTGCTGCTAATGCTGTACAAATAGCATTTTAATCAAAGCCAGGTTCCCAGAAGTCACAAGCCTCGATCTTTTGGTTTTGGCTTAAATCCTGGGTCATTTTTCTGTTACACCCAAACCCATCTCTTACGGTATAATACTGCTATAGTTTTACATACACACACACCCCGTGGAGAAAAGTAACAATATCAATTAACAGCAGCATCAATAAACAAAGCTTTTCATACATTAATTTATGGCCACAATGCATGGACAGTACCACACAGGCCTTTGCCAGGCACAGCAAGATGGAGCATAAACTGGTCTCGTAGTGTGTCAGTACAACAGCTGTGATAGGTCACTTTTTTTCCAAAAAGATTTTAAAGTTGAAAATGTAATCTACATGTAAATGTACATGTAATGTACGTGTAAATGTAATGTAATATACATGTAAATGAAAATGTACATAAAAGTGACTTAAAATGAATCAGCAGCAAATTAAATGGAACACTTTTTACTTTTATTTTTTTCTAATAGGGTTAAAAGACAGTAGAAACAGTTTTTCCTTGTGTTTAAGTATCTTGACAGGAATTTTCAAAGCAAAAGGGATTTAATTGGCCAATGCTCATTAGCACCAAGTGAGAACTGCATAAACTAGTCCTTGAATTGGCTTTGATAACTGCAGCTTAAGATTTAGGAGGAGAAATAAGATTCCTCCTTTTGTCTTTAAGGCTGAGTCATGTTTATGAGCAAGAAAATCAAAACAGGTCTTTCTTCCTCACAGGACAGTTAAGATACATTTGAAGACAGAGACATACAAACCCTTTGCTTTTAACTCCTCCAGGGTTACCCACCCCGGGTGCCTACTCTGGCTGAGCTTTCTGAGAAGCAGTCCTCCCCTCTAAAATTATTTACACCCCTTGAACACAAGAGATGCTTGCATCTAGACAGACATCTAGGAATAGACCAGCATTTAGTGAACAGCAGGACTTACTGAAGAAAGGTTTCAGTGAATGGAGTTTTCTTCACTGCAAGCACAGCTAAAGTTCTGCACTGGTTTGTGTGTCCAGACACTATGAGAGCTCAATTTTATTATCTTCAGCATTATTGAACAATCAATTCCAGTCTCATCTAGTGCCCTTGAATTAAGGGACGTAACAGCATTTTCATCTTTGCTCCTTAATGAGTAGCCCTCCGTGACCTTCATGAACCAAGCTTGGCTGAGTGCATTATTCTTTATCTGAGCACATCACAAAACCCAACAGGACAGCGAAGACTAGTTCTACTGCTCCACTTACACTAGCAGGATCCCAAGCAGCATCCTAGTGCTTACTCTATGATAGGCTGCTCATTTAAAAAATCTTCAGTCACTAAAGTACCTTCCCATTTTAGCATTAGATGAAATGCAGGCCTGCGTTTCAGGCAGTGGTTAGCAAGGGTGGTCTAGGATTCAAAAGGCCATCTAAAGCCTAATTATACTTCTATTTCTTTGCCAAGGCTAATCCACAGCTGGCCTGTGCCTACAGCGTGCAGACAGACACAAGGCTGAGCCCATTCCTTGGGCATCTGCCCCAGGGTGGGATTAAATAGACACATACAGCATCTGTTTCCTTCTCTAGTGCTGTTCTGCACACAGACAAAGAATCTCCCTATTTCCCTCTAAAATGTGTGCATTGATAACTAATGAGCCCTATACAGTCAGTTGCTCCTTCCAAGAGACAAAAAAACCCAAGACTACTCACCCTTCATTCATACTGTACAGAGTGTTTTCAAGGCAGAGACCGTATCTGGCCAGAAAAGTTAAAATAAAGCACTACTTCCAGCCTCTCAGCAATTCTGAGGATCTATCCAAACCCTATAAAGCTCCACGATACCAGAATACCTTTGAAAATCTACTTTCTGCTTGCAGGAATGAGCGGCCAGGTGGACACCAGCCTCCTTCCCTGCAGGACAGATAAAGCGCAGAAGGGTCACGGAGCGGTCTTGTTACCAGGACTGAGCCCTACACTGGAGAAATTATGCCTCTGCTTAAAGATCTAGACATCAACAGGGACCACATATTAAAATACGAAAATCTGACATCTGGAGATATTTTTGTATAAAGTTTCCTATTATGAGACCTTAACTTATCTCACGTCTACTAGGCCATTTCATCAGTATTTGTTTCTTTTCCTCTCATTCCCTTCTCTGGTTTAATCTCCTGGAGTGTCTTCTCTCCACTAGATATTTTTGTTTTGTGGAAAAGGCACAGATAGAGGAAGCAAACAGAATTTCCTAGAATCAGCATCATAACAGTCCCCTCCAAAATTGAGGCAACTAGGCTCAGAGCAGTACAGAAAAGACAACTACCAAAAAAGACTCTGCTACTTTACCTAACACCTCATCAGAGGGAAAAAAACAGAGAAGGAAAGAAGGAAGTACAATTTTCTCCCTACCCCAAATCACAGAATCACAGGTTGGAAAAGACCTCTAGGATCATCTAGTCCAACCTTTGTCAAATGTCTCCCTAACCCCTTGACCACATCTCAAAGTGCCACATTACCCATTTTTTGAACACCTCCAAGGATGATGACTCTACCACCTCCCTGGGTAGCCTGTTCCAATGGCTAACCACTCTTTCAGTGAAGAACTTCTTCCTGATATCCAATCACCTCCCTACTCCTGCTGGTTACATCATTTCTGATACAGGCCAGGATGCCATCGGCCTTCTTGACCACCTGGGCACACTGCTGGCTGTCCACCAGCTCCCCCTGGTCCTTTTCCACCCGGCAGCATTGCCAGGGGTTGTGACCAAAGTGCAGGACCTGGCACTTGGCTTTGTTAAACCTCACACAATTGCCCTCAGCCCACTGATCCAGTCTGTCCAGATCCCTTTGCCAAGCCTTCCTATCCTCAAGCAGATCAACACTCCTGCTTAATTCTTTGTCATCTGCAAATTTACTGAGGGAGCACTCAATCCCCTCATCCAGGTCACTGATAAAGAAAATAAATAAGACCAGCCCCAGAACTGAGCCCTGGGGGACCCCACTTGTGACTGGCCACCAACTGGATTTAACTCCATTTACCACAATCCTCTAGGCTCAGCCATCCAGCCAGTTTTTAACCCAGCAAAGAGTCTACCTGTCTACACCATGAGCCGCCAGCTTGTCCAACAGGATGCTGTGGGAGCCATTGTCAAATGCCTTACTGAAGTCCAGGTAGACAACATCAACTGCCTTGCCCTCATCCACTAGGCGGGTCACCTGGTCATAGAAGGAGATCAGGTTCGTCATACAGGACCTGCCCTTCATGAACCCATGCTGGCTGGGCCTGATCCCCCAGTTGTCCCACACTTGCCATGTGAGTGCATCCAAGATGAACCTCTCCATAATCTTCCCTGGTACCAAGGTCAGGCTGACAGGCCTGTAGTTCCCCAGATCCTCCTTCCCGCCCTTCTTGTAGATGGGTGTCACACTGGCAAGTTTCCAGTCATTCAGGACCTCCCCCATTGACCAGGATCACTGACAAATGTTGGAGAGCAGCTTGGCAAGTTCCTCTGCCGGCTCCCTCAGCACTCTCAGGTGAATCTCATCTGGCCCCACAGACTTGTGCACCTCCAGTTGGCATAGCAGATCATTGATTACCACTCCCTGGATTATGAGGAGCTTATTCTGGACTCCATCCCTGTCTTCAATCCTCACCATATCCAGCCTCCACACACCCCAGTTTCAAAGAAGCTTGTTGGAGAAAAGTAATTTTGTGTGTAATGAAATCCCTTAATTCATGACAGATGTCCCTGCCCTGACACCTCATGTACTTAGGGCATACAGCTGTAGTCTCTCTTCTGCTAAACAGAAGCACTTAACTCCTTCGCTGCTAATCCCAAATGAAGACTGCAGACACTAGAGCAGACAAAAAGTGAATGAGACTGATGACTTTTTATGAAACTTTGTACATGTGACTGCTATCAACTTCACAGCTGAAACAGATTCAATTTCCAATCAGAAACAATTGCCAGACTTTGCTCTTCCCCTGCAGAGTGACCACACCACATGCCATTCCAGTTTCCCCTTTTTAATTTAAAATTTCTTTTTTTTTCTGGGATGTCATAACCTGGCAATGAAACACAGTCTCTAGAGGTTCCTGCATGATGTTGAGTTCAGCAGATCTGCAGCATACAGACTAGAGATAATATAGGATGAGTTTGCATTAGTGTGATAGCTAAATCAGATAGACACTTTAAAGACAATGTCCCAGATATCCCCAAATGGGGTTCACCCTGCACAGAGGTGCAGGGGCATGTGAACTGGATTGCTTGGGTAACTTCAGGAGAATTAATCCATGTACCAGAGGAAAAGATCCTCTTAAGAGTAAGGGCATTGCCAGTAATTGCTAAAAGCAGGTGGTAGAAGAAGAAGAAGGGTAGATATTGATATGGAATGCACCATGCTTTTTGTTCAGGTTAACATGCTAGCTGAAGATGGAAGGGAGATACACCCATGAGTGTGCATCCCCCAACCTCCGCAAAGGCATTTTGCTCCCTCAGCCTCAATGTTTCCCGCACTTACTCTCATTTCTAAGCCTTCTCACCTGAATCCTCTTTAAGGACTGCATCTCATTCTCCATCATACCACTGTACATGGGGAAAATTTACCGGTTTTAAGTTGTTTTACTGGAAGGACAAAGAGCCCCATATGGAATTACAGAAAAAGAATTCTTTAAAAAAAATTCTTACAAAAATGTGGGGCCCAGCCTGAAGCTTACTGTAGCCTATGTGAATCAGGAGTAACTTAGTAGGGTGGTGAAGTCAGAGCAGAGAAGAAAGCAGACCTTTTAGCCTCATAAAAACCAGTATGTGTATGTGGATTTATCCAAAAAGCATTAAGGATGGGGGTCTAGTCCTCCATTAGTGCCACCAGCTGCCACACAGTCTCTTACTTCACTTGGTAGCAGTCATATGGCTTCAAGACACCTTCACTTTCCCATCAAAACAGCTGCTTCTTCCATTAGCACATTTCAGATCTGATTTTGGACTCTGGTTTGCCCTGCAAGCTCCTGTCTGCCATTTGGCAAGGGTTTATGTCATTATAGACAATTAATCTGTAGCCTTCTCCCTTTGGATTGGCAAGAACAAGCTACAGCTGTACTCAGCACACACCCTCACTAGGCTGCAGCTTTTATCCTACATCTGGATCTGCTCACTAAGGAAGTCAAGCACTGTAAATGTATTTTAAAAACACCAAGACTTGTAAACACTGCAAAAAATTATTACTGTTTCTAAGTGATCAGGAAGAAATATGCCCCTTCATAAATGTGAACCATCTGACCTCAAGAAAGAAAAAAAGAACAAGGGCAAGAAACTGCTATCGCTTACGGTTGGCTTAGTACTACACAGAGACCTGGTGCTGTTAGGGTTACAGTAAGTGTCACTGTATGTTGACCCTGCTTATAGACGTAAGAGGTGGATGATCCCTCCATATTCTTAAACAGGTGGACTTGCATAGGCTTAGATACTGTAGTCAGGTGCGTGACAATATGAGAGGCTTCCTGGTACATGGCTACATGGGAATGATTAGTTTAATTAATTTCTAGGTCATTAAAGGGATCGATTCTGGTGTTGTGGCCCATTAAGCTAGTTTGGTTTGTTCCAAAGCACTTGGTCATTATTAGCTCAGAGTCAATAAGCCACATCACATAACCGTAATCAATAGATGAAAAAGAATTTTGAAGGAAAAGAAAGAAAAGAATGGATTTTGATCTCACTTAGGTCAATAATTTCCCAGAAATTGGTGGAATTCCCTGATTTAAAATCAATGTGAGCAAGTTCAAAATTGAGTTGTTTTGCTTTGTCAAGAAGATAAAATGGAGAGCTTGGACTGTGCCTTTAAAGAGAGACATTTATAGATTAAATTTTATTTGCAATATCTTCCTCTGCAGAGATTTTTTCCTCATTTTATAACCTTGAAATATCTGTGTTCAGGGAGGGAATAGAAGGATTTTGCACATCTGCCTGAAAGGAACCTTTGATAGTACTGCAGGTCAATCATCGCTGACAAAAGTATTTATCCTCTGTCCTCACCTAAGACTGAGTAACTGATGCTCCATTTAAAAACAGTATTTTCACTTAAGAAACACCATTGGAGATGTCAGCTATTTATTCCCATGGCTTTAGCATTAACCTAACGTGTAGCCTGGCCCAAATATCACCCATAGGGATGTCAATACCTTCAAGCGAGCAGCCCCATTGCCCCACATATTTTGTGCAAGTGCGTTATCATTGCAAGTGCACTTTTGAGCGCTGTTAGCATCAGACTATCCCACCCTTGGCTGTAACATTCCATGAGGATAAACCCTAGTGTGACAGACCTGGTAGCAGCCTTAAGGGACACCTTGAGAGAAAAGCTGTTGAAGGAGATACAAATGGACCAGGTCCATATAGTAGGTGTTTCCAAATCATAGGCTGAAATATGTACATAGGTGAACCAAGCTTCTTTACTACTGATCCTTTTAAAAAGTTCCAAGGTGATTTTAGATTACTAATTGGGAAATATTGAAGCACATTTCGTACAGTACTCTAAAATGTGTCTAAAAACACACATAATAAATACATGCTCTGCTGAGTTCAGATATAATTACTTTGTATGGCACTATTCACTAAGCCAACAGCAGGTTGTAAAATCATAGCTATATGCATTAACTCTCAGGCTATGCACAAGCAAAAGAGGATCCCCTTACGCCTGCAAGTTAATGAGTTACAGAAAACTCTTCTTTCAAGTCCAGGAAGGACAGGGGATTAGTGAAACTGGTTTTCTCCTCCAGAGTTTGAACTTGTGTTTGACCACTCATCCAAGGAAGGTGTGAGTGAATCATATGGTCTCATCCTTGTGAACGTAATAAAACCCTCGAATGTTACAAAACAGTGAAACACACCCTGATGTAGTGATCTATCTCTGCTTAAGATTCCAAAGGAAGCTTTTGGAAAAAGAATAAGGTGGTGTACCGACTACAGCCTCCAAGAGCTCAGTAGATCTGAGCCCACAGTATCTGTGCAGCGAGTCAGAGGCTGTGATTGAACTGCAGAGGGTATAGGCAGGGGTTACTGCAGGGTTATCCTCAGGATGAATGTGGGCACTCAGTTGTTTCATAGTGATTTCCTGTTTCTAGCTGCTGCAGCATTTTCTACATATAAAACAGTTCACACTTCTTAATTGAAGTATTGCTTATTTACTGGGTAGCTGGTAAGAAGCAGCTCTTAGGAGTAGTCAAAGAGCTGCAACTTCAAAGCCTCTTTTTCACTGCAGTGACTTGTTCAGCTCCTTGTTCTGTAATAGAGTTACAGCTCCAACAGCAATTTGTAATCACTAGTAACTGGTAATGGTGCTCCTCTGAAAATCCTAGCCAAAACGGTCATCTCCGTTGGCTATCAACTATGCATTCACTTGCAACGTAAGCCCAGAGGATAGAAACACTATGAGAAGTCACTCCACTAGCATGGTTTGGTTTGGGTTTTTTTTTGCTATAAAATATTACATCTGTGCCTACAGTAGTTCATTTTAGAGTTGTGACATTTGGCAAGCCCCCAGAAGCCGCAAGTGTTCCCTAACAGCACAAGACAAATGCTCAGCAAGGGGACTGACAGCATGACTCTCTGAACCCACCTCTTCAGGCTAAGTCTTTGCAAAGAGGGAAAAATGTGATAGCTTAGAAGAGATGCAAATAGAAACTTCACACTCATTCTGCCCACCCAACTGAATATCTGCTCCTTTCCCTATGTCAACTCTTCTCCAGTTAACGGCTGCTTTTTACTGGATGTTGACTGTCAGGATGGGAAGCACTGTCAGCATGGAGTAAACGTCATTATTAAGAGAACAGATTTGTTTCCAAATTACATGTAAAAAATACTGAAGCATCACCATAAACTTCCAAGGGCTTTAGGAGACTCAATCTCCAACACCATTTATTGACTGTTTTGCTACAGCTACCCGAAGTATGATAGTGACAACACAGTGTGATGACAAATTTTGCTCTGTGGACACTTGTGGTGGGATTCTTTGCCTCTACCTTTCACCATCTAAGGAAGACGAAGTTATCACTGCTGTGAATTTTATGCAGTTGAGGGTACAACAGAAAGGTTGAGCAAGTCCAGATTTGAAGGTGGAGATAGAAGTTCAGGCCTGGGCACAGTAAGGACTTTTTATCAGTCATTTCAGTGTCACTCCATGCATGAAACTGAACTCTGGCATAAGGCAGAGCAACAGCTCTCGTCTCAGAGGTGTATGTATTACAGATGCAATATATATCTGTGCTTCCAAACAGTCACATGACCCAATGTTGTGTACATTTTAATGTTTTGCTTGTTCTCCTTCCCTCTAAGAGGGTAATTATGGCCTTGCCTTCTCTCATTCATTAAATCAAACCTTGTTCTCAGCACAATGAAGAGTATTCCCCACTGCATACACTTGCTCTTGTGCTGAGACCTTGTCACCTCTGTTTCAGCCTAAAGCAAAATTTTCTGGCTGGGTTTATAAGCTCTGCAATAGAAAGAGATTATAATGGAAATTCCAATTTTGCCTCAACTCTGAGATCCCGCCTGCCCTGCAATGAGACATTCAGAAACCTACCAGACTTACACACATGCCCTCAGGCAGTATGAAATGACCACCTCCCTTCTGACAGCCAATCCTCATGACTTGATACAACTGTGTGGTACATTGTACCACATTCAATCGCTGATTTATTTTTGTAGGAGAATAATTAATTCACAACGACTGACACTGTTTTATTTCCACGCCATCACTGACATCTTGACTGAGTTACATCATATCCCACAAATTGTGTATCTTTTTTGGCTCCTGATGCTCTATATTTCCTCCTCTTTAGTATGATACTCATTATAATCTGTTCTCTTATACTATGGCCAAGAGTCCTGCTGCGTTTCTAGGTAATGTATTCTTTTATTGAGGGATTCACTGGGGAGGACAGAAGAGAGAAGGAAGAGTCTTGAGAGGGAAAACGTCCAAGTTTCATGATTTCTGAATCTCTTAAACAGCTCCAAAATTCTTTGGTGTTCTGGAGGTCCTTCCCTGCACGATGAAAGCACTGGGCTTTTATATTGTTTGCTATATTTTGCAATATTTTATGATTCTCATATATTCTGAGTTGTGTTGATTTGTGACTAGTTTTTCATTATTACCCTGGGAGGAATTTTCTCTGGAAACACAGGAGAGAAACAACACCCCGAAGTGAGATACTGCAAATGAGCAGCTGCCATCAGACTATGGATTCTGTTATTTACCCAGTTCTTGCAGAATACTGCAACATCTGATCACCTCCCAAAATGATAAAGTGAAAATAAATGCATTTTTTTCCCCCTCCCCTTCCCATTTACCTCCTGCATTAGCTCTGCAGGGTAGTGAGGAAGAGCCACAGTCTTCCCCAGCCAGGACAGTCGCTTCTGTGATTTAAGTCATAACCATGGATGCAAAACATGTCAGCTTAATTCCATCTTCCAACAGATATTTTCTGGAGCAAACTGCCTAGTACAGGGCATCTAAAGTCTCTTGATTTGTAATGAAACCAACAGAAGCTATAGATTTAAATCTTATTAAGAAACAAGACTCCAGTCTCTCTCTGTCTCAGATGCAATCTGTGAAATGAGGATATTAGCATCTCCTCAGCTCACAGGCAATAATTGATCCATTTAGATATAGAAAGCACTCAGATTCTGAGGCCATGGGAGCTGTTGAAATATCTAAGAATGATGACTCCATCTCTTTGCTCTATTATTCTTGATTTACAGAAATATAAAAAGAGACCAATTTCTTACTATTCATATTTGAGAACACCTCCACAAAAACAGTGATTTCTTGAACACTAGAATTCAGGAACCTAATTTCCTATGGATTTGCATCTCTATGCTAGGAGTCCCTCTGGATCCTCTAATAAGCACTGAATTCATGATACAGCCATTCTTTTAACTGGACACTAATAGGATTTCTCTTCTTTACCCAGCTGCCTACATTCATGAAATGTGTTGAGCTTATTCTCCCTACCTGTCTAACTGGCCACCAAGGCTCATTTCCACTAAGAAATTGCCTTTGCTAATTTAAAACATTAATATCCTCAGCTGCTGTAGCAGAAAGGGTATAAAGCCTAATACAATTAGTTTCAAGCCAGCTTTAGTTACGCTGGAAAAAAATTACACTTTGCTTTCAGTTCTGATCTCCCAAAAGACTTTCATCATTTCAAATTCTGTTTGTATATCTCTGGAACTACACTGACATCAAATCAGCCTAAGCAAGAATCAGTTAATGGAAATTTAATCTATATCACTTTAAATTTTGTCAAAACCTTGACTTCATTATACAGTGTAAGGGGCAGATATAGTATTCTCACTACAGCTGGTGAAACTACTCCCAATGTACTAGTATAACTAAAGGCAAATATGCAAATATATCCATATCTACAGAAACTGGGTAAAATCATGGTTTCAACTTTGTGGTTAAATGTACAGGGCAATAATTTCACCGTGATTTTTCTCTGGAGTAAGTGATTCTACCAGATTAGAAGGGTGTTTCCATGTCCATTATTACTCCTCAAAGGAAAATAAAAGGCACCAAAAGCTAATTTTCATTGGAATTGGCTTGACTGGGTTCATAAGGGCTTGTAATAAAGAAGTACCAACTCCAAAACATGTATGCAAGCCTAGCTTTGAACAAAAGCTTCTGGTGCAGTCTGCATTTTTCACCCACTCTTTTGCTTCAAAAGCAAATGGAACTTTTTTGGAGTATATACAGAACAATGTCTTTTGGACAGCTTTCACATTAGGTGTCATTTTATGAAGCAGAGTTTCTTATTCTTGGCAACTCATGCTAAATCTGCAGTTCTTATGAGTATATTTTAATGCATCAATTTATATTCAGAACAAAGAACCTAGGGTTATCCCATCATCAGAAATCCTTATGAGCTTGATTTTTTTACTGTTTCCATCATATAGGATTATGGTTTCCACAGAAAAATAAAAAAAGGTTTTCCTTTATTTTCTTTATTATTTTTTTCTTTTTTTTCTTCCCACAGTTTATTTTTGGAACAGCAAATACTTGTGTTTGGTTAGGTTTTTTTTTATTTAAAACCAACAAGCATTTGTAGTATATTATGAATTGGAATGGAATGTGTCTTTTCCCACAAATGTGTTAACCTGCTAGCCAGATGTGTAGTTTGGCACACTGACTGAATGCTAGTTTTCTCATGTGAAGAACCACAAGATAGTTTGAGTGTGATCTATGTTATCTAGTAGGGTGAAATCCTTGCAGTATCAACCAGTACCAGATAACGGTTCCTTTCCTCCATTTTTTTTTTCAAAGCACTGAGAAAACCCTATAAACACTAAACAATTTATGAGAAAGTATTGAAGTGCCTGTTAAAGATTCTTAAGTATGGAAATTTTCACTAGCATGAAGTAGCCAAAGAAGAATCATCTGTTTCTTCTCACCGATATTCAGAGATCTGCCACTTATTCACAAGACAATGAGATGACATGTCAGTATTGTACCATTTGCCAAAATGTATGCATGTGTTTATCACGGCAGCATGACTGTCTCAAGGCAATTTTCTCTTTCCCCAATGAAAAACTGCAAGAAGACATCAATTCCTCCACCTTTAGAAATTATATTTTCTTTTGAAAAAGTTTTAGTGGAAAATTGATACTCAGCTCTGCTTCACCTAAATTCTTACAGGAGTAGAAAGAGTAGTGTGAATTCTCCCATGATCCTTGGTGGGTAATAGCATCCCTTGAAGACAGAGCCTCTTTGCAGCATTTCTTGTACAGAGTTACATTGACCTCCAGGGACTGTGAACCAGCATATAGCTCCATGTGTGTCACGGTCCTTGCAGAATCAAGGTCTTACCTGGTGTTTTGGAGTTTTCACTTACATAAGCATCTATGAGGGAAGATGCTCTAAGTATTTTGCTTCATTTAGGTGCATAACCTCAACTGAGGAAAGTGGCGCAAAGACAGATTTACACCAAGATAGAAAGGAACTATATTTTATAAATATGTCTGTCCATCAACTTAAATTTATTTCTCTTTTTGTTGCCTCCTGTACTATAATACCTTCACACAGCAAACTCTTAAGGCCTTAAAACCTTCAGGTTTTAAGCTATTTGGCTATAGTGAGCACTCTTCATTTTTACAGAGTGCTCCACCTCCTTCCTGGAGTCTTGCCATGGCTTTCCAAGTCAAAAGGGATGAGAATGGACCCGGGAATCAATCCAGCTGTGTATTTCACATCAGATAATGCTGGAAAACTTTCATCTTGAGACTATACTCCTCACTCACTACGCCTAGGAAAGAGAATAGATGCTGTATCTATAGGGAGAAAATGCATTATACAGAAAGTTGGAGTCCAGAAAAAGATTCCTAAACCTCACCCATAACCCATTTTAATAGAAATAGAACTCTACCTCTTAAAAAAAGCCCAAACCAAACAAAGGCACCAAGGAATCTCAGGTCTATTTTTCAGAAGACATTTGCTTTGGTTGCTTTCAAATCCCAGGGCTTGCTTTCTTTGCTATGTCTCAGTCTGTCAATCCTTTTAATCACTTAAACTGAGGTAGACTTTGCAAGAACCTTCTTGAATGACGCCATCTAAAAAATCCACATGCTGTCTTGACAGAGTTCACTAGGAGTTTATCCATCACTAATAGCAAAAACAGGTATTTAGCATTCAACCCAAACATGTGACACTGCACAAGAGTGCAATGGATTGTATTTGCTTTTATGAGGAAATTAAAATGGAGAAAAGCTGGGCTTTCAGCTTCTGTCCACCACTTTCCTTCACTTTAAATGTTTCACCAGGCTTCACTGTACCTCTGTATATTGTATGAGCCCTAGACTTACATAGTTCTGTTTTCATTATTAACCTACAGAGGAATTACTGGAAGACTCTGGTGTATTATGTATCACATAAACCCTCACAGGGCTGCTATGGAAATAGGCTGGGACCTAGCATTCATTTTTCAGTGCTCTGGGGAATGGACTGATACTTCAGAGAGACTAAATAAGTTGTCCCAAACTAAGTTACTTAGAGCTCAATATAATTACATTTTTCCCTGCAGAGGTGATAACAAAAGACTAAACTGTATTTTGGGCTTCACATTCAGTAACATCCACATTTCTGGAAAAAAAAAACAAACCTAAAACCAAACAACAACAAAAAACACAAAGCCAACTTTATTTTTTAACCTCATTTACGATTATGAGAGATATTCAGGGTCCTGTGCAAGAAGATTAATGTCTTCAGCCACCACTGAGCCAAATGGGAGTCGAAGATGCTCAGGTTCTCACTTCAGTTAAATGGATTTCTGCCTGGACACAGCCCCTGCACTGCAATATCTGCTCTTGTGGGAGTGCCAATGGCTGTGGTTGCTTTGCAGAGTTACGTAAAAGTTCCTGAAGACAGCCAGGCTGCACCAGAACAACATACCAGGGCTACCTGCTTGCAGCAATACTCAGAAGACACTCAGGAGCAGTGACTAAAAAATGAGAATCCTTCTACACTCACCTTTCCCAGATGCACCCTCACAGCTGCCATCCAGAGCTTTATTTCTGCTTTGTGAAGGTGATGATACTCTCAAATTTACAGCCCTTTCCCTTTTCATGGGACAACAGCATCTCCCTGCAGAAAAAGGACAACATTCTCCATTTTGATTTGTCCCTCTAACCTGCAGCGTGCATTCAAATCTTGGCCCATGCACTCAAAAATCTGTCCCTAGCACCAGCAGCAGAGATAAATTATATTTCCAGGCTTCCAAGAAGAGAAAGGGAATGAAGGACAAAAATGTCCCTTCATTTATCTTTTGCATGCTGGGTTTTACTTCAGATTTATTAACGTCTGGACAAAATCATTAGCATTCTTTAAAAAGTCCAACTCTCCAGCCAAAACTAAAATTAATTTGATAGATTCTCCTTGACTCTCAGTTATTAGGTGACTGTAGAAAATGTTCATAAACATGAAGGACCTTGACATTGCAATCTGAAAATTTCCCTCATAATAAATTAAAGATTTTTTTATATTATAATTTCTCATTGTATGTTTTACACTGTTCTTTCTTCCAAAGAAGGTTTTTGTATATACTTCAAGCTCCCTAACTTTCTCACAGCAAGAGCTTTTATGTGCCTGAGATGTGTATTTTGAAATATCTTTGCCAAATAGCACTAACAGCAAAGATGAAACAAAAAATGTGAGCAGTACTATTCGGCACCACTTCAAGACTTCATAGCATGCTAGTTTGGTTCAGATGTTCACAAAGATATTCTAATTAAATATCCCAGTGAATTTGCTTTCTAAGAAAACTATCATTTACATGATAAGTTTTATGTCTCACAGGGAAGCTGCAAATAGGCACTGAAAAGGAAAAATGCCTGTGCTGCAAGGACATTTCTATACGAAAATTGGGTCAGAAAACACTTACAAAGATTACAGCTATCAGAAATATAGTGTTTTCAGCTGGAAAATTTGGGTTATCAAACTGTTTTTTAATTTTGATGATCTGATGGGAAAGCTGGCATTTTAACCTGCATATGATATCCTTCAGTCCTCCCATTTCCATGCAAATGAGAAGAGAATTTAGCCCACTGAGTGTGATGGGAATTTGCCTTAATAAGCAAAGAAAGTTTGGGTTCAACATGAGACACAGATCTGAGGAGGAAAAAGCAGAATCTTACTGGGTGCAGGTATGACATTGTCACAATTATGATCCTGAGGCATATTTTCCTGAATTTAAAACTGTAGAACCAAATTGTGCTGGGTAGCTACATATATTTTATTAGATTATTCAGAAGTCCTTAGATGTGAGATTTAATTCTCTCTCCCTTTATATTATCCTTGGTGATAGTATCCATATATCTCAAGTGTAAGATAATTTTACAGACTCTATTTCGTATTTTTATAAATATTTACATTTTCTCATAGTGCTGTTTCTTTCCTATAAGTCACACTGTCTCTGTCTCACTGTTGGTCACACACTTCTGTTGCTTGTAAAACTATACAACATTTTCACACATGGGTGAAAGTGATAAAATTCCCCTTTTGCTGGTGTCAAAAGCAGATGAGATTAACTTACTTCCAGTTTTTGTTTTTTTTTTTTTTATTTTAACAGTTAATAATTTGCTTGTTTGCCTTATAGAAACTAAATATTTTGCTTTCTCAGAGCATCTGAGGCTCAATGTCACCCTTAATTACCACAAACTATTGGAGATCTATTGACTTGGAGCTATACCGCTCTAACGATTGAAGACCTGATCTCTAATATGCTGTGAAAATCAAGTTTTCCTGGAAACACAGTACAATGAACTTAGTAGCTAAATAGGGAAAATGTGATCCTTCACTGGCTTTTTGACTGCTCAGGCAATTCATAAGGCACCCAGCTTTATGGCACCCCACAATCTTTATGTGACTGGTTTAAAAGTGAAAAAAAGACACCACAAGCCAAAGGCTTAAACTTTCAACTTGGTCCTTTCTCAACCAGCTTCTCCACATTTTAAGTAATTTTTTTTCCACAGTGAAGGCTCATACTATGATGCTTTTGTCTCATGGCAATCACTCTAGAACAAAATTGGAAAACCTATACAGACAGAAGCTCAACCTGTGTGTGTATATGTACGTATGGGAAAGTTATTCTTTCTCCAGGCTCTGTAGTCTTCAAAGTGGCTGAACTAGTTTAGTTTAAGTTGCCCAAAATAGCTTTTTCAGGCACACAGAGAGCTTGTAAAATGGTAGGTGAGGTTTTGAGTGATGGCAGCAGGGGACCAGGACAAAAGCTGTTAAGCCACCTTGGCTGTGCTCTGTGTTTGCGTCCCACTGTGACTAACCAGTCAGCTGTACCGAGCTGCGATCCCAAACCCTACATCTTGTTGCTCCAGTAGTTCTTTTAAATCTGCAGAAGAACTTAGAAACAAAATAGAAAAATTAGTCTAGTGACTTATTGGAGGTGGATGATTAATTGTTCTGAGATTGCAGTCATGATTACAGAGCTTTCATCTCAGGTGACACTAATTAGGTTTCTCATTCTTCTGCACACATGTGCTAGCAGAGCAAATTCACTGCAACAGCACTGGGGAGGCTGCATGCAAAGCCCCTCTGTTTATCGTCACCAAGTAAACCACCTTAAAAACTACAAATCAAATAAACAATCTATTGAAATAAGGCATTGTCTCAGTTTATGAAGTACCTAAAGCCCAAGACCTCTGCTTGGGACAGTTTGCTAGTTGGGTTTAGTAGTATAGTTTCAGTAATCACCTCTTGTAATGCTATGCCCAGGTATGCCAGTCCACCCTGCAGCCACTCCTCCAACTGCAGAGCAGACAGACAGGAGATAAATCTAGTGTGTATGCAGCCCAGACAGAGTAAACACAAGCACTTTTCTTATCAGTGTTTGGGTGAAGTTCAAGCAAAGCCAGAAGCTGTAGGAGACATCCATTTCTCCCTGCTCCCACTGAAGCTGAAGAGGATCAGAGGTAGGTTTGTAAGGGGGACAGAGGAGCAAGTGATTAATGCCAGGAAAGCTGGGATCCACCAGCTTCAAAATGCCTGGCAGGGGGTGAGTGTGCTCTCCCTGCTCTGACTTGCAAATTCAAGTACATTCAGAGGCAGCTGGAGAGGAGCTGCATGCCCCAACAGGAACTGGGATGCTCTCTGCCTGCACACAGAGAAGTCCAGGAGGTGGGAGGAGGGCAAAGCAAAGCATGGGAAAGCACATGGGAAATTTGGGATGAAAAAGTATAACTGGCAATAACTGCTTAGTAAACAAATTTTTTCTCACCCTGGGAGAACCCTGTTTTTCTGAATGTATCATACATCATAATGGCACATGGAACAAATTAACTTGCAGGCATGACCTACATTAGGATCAGAAAAAGACTGTTCTAGCTAAAACAAAGTTGTGAGCTGATGTTGCCAAAATACTGAGCTGTTGTTTTCCTACAGCCTTTAGGATGATCCCCTGCAGCAAAAGGCTTCAATGTATTCAACAGCAGAGCATGTCTGCTAATACCTTTCAAGCATTTAAGTCCTCAAATCCCTGGGAAGCATGGCTATCCCTCAGTCATTAGCCTTATTTGATCTAATGGGACAAGCACAAACAAGAGCAAAACCAAGGAATTGCAGAAGTGGAAATAACATTTCCCAGAAACAGGCTGTAGGTGTGAAATATCTAGACTCCCCAGCATAACCACATCAAACTAGTGAGATATATATGTACTTGGCACATCTGTACTAGTTTTGAAATTGCTTTAGCCCTTTTGGATCATATCCAACATAGGAAAAAGCCAGTTCAATCTCCTCTTCTGCAAGATGAGGCAAAGCAGTATTTGTTTGTTCAAGTGGCCCGTGCACATAAATGATCAACGCACACAAAATGTGCTGGCAGAATGGCTAAATCCTATTTTTTAAGCCGTATTTTTTGCAACCTAAAGACGCAAACCAAAGGCGGCAGAGATGGGTCTCTCAACTAGGATCTGAATCCCAAGCCCTGAAGCAAGCGCAGAGTATTCCCCTTCCCTCTAGCTGGTTTTAGTCTCGGTATATTTTTAAACAGTCTGGCTCCTGCATTCACTTACATTTCGTGTCCTAAATTCAGCCTACACCCTGTATGTGGAAATTAACCTCTTATGAAAGGATTTGCAGCACTTTCCCATAACAAACAGCTCCAGCATGCTCTCCCTGTTACTCCATTCTCTGAAGCTGTTGAAGAGGATATACTAACCCATAAGCAAACAACCTTTGCCAATGAACTTAAATGTCATGTAACAATTGGGAGGCTGTGGTTGACGACACACAACACAGAAAAGTATGAGAAGACTGACAAGACTAAAGGAGTGCCACAAACTGTCAGCAGACATTACCAACAGCCATTGTGCCTGGAGCTTTCCTGGAGAAGCCTGCCAAGGAGGCAAGAGAGTACAATGTCTGCAACTTGGTGGCAAGTAGCCTTAGACAGTGTAAGATACCCCAGCTGTCATATATAAATCTCCAAAGGCTGGTGAAAAACAGCTAGTGAAAGCAAGTGAAGCAGCAGGGAAAGAACTCTGGAGGCTAATGTTGGAGCATCACCGAACCATATGCAACCCTACAAAGATAATGGCCCTAAATTACCTCTGACTTGCACTGGTTCATTAAGAATTTGATAGAGCTCTACTGGTGCCACTGGAAGCCTATTCAGAGAGCCAAGCAGACTCTGGGATCAGGCCCTAGGACCGGAAAATATATTAGGTCATAAAGTACACTATTACATATTTCATAAGGGAACAGCTATCAATGTCTGCTCCACCCGGAGAACATAAACAGCTGGAAATAAGAACAGCTGTGCATATCCCAGCCTCTCTTTAGCTGCAGCTTCTTCCAGCTACTCCTGAGCTCATGTTAGAAAGATGTTTCGATGGCTCCCTATCTGTAGGAGGAGTCTTAAAACACTGAGAAAACAATTATGTTCAGTGACATATGTGAGTAAAATAATTATAGCGTAAATAAGACATGCTTGACGTTATTATCAATTATTTGAGCTAACCTCTGGGTATGCAAATGTGGATGATGAAAGATGTGTTTGTAGGCATCTTTAATAAGTGCTTTTTACTTTGCGACTTTTCAGCCAAGATTTTGGTATTTACTAGCCAGATTTAAAACTGTTCTATTAATATAGTACAAATCAGAGCATCCGTTGCTTATATGCAAGATTACTCTGTTACAGTCTTCACAGAACAATGGGAACAGGACTCTACTGGGTGGAGGTATTCCTAATGAGACGACTACTTATTCCCAAAGCAGAGTTTTTTAGACCTGTACTAAATCACCTGCCTCTTGGGCAAAATTCTTCACTCTCACTCACACAGCTGATTTTGATCACAGATTGTGCTAGCTCCATTTGCAAGTCTATCCACAATGTCATCTGCACTTCTAAGAAAAAGAGATATATTAATCTGTTGATGGATGGATCCATGGTGCAATCTGGACAATTTTGCATTTAATTTCTTTTCCATCATGTCTGGGAGCTGGACCCAAATGATGTTCTTTAATCATGGTTTTCTTTCTCCTTTAGTCAGACTAGAATGTGTTGCATTGAACTGGCTACTTGATCATTGAACTTAAATATCCAACAACTGATAATGAAATTGGTTTACTTTTCCAGTATATAACCCCAGCTTCCTGGGAAGAACAAACAGGTTATTGTTACAAGGATTTCTATTTATTTTCCCAAAGATAAATGACAAAAAAATATAGAATCCTGTACTTTGCAGAGTGCCCTTGTAAAATATAATGTATCTGAGTGGAAAACTTGCCCAGAGTTTTCCATAACACACCAAATTAAATACAAGCTCTGTTTGGAACAGACTTAGAGAGTGTGCCTAAGGCTGTTTTTAGTACTGCTGGCATGGAAACGTCACACCATGCAAGTCTCCATTGTAACCCACGCAAAAAACTAGTACTGCTCTGCAGGAATGCAGTCTCATGGCCTGTCCTGGTGGAGTAATGGATGTCAGTCTGCATGGATAATTGGGAGATTCCTGGGGTTTTAGCTCTCTGGAGTAATCCTAGCCTCAAGTTGCATATAGGAGAGATTCTAGTAACTCGCTATCTGACTATAGCCGAACTACACAAGTCTATACACAATAGATGACTTTTGGAGTCTAGTGCTGCTAACATATATATTAAACATCTTTCCTAAAGTTTTAGGTGAAATACTTCTCCCATCTGATTTTATCCATACGATAAGTAGAACTAAAACAATTGCTCAATCAGGACAGAAAAGCCTGAAGGTGATAATATCTACCAATTTAACATGAAAGTTGCTATGATGTAGAGGAATTCCTAAGTCACATAGAGCTGTGATGGCAGCTCCTCTTCCCAGCACTTCATAGGAAAGCTATCACCACTGAAGAGGAAGGTCACAGAGAACATCAGTGAAGTGTCTGGGCCATGAAGATCAAGCCTTTTGAAATTACTTTTTAATAAATATGCTAACACAAAGGAAACACCTGAACACTGGACAACAGCTAGTGTGGTGCCAAGAATTAAAAGTGGAATTGAAGTGTGAGCCAGCTAGCTAGCAGCAATGCCAGGCAAGGCAATGGAAAGCTGATTAAAACTTCAATTATTAAAAGATAATTAAAAGAATAAAGTATAGAAATATAATTAATTAATGCCAGTAATCATGGTTTTATGGAAAACAGGCCCCATCACAAAAATCTGATGTCATTCTTTGATGAGATTACAAGTTTGGTTAGTAAAGATAACTGCCTAGATGCAACCCACTTAGTTTGGTGTGTCATAGAACCCAGCAGAACCCAACATGCTGATTATAAAAACCATTATGAAACATCTGTAGAAGACAGGTTGGTTGTAGCACAATGGTTGTAGGCCAACCACAGCCAATTACTGCAAAGCTTCAGCAGTCCAACATGCAGGAATCAACATCAGAATATGTTGGCATGTTGGTTAGGCATGGAGAGCAAAGTGCATTATTTAGCAATTTTGGGCACTTAAACCAAGATGCATTTTAATCCAGCCAAGTGCAAAGTTTCACCACTATTAATGAGGAATGCAGGCCTTGCTTGCAGCAAGGAGGACTACCTGGAAAGCAGTAAGTTGGGACAAAGTTAAGCAACTGAATATAAGCCCTCATTCTAGGGGGAAAAAAAAAAAAGCAAATAAGCAAATTTGACCTTTGGATACACTAAAAGAAGAGAACTGGTGGGTGGATTTTTACCTCTGCATACAGCGCCAGCAAAACTATCCTGTTTTAGCACTTGCATTTTTAAGACTGAAAAATGGAGTAAAGACAGACTCTAAAATAATTTAGTAAAATGTTTTACATATTATTGATGGAATTCAATCTGTTTAATTAACCAGCAAGACAATGGAAATGGGACTTAATTGCAGTGTATTTGTATACACAAAAGAAGAAAGCACTGGGTATCAAAGGACCCTTTCATCTAGAGGAGCAAAGCATAACAAGAAGCGAGGTCTGAAATGTGAAGCCATACAATTTTAAGTGAGCATTTAAGAACACATTTTAATAGGGAAAGTTATAAATTGCTCGTAGAAAATACTGAGGAAGTGGTGGATTCTGCAGTTCTCAGCACATACAAATCAAAACTAGATGTTAGTTCCTTTTCTGGAAAAAAATTAAACAAATATACATTTTCAGGCTAAATATAGCAGTAACTGGCCTTCATTAAACAAAATGTCAAAGTAAATGGTCTAATGGTCCTTTCTGGCCTTAAACCAGATGAATCTGACGAAAGAGACTGCTTTTTCTTTAGAAAGCTGCATGACGACTTCTGGTTTTCAGCCAGTTGAAAGCATGCTTTAAGTTTTTCAGAGTTTTGACTCATTTTCCCATTCCGCCTCAAGTATTTCGAGCAGATCAGTATAAATATTGATAAAACATATTTCCCGCCAAAAAGGAGATTGTTCAGTCAATATTTTCCATTGGAATTCATATAGTGTTTTATGTTTATGACTGGCTTTACAAAGTGACTGATTCCTCTCAGCATTTCCTGGTAAAAACCAGAACACTTTGTCATTGAAATGTCCGTACAACTTTGGTTTGTATTTTTTTCTTATCCGTATTTAATATTTTGTGAGTAATCAATGAAGTGAATTAGCTTGAACCTATGAGGTGGTTGTTTATTCCTAACTTTGCAGCTAGAAAATTACATCAGTACCATCTGCTAATTTTTTTCATTTCTGTAGCACATGACAGGATCATATTAACATGGAGCGGTTTCTCACTGCAGCACCATATGTGGTGTCATATTTTTTGCATACATCCACTGCTATATGATACATTACCTTAATAGACAACTACATGGACTTGTGCAAATTTTGGAGCCACAGCACATGAAAGAAAACTGAGGTGTTAAATTGACCTAATGGGATGGGACCTCCAGGACGCTTATGGTACTTCTTTGTCCTTCCCATCATTTTTCCATCATGAGGGAAAAGCACTGTCCTGCTGGACCACATGGCACTGATTCACTTGGTCTGAATCACTCAACATAACTCACACCCATGTAGCAAAAATCTAAAGAGATAACATTCTTTTGTCTTGTCAAGAAGGTCAAGGCTATTTTTTTTAAGTGATACGGCCAAATACGAGTTGGTTTATCCCACTGGGGAAATCTTTGGGAAAAGAAAGGATGAAGTGGTATTTCCTAACAGAAAGCATACACTCTGCTGCGACCTACAGGCCACAGTCGGTATGTGTGGCCAAAACTTTTTTTTTGTAGGAGATTTTTCACTGTTTTTCTACTCAGTGCCCTACTTATTGTAATGGAGTTAGTCCAGAATGGTTCAGTATCAACGAAAGGATAATTAAGTGCACTCTATTTACAAAACTCTTCCTTAACAAGTACCAACATGTTGTCCTCTATCCCTCTCCTGCCAATGCCAGGCATTTATAGCTACTCTCTATCTTTCCAGCACTACATTCAAAAAGTTAGAAGAAAAAATCCCACTCCATACATTTGCTTAAGGTGTATTTGAAGCAGGTACACAGCAGAGTCACAGTCAGAGCTACACATTTCATACTAACCTTCCTGCAAATGAACTGAAGGGCTCAGGAGGCCAGATTACATCTGAGGTGTCGGTTTGTAGTAACCTTGGGCACCTTCACTAGATTTTCCCCGTCTGCCAACTTTGAGAAAATAATTTGTCAAATAGCCAAGTCTATATTTCAATGTCTTTACTACAGACATGTGAAGAAGTGCTTATAATACTTGGAAACATCTTCTCCTCCACCCACAGGGAGCTCACAGCCCCTTGTTTTTGCTGATTACAGTCAAAACTGTAATCAGCATCAGTCAAAATCATGGGAAAAATCAATCTGGGACTCCAAGGAGCAAGCCACTGGTAGTGGTCTGACTCGCCATCTGTTCTTCCCTTTGCATCATTTGCCTATTGAGGGATGGTTACAACCATCAAATTACAAAGTAAAAACCATTGTGGCTGGTTACACTCCGCAAAAAGTAAATAATCAAGTCACCTAGAAGACAGTACACGTAGGACATGAAAGCTCTGCTTTTCCAGTCTTGCAATGCTTGCTTGTTGCTCACATATCCTTTGTGCTTTTGAACGTCTCCCTTTTTAAGTGAACACTTCATGTGCTGTCAGAGATTTGCTTGAATCATACACATTTCCAAATAACTACATGGCCCAGCACATAATGGTAAGCTCAGAAACCAGCAGCAGTTTGCAAATCATTCACAGATCAACCAGAGAACAGAGCCTTGAAAAGTACTATTTGAACAGCTAAAATATACTTAACAATATTGCAAAAAATGTTGATACTTGGAAATCAATAGGGTCTGACAGACTAAGTATAACTCTGCAGTCACAAACATGAGTTTAACTAACTTCGGAAATATTACCCAGGCTGGATGAAGATGAAAATTGGCCTTTTCCTTTATTGAGGGAAGAAAACAATGATTTCCTGCACTGTGACCATGTAGAGATTTCACCTCCCTGCTGCCACATTGCTCTCGATAAAAACCTGTTTAATCTCCTTGACCCAGGGAACACTGATTCTGCTGATTCTCCGAAGGAAGTCAAGACATGCAACATGTCTTCATCTCAGACGTGCCTGGAGTCCTGAACAAAACAGCATGACAGGACATGCACCCGAGCGGCAGTGAGGCATGAGTCAGTCTCCTCTGACCATAAATCCAAGTCATTGCAAAACTCCCTTCCATTTATTCCATCTGATCCTCTCCCCTGATTAATTTTGCAATCATGTAATTTTAAAAACACAGTTATGCTCTCTGAAGGAGGTAGAAGATCTCTTGGGGAGTCTTGGAACAACATTGCCAACTCACATGATTTTTATCTCAAGTCTTAGGATTTTTGAGCGTTCTTCAGCTTTGGCTGCCAGAAGCATGCAATGACATGAGAAACTCAGCTAGCTCCTCTGTTAGTTTTTATTAATAGTAATTTTCTAAACTTTGATTGTACCCTAAAGACACAGAACACAAAGGGAAAAGGGGCCAATTTAGTCATTTTAGCTGCAATTTTTAAGATTACTGTGTACTTCATGAAAACCTGACTCAAGTCATTTTTCTATTGAAGCTGGTAGCACTGCTTGCTTTTCATCCTCACTAAACTGCCCCTTAATATTATTCTAATTTAACTGTCTAGGTTATTAAAGAAACGAGGAATATGAACTCTCTGTATCTGGAGGCAGAACAGAAACCTGAGTCATTTTTTTCAGGTGCTTGCAAAGGGCTTGACAGTACTGGATGAGGAACAGAGTCATGGGGATGGTGGTGAAGTGCAGGAAATGAGCTAGGTCCTAACTGGGAAGGCAGAGAAAAAGTAAGACAAGATGAGTTTGCCTGCCCTTAAGAAATGCCCCTCCATAGAGCCTCCCAGAGGCAGGACAGCCTCCTTGGCTGCTTCCTCCAGGATGAGATGAGATGGGTGGGTGAGAAGAAAGGGCACCTTTTGCAAATCACATCCCCATGCATATGGCTGAGTCTGCCTTTCCTCTGATTTCCACAGGACTGCAACTACAGCCAGCTGAGAGTTAAGCAAATAGAGCTCTTGGGGCAAAGAGGAGTCTGTATTCAACAGGCTTTGAACCCAGAGGGTCAAATTCTACATATTCTTGTAGTTACCCAGCTTCCAAGCTGGGTTTCTCCTTTGCCTTTCCAGGTGCCAGGGTCTGTGCATACAGTGGGTGCATCCATGTTGTCACTGCTCTTCAGAACATAAAGGCTTGCAAACAAATGGGGCGTTTTAATTCTCAGGCATTCAGAAAGGGTTTTGCTGAGGTCTATTGTGGTCTAACTGTGCTGCTGACAGGACCAAAATCTCTATGTTGTTAATGTATCAGCCAGTGCCCATAAAGGAGGGCTTTGTTAGTGACAATCAGTTTTGACCCTGAGGAGGCATATGACCATCAGAGCTGCTGTTTTTCAGGGGTAGGCAGGAGGTCGTGCACAAGTCGCCTTTTCCTCTCTAAGAAGGGCTGCTTTGACACCAGTTAGGCAATGGGGACCATTGCTCATAAAGGAAGTGCTTCTGGCCAAAAAAATTGTGGCAGAATATTCTGTGGGTGTATGTTCCCTTGCTGAGCTGTAGCACGGTCACTAACTGGCGGCCACAACATGAGTCCTGTTATAATTGGCATCTTTCTGACAGTGTTACCTACTGAAAGCATTTAATTAACTGATAATTTTAACCTTCAGAACAAACAGAACAAAACAAAAAGCAACTGTTTAGCTTTGATGACTTTGGAGAAAACCTCAGAAACATAACCTCCCTCCCTGGTAGGCACCAAAGGCTCATGGAAAGGTTGCCACACTTTATATTTTACTTTCAGATACTGTGGTCATAAAGTCAACCTCCTACTTTTAGAGGACCTGACATAATTTTTGCATGGGAGGTGGCATTAACGGCTTATCTGGGCATTATCTTTGAGAGAAAAATCATTTAGCAGATATTAGCTATCTCTGGATAGTAATGGGCCAGTGAAGAAAAATGTGTTTTGCTTAAGTGTTCATTAGCATTGCAAGTTTCACTTGCTTTAAAACAACTTGCATATTAAGTAGCAATAATGTAAGCCTCATTAGGGGCTGCCCATTTGTCTAGCAGTGAGAGGATACATAGCTTTGGTGCTGTGAAAACAAGTAAGACTTGCAACACTAAGCTGTTCCCAGCCTTTACCACTGGCAATCCCACCCTGCCAAGCCCCTCATCCAGGTGGAGGCTCCCACTTCTGTTACTGGGTTGACGAGCAGCCTTTTGTCCTCTCCTGCATGAATAACTACTCACATATTTTCCATCTGCCAAGTGGTATATTACTCAGTAAGTGCAAAATAGATTACTGGTATGTCCATCACTAGACAAGACTACAAGCAAAATAAAGTGATATTCAAGGAAGATGAGTAAATATATCAAAATGTAGCACTAAGGAAGCATTCATCCCAGCACAAATGGAGAATTATGCTCAGCTGTACTGAGCTTTGCCCCAGAGAGGAGGAGAGAGACCCAGACAGCTAAGCCTTATAGCTTGAATATATTTTACTGGTAGAAGGATTTTGACAAATTGAACATTTAAGTATGCAAATTTGCATTTGAAAATCTGCAGATGTAAATTTGCACACAAAGATGTAGATTTCTAAGTGCACTAAATATTCTAGTAATGTGGAGGTTGGGCTCTGAGTAAAAAAAAAAAAAACCAAGATTTGCTATATTAGTAGCCAGACCCAAGCCAGTAATGGAAGAATTTGACCCAAAACTTTAAGATGTGTTGATATTTTTCATGCCTCTAAGCAAAGAATATTGGTATTTCCTGCAATCAATAATGCAAAATAACTTTAATTTCTTCCAAGCATGCATTTTTATGAGGCTAGAGGAATAAAAATTCTAACCTTGAGACACAGTCATACTAATAGTAATAAGCTACAAAATATGTATGATCCAGTTTATCATTATGCCTCAGTTAGATGAGATTAGCTAATCATGCAGCTTATTTTCCAAACATCTATATGCTGCTATTGTTTGTTTGTAGTTCTGGCAGACAAGCCTCAAAAGAATTAAAAACATGATTAAGGATTTATTTACATTTTCTTTAAATATCAGCAGCATTATATTATGAAAGACACTTTTAATCACCTACCCAATTCTGTGTTTACTTTGTGTTGCCCACAAATTCTGAGCACTGATTTATTTTTTGACAAAGCTTTGCTGGTTTTATGTGCAAACCTACAGAGCCTGCTCTTACCCTCATTAGAGTCAAGAATCAATGGCTTTTATAGACATCTGGGCATTCTACCAGATCCCGTTGGTATCTTTTCAATCACTAGCAACTACATAAGAGCAACACAGAACTTGCAGCTTCATCTCAGAATGTAAAGTCATGTTAAATCCATAGTTTTAAAGCCAGTCCTTGGAGGGGCAGAGGTGAATGCACTTGCTTTTACAATAAGCACACCTACTCTTGTGAGCGGCTTTTTAGCAGTAGCTCTGTAGTGTACAGAGGAAGTATCTTTATCTCTAAATTTTGGATAGGCAAACTAAGCATGAAGGTGCATGGTACACCTGAGTGGATCCATCAGTTTACCATTGCTAAATGTGGGAATCCTGCTCCCTTTGCCATCACTGCTCCTTCTTTCCCTCACCCCCTGCTCCTGCCTGTGCAGCCCCAGCCTCCTTCTTGCACAGCCTGTCTCTCATGAAACGCACTACTGAGCCAGTTTAACCCACCAATCTAGCAGAAAAATACCTACTTTTTCCAGCCAGTTAGCAAGTTTGCAGCAGTTACCTTAGACCCACACTTTTGCACCTCCAAAGCCAGCTTATTGCACAGGACCGCCATGATATTTTCACATTATGTAAAATTATGATCCTCAAAAGTCTTAAGCCTAATTTTACCCCCACTCACACAAATCAAGAGAAAACACACTAGCACATAATAAAAACCATGAGGGGAGACCCAAGGCTTCAAGTTCCCTAGGTATCCCTAAAAGTGCTCCTGCCTTTGTGGCCTGCACTCAGGCTGCCCACTCAGAACCTTGGGTGCTGCTTCTGAGAGGGGAAGGAAAGAAAAAAAAAAAAAATCAAAGGCTGAGAACAAAGAAGGTCATTCAGCAGCTGTTTCAATCCTATCTTTATTTTAGCCATAGCCTCCAAGAACTAAGAGCTGGAAAGACTTATTAGATCATCCTAGTCAACTGCCTGCCAAAACAGGAGTACACTCTGTAGTATTTTCGTGAGGGCTTTTATCCAGCTTATATTTAAATGATTCAAGTAATGGGGATTCCGCAATTGACCAGACTTCGCTGTTTGGAAAAATACACTGACAGTCAGCTTACGTTTCCTTCTGCTTGTATTCATGCCATTCCTACTTGTCTTGCCTCCTTCTACCAACCAACACAATGTTTCCTGTACTTTTGTAGCAGATTCCTTGTCCCTGCCATGCTGAATTTGGGACAGGACAGATTGAGGGGAAAGACTGACTCATGTGAAATGCAGCTTTAAGCACAAATTTATCTCCAGGATTTTAGGAATATTTGCTCATTGGCTGATGGCACAAAACACAGCACTCTTGGAAATTCCTGAGAGGTTTAAAGCACAAACTGGTGATCTTAAACTAGATACCCTGCCCTGCTGGGTGACTGCAATGTCACTACTGACAGCTGAATTATACCCCTCCCTTGAGCTTTTATTTAAGCCATTCAGGCTTTTTTAAGCATCCGTCCATTTACAGCCCTCCCACCCTAACTGACATCCTTCCAATCTGTCCAAGGGAGCCTTTGTTTCCCCGACCCACTCCAGAGAAACAAGGCCCTTTGCAAATTGCAGACCATCCTTTCAATTATATTTCTATAGTAATGCTGGCACATTAGTTCCACTTATCCTTGGTTAATAGTTCAGCTTATATTCAAACAGCCATTAACATAAAATCAACACAGCAATTTTGTATGAATTCTCATATCATTAATCCATTTAAAGTGGGTACACAGTTCACACTCCAAATTCACTTAATTATTGACTTAATAACATTTAAAGAGGCCATGGTCTTTGGCTCCATTAGAACGCAATCTTCCCCCCCCACTTTTATAGGTTTTCCACAGAAGCTAATTTTGCAAGGTTTGGGTAATGCTTGGAGGTGTCACCTCTGTGAGAATCCCCCACCTAATTATAGTTTCAGTCTCATGCAGATAACCTTACAGAGCCTGTTGCCTTGTTGTTTGGCTCAGTTGAAGGGAAGTGGGGAAATGCCCATGATGGGCTGCATAAAACAGACCCCATTTGCCCAAAGCCAGACAGTGGGAGGCAGCCCCAAGCATCCCAGCCTGGGGCATCTGGTGGGGAGCACCTTTTCAGCCTCCTCCATTGCTGTGGGCTGCAGGAAGTCTTACTGGTGTCCTGCTCTAGTAGCAACCACAAGTCCTGCTTAGGAAGGGGAAATAATTACATCTTCCTCTATATCTGATATAATTAGCTTTCCAGCTCTGGCATGGACAGCGGATATATCATGATAATTTCTAAGCACTATGCACAAAATTACTAGTTTCAGCAAAATTGTCTATGAAGAAGCCTGGTTTCCTCCATAATTTCTTTCAATACTAGTTTTTCTCACTCCTTCCCCTTCCCTTTTTTTTCCTTGTCGTCATCCATTTCAAATGATGTTGTTTGCGCTTCGGCTGCTGTTGCAGGGCAAAAGCAAGCAGCAACCAGCAGGTCTTGCATTTCACTTTGAAAAATGTCAGGTTAGGACTTGTCTGAATCCTCATGTAATTTATGCCACTGTTGGAGGCCTTTCCTGGAGACTCATCTTCCTCCAGTGGGATTTTGGAGCGTGAACGAAGATCTGGGGACTATCAGAAAAACATTTGAGAGCTGTGGGGAAATATGTGCGTGGCTGACAGAGACCCTTGTCCCTTCCAGCCTCCCCATGTGGTCTGGGCACTTCCCTGAGGGCCTCTGGTGACAACTTGCAGCGCCCCAGCCTGGATTCCACTTTGCTGTCGCACAAGGCAGGGCTATCAGACTCAAGCAATAGCTAAATCCATGCTGGTTTTGCCAAAAGTCCTTGAAAACTAGTTTGAGCTATCCCTGTCATTATAGGAGCTGGTTTCATTACCTCAAAGCCACTTCTGTTTGCCCTGGCAAGTCACATCTCGCAGTACAGACATATCCTAAACACCCGTTCTCCTCTCCAAGATATCAGGGCAAGCCAAGCATCCTCACTGCTCATAGTACATTCATAGCACTATATTGGCAGAAAAACATCACTCTAATAGACACCAGTGGAGACTAACTGTATTAGGCTTTCTGCTGGAGAAGGGTCATTGAAGCCTATAAGGTTATGCTACTTTTCCCTGCCTTTTACATAGAAGCAAATGCTTGGAGGCTCATATCAATGGAGAGGAGCCAAATTTTATTAATGCACTCTTGCCACAGACATCAACAAAAGCTGAATCAGATGCAAAGGGCAGGTTATAAGCAAAGATTTTAATTTGGATATTGCAGTAAAGAGCTGAACATCCCAGGATAGACAATTAACGTAGTGTGTGGTTTCTTCTTCTTAGCTGGGCCTCAGGGTGTTTCCCACATCTTCACCACACTTAACACCATTCCCTCTTAATTCAGGCATATGGGAATTACCAGGTAGCGTTTTTTTGGGACTGGCTTTAAAAGAATGGATAGGTACTTGATAGAATGAGGTTGCAACTTTGCACCAATTTTATTACTTGCTTAGTTATCGTTGAGGACAAATGTTGTTTCTGGTTTGAGACTTATCTGTACCAGTAAAAACAGTCCATTTTTGTTTAATGTCTACTGATGCATCTGCTTATTTTATAGGTTAATGCTGTAACCCTGCTTTTACTACAAAATGCAATAAAAACATTGAGAGGAGTTGTAAAAGTGCCCCTGACATGCTCTGTTACATTTCACAAATACTAGCAAACATCTCCATGCTGCTCTTAAACTTGACACAGATTTTCTAAACGTTGTGTTTAGAAAACACTGTCCTCGTAAAGAACAGCTTCTCTAAACAAGGTCCAGAGCCTGGTTTCAGGCATTACACAGAGCAATGCTCTCACTGCAGGCATTTACGTGTTCTTTGGGACCACAGCCCCTCTTGCAATTTTAGGGGAGATGAAGCAATTGAGCACTTGCCTGTCCCTACCTGCCCATGCAGCAGCAATGACGACTCTTGGCAATTTGAAGGATACAGCAGGACAAGAGAAAGTACTGAAAAATACAGACTGCTCCTAAAGAATCAGATTCACATCAAGATATTCATTATATCACCCAGGGCAGTGTGACCACAGCAAGGGCTGGACCTTACGGAGGCCTTACAGCTCAGCCCGGCAGCTGTCATAGGGCACAGGCATCATACGGGAGACTCAAGAGCATGACAGGCTTGGTAACAAAAACCAGCTAAGTTTCTACCTAGCATTTTTAAGAGAAAAATTCTCCAAACTCAAACAGTTTGGATGCAGCACATTGAGCAGGTCAGGGCACAGAGCAAACCCACTGTCTGCCCAGCAGATCTGCATCAGACAAGCCCCCCACACGGTGACTCAGACAGCGTGTCCCCCGAGCCACAGGCTGCTGCGTACAGAGCTGGCACAGGCAAGCTTCCCAGGCAGGCAGCCCTGCCAGCGCTAATGGTCTCACTGCACTACTGCTCATCCTCAAATGCTCAACCTGGGACATGTCTGGACAAACCGTGCTGCTGAGCTCTAGCCTCAAGCCAGAACGGACTCAGGAGCAGGAGTGGAAAAATACCTCTTTCTCACATGCCTCCATTCACTCCTACCTCCCCATTTCTCTGCATGCTATACATGAGTTAATATAAACTAACTTGGAGGGCTGCCCTGCTTTGATGATTCATGTCATGCTTCCTGTTGGGCCCCTCGCCATCCTCATAAATACATACTGAAATTATGGTCATTGTTCCCAGAATAGATCACGTCATAACAAAATCTGTAACAATGCAGTTAAATATTTTCTCCATCTAACTGGGCCCAGCTATTTTCTGTGGAAAAACACCATTGGAAGGGACAATTTAAGGTTAAGAGATCCCAACTTTAAGACACACACATACCTTTTCCTGAAGACTCTTAAGAGAAATAAAGAAATTGAGCCACTGCTGGGCTCCTCTGGGGCACCCACCAGCAATAGTCAGCGGGAGGGATGTACCTGTGCACACCCAAACTGTTACCAACTCCTGTACACAGCTTTCTCTTTCCAAGGTGCTACCCAGGAGGAGCACAAAGATGCTCAGAAATACAGGGAATTTCCAGCAAGCCAGCTGTCTACATTCCCATCGACTTTGGTGGGATGAAGATTTAGAGTCTAGTTGTAGGCCTAGAGACCACAAGAAGGTCCAGTGACACACAGCTGTAAATCAGAGAACAAACACCAAGAGTTGTCTTTACCTCTGGAAGGTAGAAGTTATGCAGACACATTCATACACACCCCAATGGTGTTTGTACATGGCAGGTATTACAAGGAGGACGCTACAGCACAATCTGCTTTGTCTTGCAGAAACAACATAGAAATTAAATGAACTATTGCTCTTCTATGTTTGCATGAAAACAACATAATCCTGATTATTGTATATGCTTCTAGAAGGTAAGACGTCTGTGCTTACAGCTTTTTTCAATACAGATGAAAAAGGAAAATGAGAAAACATGTTCGTATCAATCAATGAGACAGATTAGGATTTTATCCTGTGTATGTTTTAGACAGATGGACCTTTCTTAAAGCCTTGGATTTTCCCGCTCCCTACTTTTTGCAGTTAAGACAAAGATGCCCAGCCAACTACTAAGTCTTTTCCTATCTGTTGTGAACTGTGCCTGCTCCCCAGAAAAAAAAAAAAAAGGAAAAATATATCATTCAATATCCTATGTTCACACTTGCTTCCCAGAACTGAGAATTCACCCTACTTTTTATAGAATTATGTCTCTTTGGTAATTCTGCTGTACCTGAAATATTTAGAGCCTCTCATTTTCATCTAGTGCTCTAATCTACATAGTCCTGATCATTTCCACATAGATAAGTGAGGTGGAGAGAGACCAAACTACTTGAATATAACAGAGAAAAGTCTGTGTTAATGAAAGGACTTAAAACCGTATCTGCCATATCCTTGATGGTGCTCATACCATGGGAATTTTACTTGTAAGATCATTTTATTGCAGCCCTGGGTCACAACTGGAAATTTGGTTTCATGAAGGATATGTTCAGACAAATTCCTCTTCCACATCAGAAAAAAAAAAGCACCATTTCAAAATGTTGGAGGAAATTGTTGCTTTGGATTTATCAAAACATTTGGCTTCTCCATGGATTACTTTTTTATTTTTGACAGTTTCTATGACAGTAAGAAAAATATAATTTGAAATTCCCCAAGGGAGAATTGAAGCTTCTCATTTTACTACTGCAGACATGGACCATCTTGACTGTAATTTCCTTGTCTTTATTTTTTTTCTCCCCTCTACAACAAAAAAATCCAACTAAACATGATTTCATAAGCAGTTTTGATTCTGGTGGAATTCAGTCTCTGATAGAGAGATACTCAGTGAACATGCCCATAAACAATTCTGCCTTGTCAGAGGTACCTGAATGTCCGACTGAATGTCTGCAGCTGAACAAACAGATTCTGCTCTGCATTCTTTGCTTGCAGATGTGCATGTACTGCCAAAGTACAGTATTGCTGTAGTACCACTGCCTCTCTCATTTTTTCCTCCTTTCTCTTTGCTACATCAACACAATTTTTCTGCAGCAGAGTAGAATGTAAGGCTTGAGTTGGTCAAGCTGCACCTCACAGCAGGATCCTAGAAGTGTTGGGGTTCTCAGATTGTGAACAAGGATTTCAAAGAAGTATTTGATAGAACATGACACAGTTTAAATTGACTTTTGGGAGATGAGCAGAAATCTCAGCTGCTCTTTAGGAAGAAAGGCCCATCTAAATTGCTATTTCAGTTCTGCATCAGGGTTTCACAGTAGTCATTAACTACCTTGGGGGTTTGGGTGAAATTATTTTTACTGTACATCAAGCATGCATTGCTGTCCATGTGGGGTTTTGCGTAGCCTGCCACATGGTTTGCTATTGTCTCTTCCTTCCCCCAAAGCCATTGAAAATTCCTCCAGCTCGTGTTTTATTTACAAGTTCTTGTGGTTTTGTTTTTTTTTTTTTCAGTTTGAGGGGGTGGGAGAATCTCAGTTCTATAGTTTTTTTTTCAGAAAAGTGAACAGCTTCACTCAGAATCTTACAGTAATGTTTGCATTTTGTCAGGGATGATCCTGCCATAGATAGAATATATGTTCCTCTGGTCTGGGTCCTGGACTGAAAGAAACTTTCCTCTGTGCAGGCTGCAATACTGAGTGCTCCAGCCTGAACACCAGATTAAAAAAAAAAAAAACAGTACTGCAGTTCTGGTCATGCAGTAATCTATAGATGACAGCTTGTTTTCCACAGTTGTTTTTGCTGTGTATACTGGATCAGGGTAAAGCTCCTCCTGTGTTACTCAGAAGTCAAAGTTTGGAGGCAGATTTCTACTCCTGGTATCAGGATTCAAGAAAACAGCAAATGGAAAAAGATATTGTCTACATTAAAAAAAAATTCAAAATTGTATGAAGAGCTTAGAAAATGTGATGTGCAGCACTCTTTCCTTCTTTCTAGGTAAAGATTATAAAATTATTATTTCCTTTCCTGGTCCAATCTGTTTTAGCATAGATCACAGCACTAGCTCAGCACCTGGCACATCAGGCTGCACCAACTCTTCTCAGTGATTCTTCCAAGATCCACAGTTTGAACAGGCCTCCACAGCCAATACACAGGAAGAAAACTGCTGTTTAACTGCACAGGGGCTGGGAACAAACAATGGTCAGCACCAGAAACATTTGCCTCCTAGAGCTACCAAGGGGAAGAGTTCTGCATGAAAAGTTCTGTTTGTGCAGGTGAAAAAAAAAAAGCCTTGCTCTAGCTGAGAAACCACACATTTTTGCAGCTGCATTCAGTACAATTTTATATTTTCATTTAAATCAACACCCTTGGAGCAGAGCGGAGTCCAGGTTTGAAAGCCAAGAGTCATTTGAAAACATCTTTCTCTGTGAGCCAAATCTTTTCTTATTTGATATAGTCAGAAAGATGGGAAATGTTTTAATGGGACCTTTGAAAGCTGCTCACTGTGAAGCATCCTTTGAGCCTGCATTCACACAACAGCTACACACTGCTCACAACCCCTGCTGCCTGGCATGGGTGCCCTTACACCAGCAGAAGAGTGTCTGTCCCAGTGCAGCCTACTCTTCCAAGCCTAGGACCAGGCTTGCATTATGAAGGATGTGCTGCTACAACTTGACCACACACACCCCTAAGGGAAATAGAGCTCATACCCATAAAAGAATTCATTTGTCAGGATAGCTTCTGTTGGTTCTCTGAGTAAACAAGCTATTACAGCAAAAGGTTGTTGTTGCTGTATAGGTGTCTCCGCTAAGGCTTTTCTACAAAAAGTAAAACAAAAAAAAAGTATAAAAATCATACTTCTGAAGTAGTAAAGTGAGAATTAGCATTTGAGAATTTATTTTTTTTTGAGAAGGAAACTTATAATCCTGATCACTTTTCATTTCATTGGAAGAAATTGTGGGTGGATACTGTTGTGAAACAGCTTTGAAGAGAGGTCACAAAAAGGTGATGGAAATTGGCTATTTAGAATTAGAAAAAACCTCATGTTTAAGTACAGTACCAATTTTACTCAAGCAACTAAGAAAGATGGGTGATAAATATTAAATGACTCCTAATTGAATTTTATCATTTATAATGCTTACTACAAATACTGGACAGATTTGAAATAGAAAATTGAGCCCATTTTTTAATTACTAGTGATAAAATGCTTTAAACTGCATTAGCTGCAACCAATACAGTGCCTTTGATTCCACTAATCGATCTTAATTGATTAAATGAATGCATTTCATCTTTGGATTTTGTTGTCAGCATATTCTGCCACTTTCTATTACAATCCATTTTGGAAGATACCTGATGATCATACCTCAATACCCTTCCATTTCATTCTCACTTTCATCCTCTAATTAATTATCCGGTTTCAGCAAACTTGGAGTGTGTGTGTCCCATTTCTCCTGAAAAGATTTCCCTCTTGGCTGTCAGCCAGCTGCTGACAACCCAGCTTTCTTGCAGCAAGGGACTACAGCACACAGACACTTCTAAAACATGGCACATTCAACCTGACCAAGAGCAAATACCTTTTCTATTTGAGTCTCTGCCTTGGTCAAGTATTGCACTGCATAGAAGACCCTTTCAATTCAGGTATTCCTTTCCATTAAAGGATCTTTGGGCATTTTTTTTAACGAGGTTTCAATATACAGCTGTTTCAGAGATACTTTTTCAATATTCTGTTTAAATCTAATACAAAGATGTTTTTTCTCTCTGAAATTTACTCTGGGTTTCAGGGTACAATTCTCATTCTCTAGAGAATCTGTACAATGCCTATATGCCTATATGAATGCCTATATGAAGGGGAGACTGATAGAGAAAACCTCGAGAATACAGATAATATGAAAATTGCAACTGCATTATTCAAGTTAGAGTCAAAAGAATTTATTCACCTAGAACGGAAATATTCCCTGAGATACCAGGCAGTGTAGCACCTAAATTATATTTTGCATAACATTAATCACAGCAGTATAGGTACTTAAGCACTCACGTAATGAGCAGTGTATTACAACCATGTTACTAGAGGAATGCAGGCATGTATTTGGGTTATTTGTCCCTAGGGACTTCAGTCAGAGCTCATCATATGAACTCAGAATACAACCTGACCCATATATACTATTAGAGCATTGCTTAGCACCAACTAGATTTCTGAATGTGAGGAAAATGTGTTAGCACAATCCCTAGAATCTATATTCATGAGAGCAAGTGAGGTAGACAATACACAGAGACCAGCAGTGCAGATAATTAAGAGGAAAAGGAAAGTAAGTTCTACAAGGGAGGAAAATGGACAATCTCTCCTGCTCTGTCACTGCTTTGAAGAGGGAGCGTGCCAAGAAAAGAAAACCCTCCTGCTTGGCTTTGAGTTACCCTAATGACTGGGGATGCTGTCACTACAGTGATTAGGCAAGGCTGAAGAATGATAAACCCGCAAAAGGTCTTTTTGTCCTCACCACAAAAACAGAAATTTGGTAAATACTCATCCACATAAGACACAAGCCTCGCAGCCTGCTAAGGTCAGCAATTTTTGCAAATGATTGTCATGCATGTTAACATGGCATGAAGGCAATCTCAGAGCAAGCAACTAAACTTCCCCAGCCTCCAAAAGCTCCAGAGGGGAGAATTACAACCTGCACATTATGCCTTTGTTACAACCCACAGTCTCCAGCAGAAAGTACACCTGGAGCCAGCAACTGGGATTTGCTTTTACTACCAGAAACATAATTCCTCTACAGCATAGTATAAATCAATGTCTATTTTCTTTTTCAAACTGATGCCTCCTAAGGTTTGTCTCCTAGAAAATGGCTCTTCCAAGTCCTGCTGCACTTAAGTTTTATCTTATATATAGATCTTTATCTTATCTCCTGCATGAGTCAAGCAGGGGAGGAGATTTTCTTGTCTTAGCCAACAGGGAAGAGCTTAATGAAAAAATTCCTGTTGTTCTTCTGTAACAATCTGCTTGCAGCTCCCAGCAAGGCTCTGATATCCAATGGAGATACGCTGATACCCATCACACTGCTACAGACATTTCTTTAGATACAAATTATGCATCCCAATTATTCTACAAGAGCCCATACAGCATTTCGCTATATTTTACCTCCATCTTCTGGACTTCTGAGCATGTAGGTATTACTATATTGTAGTCCTTAGTTGGAAAGTTTCTTCATTAAATAGTAAAGATTGTCCAGTGTGATAAAGACAACCATGATTACACATGAAAGGTGATTCAGATTAAGACAGCATTCTTCATACTGTCATGGCTGTTTCTCTAACTCCTTGTGCAGACAGCTGTAATTCCGAAACATCCTCTCCAGAGCAGCCCTTTATTTGCAGCATGCATTGAATTCAGAAGTTAATATCTCTGCTGCCACAATTTCAGGAGAGCTTGAAGACAATTTAATCCTTCTAAAGAAATGCATTAAGTTTAACACCTAAAGAAGAACAACCAAAAGACTATCCTTGGTGAAGTGCTAGGAGTATTTTGACTATGCTAATTTATTCCTGCAAGGGAAGGCAAATAAGGTATCCCAGCATATGTTAGCTTTTACATTTAAGTTTTCACATGGAGATTCATGTAGAGAAGTTTTTCTTGCTCTGTCTGAATTAGGGACACCAGAGAATCAATTCATGAGGTATAGAGGGCCACAGCCCATGCTAGCTTTGTTTTCCTTTATCAAAATGCAATTAAAATACCAATTCCATCTCCTCCTCGCATCAAATTTGTGAAAAGGAGCCATTTTCTTGCAATAAATTCCTAAAGATTTCATGACACAAGCAGCAGAGCATAGTAGAAGTGCATAATAAATCAGTCCAAATTTTAGCTGTGTCCAAAGGGTTTATAGAAAGCTCTCTATCCATTTTTCACACTCCAGAATCTGAATTATAATTAATTTTAGGAATCAACCAACCTACCCTTACTTTAAAAATGTCAAGCTGAGGAGTGCATTATATGAGATTACAATTAATCAGAAGTGCAGGCGCGCACACACATCTTCCCACTTAAATTCTTTGGCCAAAAAAATATTACAGCAGCCTCGACAGCTACTAAATGATATTTTCAAATAATACTCACTGGTGATAAATGTTACAGTTTTGCAGCCTCATGCTAATACAGAGCTTTTCTGCAGCAAACAGGCATCATTTGACAACTCCTGCGTTAACTCTAACGACATGCTGATGGTCGTGACAGCTTGCTTTCTCTTATGTTTGCTATCCCATCTGGAAAGAACTCCAGGGATGGAAGAGCCTAGCATACTAAATTATATAAAAATAATTATCACCATTCAAAAAACATTAATGAAACATAACTGGTTTAGGACAATGCTGTTATTTACTCATTTTCTTGCACAGATTAAATGAGTTATTCATAACTGCTGTTGTGTTTGGCCCCAGTGGTACTTTCTAGATTTATATTGCCCTGATAAAAGGCAATGGGGTTTTCTCTGTCTGCGTGCAATACTGTAACTCAGGCTACCCAAATGTCCTCACAAAAGTCAACTTCACATTTAGAGTAGAGCACTGATACACTTCTACATATATGACAAGAGTGAACACAAAGGACAGGGCTGTGTGGGCACCCAGCAGGCATTGCCTCATTCTGGGCAGGGTCCTTTCCACACCCTATCTTCTCCCTGTCTCTGCCCTTCAGTGGCTAACCAGCCCTACATGCTGGGAATGAGGGAGATCACAGTCATGAACACCATCCATGGTTACAGCAAACCAAAATATGAGTGTTCATGAGCTTTTCTTCCCCTCCCCTGCAGAAATGTCTGACCTTCCTTCTCCTTCTGCCCAGGCATCTCCCCAGATTTTCCTACCTGGCAGTCACACCAACAAAACATGTCTCCTTTCCCCTGCCTCAGCTCTTGAGGTGCTAATGAAAAAGCTAGACATTGTCTGTACAAGGCAATAGTCCCAGAAATATCATTTTGCTTCACTGTCACCTGCAAGGAGTGAGGAACAAAAATAACTGCTCCCTAATTTAATATGGACTTCAAATAAAAGAACCTCCTCTTCCATTTATCTACCCACAGAGCTATTTTTGTCCAGTTCACTGGGAGAATTGTTACATTCTGTTGTGTCTAAAATATTTTGCTTCTTTAATCACTGCACAGGGCTCTACCTGCAGTAAATGAACTGAGCTGACAAGAAAAATTTATTACAGCCACCAGCCAGAGATCAAATTCTTCTCTCATCAGTTATTTGAGCCACTATTGTTTCTAGCAGTTTCTCCTCTTAATAAAACTGATCACAGCTGAGTGTTTGGTTGCTTATGTAGGAAATGCCAAGACTTGTTATTTCATTATACATGTATTCTCCTTACTTGTATATATATAAAACCCTTCCAGAAAATAAGTGATGCTTTGTCTGGTTGACAAAGTAATGACTAAAGTACAAGCTGAAGACATGGAAGATAAATTTGTCCTCACAGTGATGTGGCTGATTTTCTATGCAACAATTAATAAAAAGCACTTTTCTTTTGCCCCTCTATCAGAGGCAGAGGTGGCAGTTCGGGATTTTGGGGATAGGAAAAAAAAAAGAGAGAGTAAAGGAGGAAAGAGTCTGGGCAAAGCCCAGTCCTGTACTCTATGAAAGCTCTTCCATACATTGGGAATCAGATGCAGGAACTAAGTGACATGGACTTAAAGTCTACCTTACTTCTTCCTTCTCTTGTTGGGCACAGTTAGGATAACCTCTTCCATAAAATAATCCCTCTGCAATTCCCACCTCACTGCTAGAGCAGCTCCAATGGCCTGTGGATGGGAAAGCAGAGTAAGCCACAGCAGAGGCTAGGAGCAAAACAGGAGAAGAGCTGAGAGTGATACTTGTTTGGCAGGGAAGATGCAACAGCACTAACCTGTGAAGGACTGGAGAGGAAACATGGGGGGAGCCTCTCAAAAGGAGCAGAAATCCACATGGAGAGTCACAGCTATGGTAACGTGAGCCATGTGGGCTAGGGAGCAGGAAGGTGGAAGCAAATGTACCCCCAGCCCCTGTGTAAGGGGCTTTGGCCCCTTAAGGACAAGGACTTTGTCATCTGAAGGACCAGCCAACTTGTTTCCAAGACCCACCAGCTGCTGGATAGTAAAGATGTATCACAGGATTTATCACTGGAAACAGATTATTTGCATGGAGGAGCCATCCTGACAGCTTCAGAGAAACAAGAGATCAGTGGCATGCAGGGAGATGAGCAAGGTCTCCCTGCCACTGTGAACTTGGCACCAGTGGAAAGACAGTGAGGGAGTTGCTGGGAACAGGCCTATTTCCATATGTTTCTTTTTGAGCATGGCATCACCTTAGGAGGGATTAGTGTGAGAAGTCAGGGCTCTTCCACATGCTAACAGGAGCTCAGCATTTCAGAAAAGAGGTGTTGGCAGCTTTGGGGAAGCACTGTGCTGCACTTGCTTATTCTCAAGTAAAGGGCCTTAGCATATAGCTTGCTGTGCACACAGGCAGGATGTTCCTGCTGGATGACTAAAAACCATGTTCTCACCTCCACAGAATGAGAAAGGAAACCAATGAGAAGGAACTGAGAGCCCATAAAGCACTGAAATACAGAGCATGTTCCTAAGGGTTATAAGCCTTCACTTTGGCAGAGGCACCATGAGAAATCCTTGCCAGGGGTGGGCACAGAGCAAGCTAAAGCAACACAGAAGTAGAGAAGCCTGGTTGTATCTCAAGGGCTTCCCTTATTCAGCCTAAAAGCAGCTTTTACAGCAGTTTTCCTAATGGCATTAATGCAAACATCTGTGGTGGGTTAACCTTGGCTAAGCACCAGGTGCCCACCAAGCCATTCTATCGGTCCCCCCTTTTCCTCTCCCTCCTCAGCAGAGCAAAAAGGGGAAGGAAAATAAGATGAAAAAAACCAAAATCCTTTGTGAGTAAACCAAAAGCAGTTTAATAATAACAGAAGCAAAGCCAAGCAAATCCATACACGGAAGCAAAGGAAAACAAAGATTTATTCTCTGCTTCCTATCAGTAGGCAATATCTGGCCCCTCCCTGGGAAGCAGGGCTCCAAGATGCGTAATAGTTGCTCTGGAGGACAACGGAACAGCTCCCCACTCCTCCTCCTTTTCCCTAGCTTTATAGTTGAGCTGATGTCATATGGTATGGAATATCCCTTTGGTCAGTTCGGGTCAGCTGTCCTAGTTGTGTCCCCTCCCAAGATCGTGCCCACCCCATCCCACTGGGAGGGAATGTTGGGAAGAGCCCTGGTGCTGTGTGAGCACTGCTCAGCAGTAGTCATGACATGGGTGTGTTATCAACACCCTTCTAGCTCCCAGCATAAAACACTGCACCATGAGGGCTGCTATGGGGAAAATCAGCTCAGCCAGACCCACTACAATCTCATAGCTATGCTAGATCCACCTTGCTTCATGTACTTACCCTGAAGTCTAGCTCAGCAGCCTTAACTAAAGATCACTTCAGCAGTCTCTAAAGAACAAGTTCCCATAATCAATATTTTTCCAGCTCTTTCCACTGTCTCTACAACATTTACTCAAAGGCAATTGAGACTTATCAGTCAAAAGAAAGCAGGTGCTACAAAAACTTTTTGCCTTCAAAGGCAATATAAAATTTCAAGCACAATTGCAGGCCTCATGACCCAAACAGCCAGCAGGAAAAGATCTCTGCTGCAAGAGACAAAGCAGAAAAGGTGCTTAGGGCAATTACTCTGACACCAGTGGGGAGATTTCAGGGCTAACCCTTAGGGCACCTCAGTGCTACAGTGCTCTGCCAGGGCATGTGAGCTTTCAGAAACACAAGATTCAGAAGCCAGGAGATTTAACACCTCTACCACTTTGTGAACTGAAATTTCATTCCCATAAGGCAACTTTCAGGTATCATTCCTGTCTCTGAAGATACTTTCTCACTGAAAGTGAAGGTCCCTTAATAAGTGTAGATGCAACTAATTGTGATAGTAAACACCATGAAGCAACTTAATCTCCTAGCAAAGACATCCACATCCTTAGTGCTCTAGCACAAGATATTCTTAAATCTTGGTTTCATGGATTGTAGTGCTCCACATGTGCTTCTCCAGTGCTGGTCTTAGGCTGATCTATGTTCTCTTGTTTTGAACTTCATTTGTAGATTTTTATTTCGCAGTTGTCATGTGACATAAGTGGAGAAAGATTAGTCAAATACATGTCTGATTCCTGACAAATGATTTTTATTTCTGTTTTAGAAAATGCATCGTTCCACAGCCCCAATCCAGGATTTCACTGAAGTCAGTGAAGAGTCTGATTTGAGGAAACTGTCATTCACTTTATCATGTGATTTTTCCTCCTATGTTTCTCAATCATAAAACTCTTACGCCCTCATTTTTAGCTTGGTTCATTGAATCAGTTGCTTCAGAAATCAAAACCCAGAACACCTCAAAGCTCCAGGTTTCTTTTTATTATGCTATTTCTAACCAACAAGAGAAGTAAGGTAAGACTCAGATCCCATTCACCCAAAACATAGAAAGTGGGTTTCCTCTTTGAGCAAGCTCACCTTGCCTGGCTAAGCACCTGCAGGCACATAAGCAGTGTGAAGAGAATCCAAATAAGCTAGAAAAAAAAGCTTCATACACATCCCTCCACCAGCTCTGAAGATATATCCACTGAGTCTCATTTGCCTCAATTCAGAAGACTAGCTTCAAAACCACTGAACTGAATGGGGTCTTGCCATTCATGATGAGGACTTTTGGATTACCTCTGTGATCTTCCACAGGTCATTTTGCCTCCCTTTTGCTCACTTTATAGCTTCGAAAAGCAATAATAAAAATACTCCTCTAGTTGACTGAATCACCTTTGAGATCTCCTGGTTTACCTCTGAGGTCTCCCACTGGAAATTGCCAGTCTGCTTTATTACAGTTAGATCAGTCTAAGACCAACATCAGCAAAGCACATCAGAAGACCTCAACCTTGGAGGTCTAATTAGAACTCCAGGCTCTAGTGGGAACAGAGTGCTTAATCTAGAATATGAAGAAATTGTCTTGAATCTCCTATACAAATCGATTTAAGAGATAGATGAAAAATTAAACGGTATAATTACAAAGGTTAACAAACTCAAGGGAGTCATTAGACAAACTGTGAAAAGATCATCAGTTTTAAAAAAGAGCAGAATCAAAGATAATGGAATTCCACCGTTTCAACTCAGTTTTCCTCATTTTCTACAGCTGAGAAAACATTGTAAGCTCATGTCAAACAAAAGTGTTAAATGGCAATTTCTACAACATTTATCTTTGAGCATCAGGTTTAAATGAGGCTTTATAAGGTAAAGGCTGGTGCAGTGGAAAACTATTTAAGATACTAAACGTGACCTAAAATTATTGCTATAACCCATCATTTCCTAATCCCTTAACTCTTAGTGAGGATTTAAAATAAAATATATAAGCCTTACTAAACAAATAAATATACCCTATATAGGAAACTAAAAGTGAAGCAGACTACCTAAGAAGGAAAGGTACATACTGCAAGTGAGGTTTAAGGGAGAGTTTTCCTAAGTACCTCGAAGAATTAAGAATTTAATTTTCATTTATGGGAACATTTAGGAGCTATGAGAAAGGAAGGATTTTCTCTGGGAAAATTTTTAACAAAATTACATGACAGAAGTACTTTATAGTGTTTATGACAACAAAAATACACAGTGTAAAATGGCTCCTGGAGCTCCTGATTGCTTTCATTTCTCACCACAAAAGTGAAACAAGAGAATGAAGGGAAGATTATATTGCCAGGTTTCTCATTATTAATGGTGAGGGAAATAGTTGCCTTAATGCATTTGATTACCTCTTAACAATCACAGTCACCCAATTCGTTTCTAAACATGCCAAATTCTGTAACAGAAAAATATCTTTACGCCGACTGAACTGTTTGGTCCTGACCACTGACAAGTTGTGACAACTGCACTGAGCCTTCTGGGAGAGTGTAAATATAACCAGCTTTGCACCCATGTGAGTATCATCTGTCAACACGAGAATGTTATCAAAGCTGCAAGGAAGGTAGGGCCAAGCATTGCAGAAGTTTATTATTCCCAAAGCACCTCAGGAAAAAGAGCAGTGCACATGCATATGTAGGAAAGGGTTGCTCAGTACAAGTGTGCAGTGCAAGAGCTGCCCTCTGAATTCCTGATGTTCCTGGGCTGTCCTCAAGGGTATTCCTGGGAAAAAAGTTTTTTAATAGTGGTAGAACCAGTTGAGGAAGACACTGCACCTAAACTTATAAATGCTTATCAATATCTGAAGGGCAGGTGTCAAGAGGATGGGGCCAGACTTTTCAGTGGTGCCCAGGAACAGGACAAGGGGAAACAGGCACAAACTGGAACCCAGGAGGTTCCTTCTGAGGACAAGGGAAAAAAAAAAAACAAAACACCACTTTCCTATGAGGGTGACAGAGCTCTAGAACAGGCTGCCCAGAGGTTGTGGAATCTCCTTCTCTGGAGATGTTCAAGACCCACCTGGACATGATCCTGAGTAACTTGATCTAGGCAAACCTTTAGCAGGGTGATTGGACTAGATCTCTACAGGTGCCTTCTAACCCCCAGCATTCTATGAAACACTGCCTAAATGCTGAGATAGGGCTATCAAGTTTGCCAAGCTATTAAAAAACCCAACCCTGATCTTTAACAGAAAAATAAAAATAAATCACTGGAATGTAACTGAAACATCCCAAGCCTGAAATAGGCTTTCTTGGATTTGAGCTAAAGCAGCACAGAGGAATTCAGGAGCTGCTTTCCCTTCTCTTTTTCTATTTTATACTTCTGTCAAGCTTTTGGGTCTCTCCTGAAGGGCTGACCAGGAAGTCTTGCAAAAATCACAGTGTGGCCTGTAAACTGCACCAGTTTTAGCCTTTTGTCTGCTGCCCAACAGAACCAAAATTCAGCATCAGAACTGAGGCTCCTTTGTGAGGCACAAGTCAGTGATCACACAGAAAGAGCAAGAATGCAAATCCACCAACCAGCTTTCCAGGGAAAAGACAGACCTTTCAGCAACAGCTGTGTCTCACCACAGCTTTGTCTCCTCTATCACTTATTGTTAAGTAATAGAAATTAGAAGTTTGAGAATTAAATGTTTCTTTAATAAAAAAGCCATCTAAGTAAAGTCACACACACTGAGACTTGGCACTCTGATACCCTCTGATGAGATATGACAAGGCAGAGATGCAGAATTTCTTCTACCCACCAGACTGTGGCCTAAAATCCTAGAGGCATAGTCCCAGCTCCCTTCTCAGTCCCTCACAGGTGGCTGGCTGGAGCAAGATCCTTGAGGGATAGAAATGAGGTAAGTATGACAATTTGCAAAAAATATGCAGTGAGGGAGTCTCACATGGAGGAGCAGTAGCTCAGAGCTGTCCTGAGACTTCTGTAAAAGGATTCTGCAGATGCGAACTGAATAGCTTATTCTTCATGTGCGTGGTACATTAGACAAGAAATAATGAGATAAAGTTACAGCTAGGGAAATTCAATTTGGACATCAGGAAATACTTTCTAATGGTAAAGACTGTTATGCCCTGGAATAGATAGTTTAAGGAGACTGGGGAATATATGGTGCTGGTGGTATAAAGAGACAGATGAACTAAATGACCTCCTGAGGTCCCTTCCAAGCCCATTTTCTTTAATTTAGGGCATATCATTTCGAATTTCTCTGTAGACTCTTGCACCTGTACAATCTCTAACTTCCCAGACTTAGTGCATGTGCTTACTTCTGAATTAACAGCACCTTTGAGTTTTTTAAGAACAGTATATAAACCAAGTAATAATAATTATAGTGTTTTATTACATAATTTTACCACAATTATACACAGGCTATACCTCCATTTGATCTAAGAATGTCATTAGGCATCTGGCTATGTGGCCTTCATTCAGTCAAGAACATCAGCCATTTCAAATAATATTCTTCAATCGCTGCCGAACAACATTCAGAGGTTACAAGACATCAGTCTCTGTATTTAACTACCTCAAACACTTCAGTGTTGTTAACTGGAATGGCTCAGTTTGGCATTACTCTGGCTGAACAGTGTCTGATAGTGTGCATTGTAAAAATTCTGTGAGAGAAGCACTTTTTGGGAGCGATTTATTTAGTGTCACCACTTATTTTTATCAAAATCACAACTTGAAGAGCAGGCCTAAAGAGGCAATAAATGAAGCCATACAGACCCCCTGCATGCAGAAACCAAAGCAAGACTCCAGTGATCACTTCAAATCTGATCTTGCCACTCATGGCACACACTGGCATCAACCCAGAAAAGCACTTAAATGCATGCTAGATTTTAAGCATACAGGTAATACCATTTTAGCTAATGGAATCACTTAAGTGCTTTTCTGGATCAAGGCCAGTCTCCTCAGCATCTTTCAGTGTCAAGTACATAGAGCAAGGGCTTCGTCTAATTGTATCAGACTTTAATTGACAAAAATCAAAGTAATGCAGCATTCAGATTGAGCCCGTCTAAGGCAGCTATTATAATCACAGTAAGTAGGACAGGGCTTGTGCTGTCCCAGTGCCTGAAGTGTCCTGTTGGATTTGATCCACCATGCCTCATCTCTGGTATAAGCCCTTTCTCAGCAACTCTTGTCTGTTTTCTATTCAACATGCTCACTGAAACAATAGATTTGTTCACCCACTCCAGGTGATTACACCAGCTTCTCACATAACTATGTTGTCTTTCATACCAAGTATGTTCTATCATTTGCTGTTACCTCCTCTTGATGTACACTCGCACTTAAGGCTGTGGGCTCCTTTAGAAAGTGTTTTTACTTGTGCTTTGAAACTCTTTACATATCTGTGGAACTAAAAAAAATTAATCAAGAGAAAAAGCTACCGATGTTGCATCAACTGAAGAGAACGGCTCACATAATGGACAAGCCTAACATCTCCATAACCTGAAGAACAATCGTTCTTATATATCTAACTTATTATTTAGCTTCCAAGCAAAGGCATAGTGTGTACATAATCACCGCCTAGCTTAGGTAGCCTCACCTCTATGTAAGTTCCTACAACAACATTGCAGTTCTGAAATTGTCACTTTCAGAAAGGAAAACAAAACAAACAAACAAAGACAGCTAATTCAGCATGGATGTAGGATTAACTTCTCACCGCAATGTATTCCTATAAACACAGTTACAAAAAAGAAAAAGACACATCTGGGAATTTATTAGACTGTTTAGTTAATGCAATTACTGAAAAAGGGTGGTTGAAAGCTTTGTTAGTATTGTGGGTAGAGTACAGCAACAGAAAAGTGCAAGTGTTCCTGCATCTGTATGACCCCACTCACAAGCCAGCCCTTTGCTCTAATTGCCTTTTTCCAAGCATGAAACAAGTGCAGGGCTGAGCCACAAGCCAGAATTAAGATACGGCAACCAAACCAGTTATTGGGAGAGAGAGGAAGACGTTTCCAGAAATCCAAGTTTGTAGAAAATAATCATCTCTCAATTACAGCTGCTGAATAGAGTTAAGTCTAAAAGGCACTTTTCCCCATCAAACGCGGAAATATTAAGGAGACTGGGACAGTCACATATCTGGACCATGCAATAGCATTATTCCTGTAGTAGTTCTGTGAAATGTAACTATGCCTTCAGAAACGCAACCACATTTTCCTGTGCCTTCTGCAGGAAGTGAATTTATGAAGTTAAGAGCTCAGGAAGCAGGTTTTTTGCAACATGTAGAAACGACATGCCACTGAATATTGACCGTCCTCACAGCAGCTGAAGGAAGTGAAATCCCCCAGATCAGTAGCATCTCAGCTCTTTCTGCTCTAGTAGTACCTACGCTGCAATTATCCCGGAACACAGACAGGAAGGCAAGAATAATTGAAATAGAGGTCCTATTTAACACATTTTAGTTCACATATTTGCAAATAGGATTCATCTTTTTCTGAAGAAAAATAAGTCTCCTCCATATTGGAGAAGTTATGTGGAATTTCTAAGTTCTTGCTCACTCCAGACTCCTGTGGAAAGTAACAGTCATGTGTGGGAACTTGGAAGATGTGAAATTTCAAAAACTTGAAACATCTCTTCCTTCAAAGACATCATTTGTTTGCAAGCAAAGAGTTTTGTCTTTTGTAATGACATTTTAGAATTTGAGCCCTTGTGTGCACTTATGAAACAGGTAAAAAATAGTGATCTTGATGAATGCACATGAATTTGGATACAGTAGCAATTTTGAAACTCAAGATTGCAGTCACACTTTCACATCTCACTGATAATACATAAAGTCATTGGGACCCTTGAGTTATTCATGGAGTCAGACCCTGACATCAAACGCGAGCTTTCCAATTGTGCTTTGCAACTACCTCATATGTAAGGGTCACTTTCTAAAAATGCATGGGCAAGACAAATGTAAGCATATGAAAATCAGTTCAAGGAAAACCTAATTTTAGAATGTCAACAAGACTATATCTCCACATTTACTCAGATCTCATATCAAGTCCTACAATTCTACAGTGGCTGTCTCTACCAGAGTGTTTTCCTTAAAAAAACAAACCACATTTTAGCTGCACAAATAATCCAAAAATTTTTAATTTTTGTGCCTGTCCCACAGAAAGGGGCTTTTAGTTATTAACTTAGAATTTGGCTTTTAATCATATCTGCTCAGAAGAGAGTTGAAGCTGTGATGCAATGCACAGCTTTCCTGCAAAGCATATGGTATTTGAAAAGTGAGTAGAAGGGAAAAACGACAGACAGGAAAAGGTTCAGACTTCTATAGCCTCGGTTTTGCACTGCGTGGTAATTATACTGAAGAATTCATGACTCACTTTGGTGCACTACTGTGCGCTGCTAAATTAGAAGTTTGGCAAGGACACCAGACAAATGATGAAAGATATAATATTGGTTTCTCCAGCATAACTCATCGCTATAGTCTCATGGAGTTTCAAAGGTCTTTTTTTAGCACTCTAAGAAAACAAGTTCTTTTTTAAACAAGAGCAACATGTTGAATCAAAAGTGTACTGCACAGAAGTTGGCAGAAATAGGTAAAATTCCTCTTTAAAAAAAATCAGCCTTTCAGGTAGTTCAGTTAGTTTTTCCCTAAAACTTATTTCTGAATCTACACAGAGTATCTTACACAAAGACTATTTAAAACTGCTGTGCATTAAAGCATAAGTGTGATGTGGAGATGAAGCTCTTCCACTATATAGTGTTCATAAAGGAAGAAAATGTTTTCTTTATGCCAGTTTACAAATGTGTATTGTCAAAGTGATTTACATAAAGGCTCCCTAGTCATTTGACAGCTGCAATGAGGCCAAGCACACTGGAAGATGTACACATGGGATAGCACTTAAATTAAGTCTTAAAGACAAATCCTTTTCTCACAAGGATTGCAGTCAGTCTGGAGTTATGTAGCACACTGGAATTAATCCAGTTTGGCCAGATGCAGCCAATCCTACATGTAATGCTGAACTAGTTATTCTGATTTGTAATGAGAAAGAATTGGTACCAGTCATAAGAAAGAGGCACCAGCATTAAAAAAGTTTGCTGCATGACCCAGAATTAACTTCTTAATTTACCCAGACACAAAGCAAATAAAAATACTCAAAACAAATAAAAACTCCCCAGCAGGACAGAGATGGGAACTAACTTCTATAAGGCAGTTGCATATCTTTTCAAAAAAAACTTTACTGTAGCATGCAAGTGGTCATAAAGATTTTCACAGCTCATAGCAGTCAGAGGGTTTGAATATTGAGAGAGTGCTTAAAACGTTAGCAGAAATTTTGTCTATGAAACTTGTCATTAACTTCAAGGCCCCCCTGCATAAACCTGGCAAACTCTCAGAAAGAGCGGAGACAATTATTAATGTTAAAGTCTCCATATGCTAAACAAACACTGCTCTGTATTTTATGTATTTTGTTTAAAGGCAAGCATAGAGATTGCAAACAGTTATTTTTAACTCTTTTCAGTATACAGTACATCTGTTGTGGTTTTGATTTCCATTAAAAATCAGAGTCATTTACTGATCTGGCTGTCATCCAGATTTCTACATGAAACACATGGACTAAGCACAAAATAATGCTGCTTTATGTGCATGGGTGCATGTATTGTTTTTATTATCTGCTACAATAATAAGAAATGCACTTAAAAATGCTGGGGGGGCTTTGAAGGAACAGACTATCATACTTATCTTCTCATTTCCTCAAAGTCCCTGGGCTTAAAAACATTAAGAACAAGGCCGTGAAACCTTTTTATGATTACGTGCTGCTGCTGTGACATACAATCCCATTGCCTTTGCTTACTTGAGAAGGGGATCCTGAAGCTGGCTGTAAGAGGGACAGAGATCAGGGTGCACCAGATACCTTGAACACAGCTTTAAAAACACACATCAAGAAAAGCCTCCAACAATAATGAGCTACTGAAATATCTGCCAACATGGACCTCAGCCAGTAAGTCAAGCAAATTAAAAGCTGCAATCACTTCTCTGACAATTCTCCAGCAAAACTTGTTCTGAGTTTTCTTCCCCGGTGAAAAACAGAAGATGATCAGCATGCACCAAAGGTCAGTACGTTCAGACTGTCCAAGATCAGCAAAGGGAGGAAATTAAAACACTGTGAGGGCACCACAGAATGCCTTGCCAGCAGCCTTTTATGAGCTCCCTCTAAAGCCTGCTGAAGTCAACTGGACTCTTTGTGGATGCCACCAGCTTCAGGTCACATCCTGGCTCTTTGCAGGGCTTCAGTGCCCTCTCTTTGGTGATTTCAAAGGTGGCAATGCAGCATTAGAGAAAAGAGGAAATTATCAAATAAGCACTGAATTAGGGCTAGAGAGATCAACACACCACAGCACTGGTCTTACTGAAACTTTGAGCTGAGAAAATACAATTATATTCACTTGAATTTGAAAATTAATTCCAAGGTCATTATCTTTGCAACCTTTCAGCATTTGTTTTCTATGCCTGCATATGCAGAGACCTATTTCTAACCAGGACCCTTATAAAATCAGCAGGCATAAAACGTGAACAGCCAGATGTTCAGAAAAAGGTGAAATCCAAATTGTATATTTGATTTCTGATGTGATTATATAACCTGTCCAGGAGAAGAAGAGCCGATACCCCGCAGCTTATGCAAGCAACCCAGATGGAGCTTTGCTCATAAGGCAATTCCTGTTATTATTAGCAGAGGCACATCTGGCTGACCAGGCCATCCTAGCCACAGCCAGCCCCTAGCACATGCAGATCCCAGCCCATTGCCATTAGGGGACAGTCCTCAACAGGGCGAGTTACAAGGTTTGTCTACTGTCTGTGGCAAAGCATGACACAGAGGTGCTGTTGGGTTCCTTCACTCCAGGCAGGACAAGCACCCACCATATGCCCACTCACCCACCAGGCAGATGAGGAAGTACAGTTGCTTCAGATGTGCACAGATGCAAATTTTTCCTCTTTAAGGACAATGTGATCTTCTCTCACTGTGATTGATTCCTCTGGCCTTTGTATGTCAGCTGCATATGGTACTAATTTCACACCCATTTTCAGATGATGCAATGAAATTAAGTGACATGGCCATAGTCACACAGGGATGGCACCAGTAAGCAGACTCTGGGAAGAGCTCCTTTTTTTTTTGCTCTAAATATGGGTGTACCATTTCTTTCATATTGTGTTACCACTCTATGGCTGTCAGACTTGCCACACTGACAATACCATCTTATGTTACAAAGCTACAGTTTGATTTAACTTTAGTGTCCTTCAGAGGTTAAACTTCCATGGGAAATGATTGCTGGAGAAATATGGCTTGCATATGTTTATGTCAGAAAGCTGTTTCTGCTGCTTTTCTCCACAACTGTGATTCCTGCATTTTTTTTTTAGTCATGACTCAGATTAAATAAGTGTTCAGCTTGGGTTTCAAGAATGCAAATGTGCATATTCAGCACCCAGGGCAAGTTTTTTCCACTACTGGCATTAGCCTGCCCAAGCTGAAAGAATAGTTCTTCTGGAGGATCTGGCTGGCAGCAATCGGAGTCACTGCCTGCCCTTTGAACGCTGGGGTCTGGAGAGCAAAGAAAAGGAGAAAATTTTCTACAGACCTTTCTATTAAAAGACTTCAGAAGCAATTGCCACTGCTGTGTCTCTCACCTCTCTAAGCCTCAATCTCTTTTTCTCCTTGCTCTCTTTCTGCTGTTTGTTTCTCAGTCCTTCTGGCTGTCAGGTGCCAGTAACTGAAGAGCTAAATTACTTTAGATGGCACTTACTGTGGGGTACAGACATTTGCAGTCTTCACCCATTTCTTGCTGCCACTGCAATGAAGGAGCAGATGAGAAAGCGCTGCTGCATCAGAACACAGCCTTTATAAATTTAATGGTAGAAAAGAGGCTACAGGGGCATACAAACTGTCAATGTTTCCCTCTGGGGTAAGGCTGTTTGTATTTCAGTGCCTTCCGGCATCCTTACTCCTCCTGAACTGTTTTGCAGCAATGCCAATGTCTCCCTTCCGAGAATAAACCAAAATGCCAGAGTGAGTATGAAGGGGAATGTTCAGCTGGTTTCTTTGAATTCCTTTATGAGGAAAACAGTTTGGGTCTGGCTGGACTCATGAGACCCATTGGCCATTTCACTCCCATTTTGCCACAGGTTTATGACACAAAACCAGGTGGAAAATAGAGTGATTAAGCTCTGTGACTTTTGTGCTGTCTCTGTAATGGGTTCACCCTGGAGTGTGCTTGGGCATCTGCTATACACCTTACAACCCACAGCAAGCCTTGTCCCTTACCCCAGTTCTGCTGTCACTGCTCCCTGAGCATCAGTGCATGGGGAGCACATTTGGAGCAGCTGCAGAGCAAGACCTTTTGGCCCTAATTTATATGCTGATCTCCACATTAAGTTTTCAAGTAACAGCTACACACCAAGAGTTTGAGAAGTAGCATCCTCCTTAGTGCATAAAGTAACCCTATGGACTTTATTGGCAGTGGTACTTCATATGTTCTTCTGGACCTCTCCACAGGTGGCACACAGGACAAGTCACACTGTCAGATCTCCATTGAAGGCTCCCCAGGGAAAGCAGCCTCCTCCCTATCCTCACACAGCCTTCACCTCACCATTATGAACACCCCCAAGTCTTACCCAAACTCAACCACATACTAGTGCTCTGCTTTTTGCCATCTGCACCCCCAACCCCCC